>OZ005658.1:99649327-100249327 GCA_963930645.1 Salticus scenicus | reverse complement strand
TCTAAGAAATATTTTTCATGATATGCAATTGATATGTTCAATATGAGCTAAACATAATAGGTCAAGTTTAGCACATTTACCTATCAGAGATGCTTATACTGTCGAACCTTGTTAATGTGAATCTCTAGGTGGATAAAAAAAAATCATGTTATCAGTAGTTCATGCTGCTGGTAACTAATCTTCATATGACTAACTAATCTTAATTTTGACGGGGATTGTAGAATTAGTTCATGTTAAAAGTAATGCACGTTAACAGTGTTCACGTTAACGAGGTTCGACTGTATATATAAATGTATAGTATTTTTCTAGATTTGGAAAATTACTGCATACAGAAGTACCTCCTTTCCTTCAATATGCAGCCAAATTAAATTAACCTAGGTTTTCCTTCTGACAGTATCATATAAAAAATTCCGTGAAATTATACTCCATATAAGCTAAGATATAACCTTTCCATAAGGAGGGTAAATTAAAGGAATAGTTCCCACTTATTGCTTTCTCCGATTGGAACACACACACACATATATATATATAATATATTAAGGCTTTTTTACATGTCATGTCCTTATGCAGTATGATATAAAATTCCCGTAAATACAGAAATTTCAGCTAAGCTGTGCAATGTACTAGGCCAGATTAAATCATTACCCATTCATACAAAAATCAAATGAAATATAAAATTTTATTGAAATCCGTTGATTGATTCATGAGATGCAATACCTAAAACTTTTGATAACACAAGCATATTCACTCAAATAGTCAAAGATTTTATTAAAATGGTCAAATTGCATTCAATTCTTATTAAAACGTATACATACATTGAAAACTGAATGTATAATTTTCAGGATTTCGTGTTTCAAGTGCCGATCTATGTTCATTTTCTTTTGCCCATGAAACCTCATTGGACTAGAAAATTTAATTTAAAAATGGACTCACAATTCAAAGAGTCATGTCGAAACCGGGATTCGAACGCGGCACCTGAGTGTTAGCTTTTCGTGTAGTTTTCCGCAATTCAGTACATTTTTCTGATGCTTACAGGAGAAAGTTAAAAGTTAAAATTGGAAAATTAATGACAATAATCTATATAATATTTTTCTAACGTGGACCAATTACAATTATTACTTTCCGAACACTATAGTGAGGAAAGTATTGTAATCATGTCAAAAATCCGAATTCGAGATTTTGATGTTTCTATACGTTTTGAGGTCCCCTGAGTCCGTTTTCACTATTTTCACGATGATGTATGTATGTGTGTGTGTGTGTATGTGTGTATGTCTGTGAGTGAACACGCTAGCGTCTAAACGCTTTGTTCAATTAACCTGAAAGTTGGTACGCATATTGTAAGTCACCATAGTACGAACCCTATAGATTTTGGTGAATCTAGCACTTATAGTTTTTTTACAGGGACACAAAGAATAATTCTTTATCATTATGGCCTATGGGAGCAAAATCTTAAAAGTGCGATAGCATCTAAACGCCTTATTCAATTGAGCAAACAATTTATACACATATTATAGGTCACAAATACTCAATCTGTATAGATTTTGAAGAATCTAGCACTTACAGTTTTTTTACAGGGACACAAAGAAAAATTCTTTATCATTATGGCCTATGGGACTAAATTTTTAAAAGTACGATAGCATCTAAACGCCTTATTGAATTGAGCTGAAAATTTATATGAGTATTATAAATCACTGTTGCACTAACTATAAGCATTTTGTTGAATTTAGCATTTATAGGTTTTTACAGGGACACAACGAAAAATTCTTTATCATTATGATCTATGGGCTCAAAGTTCAGTAGCGTTAAATAAAACATCGTGTAATAGATGGAGAAAAATACTCAAACACTCTATTATGGTTTTCTCTCTTTTGTTTGTTTAACAACTCCTCTTTCTTTACTTTATCTACAAAACTGTTAATTACTCAATGTTCGGAAAGTCGAGTGGAGTCACTCCAGATTTTTTTTTGTAGAAACGATACGATAGTGACTCAGTAAAATACGCGAAGATAAAAAATAGTACATAAGCACAAGCAGTACATCCAGCATTTAAGCGCGCGGACTGACTCAGATCAGTGATTTAAAAAATTGACAACGTTTGTCTGATGAGATGCTTTCATAGGAAAATCTATTTTTAAAACTTGTATTTTTATAACTTTTGCATACACCATTTGAACCTAGCAATACTTTATATATATAAAAAATATATGAAATTTTTGTCATAAATTGACTGAAAATTGCAATAACTAAAAGTATAACCAAAATAGGTATTAAATATTAGGTATTAGTTTTTTTTTTTTTTTTTTTTTTTTTTTTAAACAAAAAATTATGCCAAAATAAATAAATAAAAATATTAATTAAAAGACATTGCCAACACGGAAGGAAAAATTAAAAGTCGCCATAGGGCAGTAGCGGCTCGTGCACCGAAAATTGGTGAAGAGGCACACTGTATTTTACGATGTATTCATTTATAGAATACTAATTTACATTTAAATAAGTATTTTTAGTTAATTTTAGTTAAGACATTGCTTGATAAAAATTATGTTTAAAAATGCTTAAATATTATTTTTGAGCTCTTCACCTATTTTCGGTTCACGAGCCGCCATTGCCATAGGGGTCCTATACTAAAACTACCATTCATGGGGAAGTATGAAAACTGGGCATCTATTCTCCGACCAGACTATACCACAATTCCGACTGTGGCGGTCGTTATTTTGATCACGTGACGTCACATTCCGACTTTTGATTTGACGACTGTCGTTGTTTAAGGACACGCTGCTGCGGCAGTCGGATCGGAGAATAGATACCCTGGGTCATCAAAAATGAATTTCAGTTTGAAATTTTCCTTTGAACAATTTGGTTTAACTGTTATTAGCGTTTAATTCCACAAAAACTAATGATAAATTGGCTTCTGATGAATTAAAATTTAAATTGGATGGGGAAATTGGTATAAGACATAAATTTCAAATTTTAAAGATAAATAAATAAAGTAAGAAATTGCGAAAAGTTTCTCACGGATTTGCCAATAATTAATAAAGCAGAATATAAAAATAAATTTATTTGTTTATTCACGGCAATTTCTCTCGCGAAAAATCATTTAAAAATTGAGTATTATATGTTCTTCATAAAACCTTTCTTCTTTATATTCCATTATGTTTGTTAAAAAAATTGACACTTTATTCTATTTTTAACATGTTTTCCGGAGGCAAAACAATGACGTGGTAAGATTTCTTTATAAACAAACAAAAACATAAGACATGCTGACGTTTGCGGGAAAATTCTCCCGAAAAGATGAAATAGTAGAACATCAAAGAAATCTTTTGTGTTTTATAAGATTTTATAAAAAATATTTTTATTATTTGCTTTTTCTTCTAAAATGTCGCAAAAATAGGAAATTGAATGAAAGAACTCTCCTCTTCCGTCAGTTAATTTAATGTTTTTATGTATTAAATTGAAGAGAAAGGCGATTTAAAATTTCATCACGTTTTTCTTTTTTCTAATTATTTCCTGATAACAAAGAATCTGGAAAAAAAAAATATTATGATTCTTTTTTAACTAAGTTGGAAAAATTTTATTATTATTATTATTTTTTAATTATTATTATTATTATTATTATTTTAGTATAGTTGTCCTATTAATTTAGATCACACTTTTTCCGATTTGTTAAGTAAAATGCTGTATAACGTGTTAATACATTAATAACATTAAAATAATAATAATAATAATAATAAAAATATATTATACAGACACGACATTATTTCATTATTTAAAACATGAAAATCTGACATTGACAGATTTTAATTTAGTGCCAGAGGCCTACTGCTAAACTTGTTAATATCGACAAATTCTTCTTTAGTTAATTCGTGACGATCTAAATTCCATGATAAAGTTTTCATTAAATCAAACCAATGTGTTTCAGCTGCAGATACTGTAAAAAATAACGTTGGAAGTCCAAACTGTCTTATAGCCACAAAACAACGTTTTTCTCTTTTTCCCAATGAGGGGGAGGTGTGCCTTGGGGGGGACTCATGTCAAAGGTGTGCCTTGGGGGGGGACTCATGTTAAAGTTGTACCTTGGGGGGGACTCATGTCAAAGTTGGGCCTTGGGGGGACTCATGTCAAAGTTGGGCCTGGGGGGGGGGCTCATGTCAAAGTTGGGCCTTAGGTGGACTTCATTCAATAAATCCCCATTCAATAAACCGACTGAAATAGGCCCTTAGCACTATTCAGAGTGTATTATAAAAATTCGACAACTGTACCGACTGAAATAGGCCTCTAGCACTAATAACATTAATGTGCTAGTTTCCAAGTTTTAGATGGGTAAAGGTGATTATTCAAACTTCATTTTTAAAAGAATATATTGAACCCTTAATTTGAGGCTCGTGTATTTTTTTAAAACCTAATTATACGTGACTAGTTAGTTGTAGGGTGACTAAGGCTCCCGTTGAAAAACGATCAAATCGTTTTATTTATTTCTCACTTCAAATATTTCATTTGCTAGCAACTCCGTGCGAAATTTTCGCATTTTATTTATCTCTTCGTTACCTTTAAAATTTAAAATTATTATTATTATTTTATAGACGTCATTTTTTAGATCATCAAGACATCATATAGACACAAATTTAATATTTAATTTTTTTTTTTTTTTTTTTTCACGTGAAAACATATTTTACTTTATGCTGAAAAAAAAAATGACAACAATTAAAATTTTAAATGTCTATTTTAAATCTATGTCTATTTTCATATTTTAATTAAAAAAAATATCTAATAAAAAATTCATGAGAATTCCAAATGAAAGGAGCAATTTTTCTGAATCCGTCGGATTAAACAGCTTATCGATCGGACAATTAGATTTTTTTTTTTATTAACTAAAGTATGAAAATTAGGCGGAAACTTGCGTTCACACACAGACAGAAACCAAGGAAATCTCTTAGCCTTTTTAAGTGATGAGCGTAACTATACATGCTGATAAGAAACAATTTCTTAATAATTTATTTTATTGTTTTATTTGTCAAAACTAAATTAAAATAATGCAGGATTTTGTTTGTTTCTTGTCAAAATTGACTCCTAGAGGGAAAAAAAGAATATTTAATAGTTACAACCCAAGTAGCACGAGAACGTTCTGTGAACGTCTAATAACGGTTACAATCGTTCAAACACGGTGTTTCGTGTCAAAAGAACGTTCTATTAGACGTTCAGAAATAGTAATATTTAGAACGTTTTGAAAAGGTTTGCTTTGTACCATCTATAAAACGTACAATTCTAGTTCTAAGAAAAACGTTCTAGTGTATCTTCGTCGTAACACGTTCTGTCTCAGTGTGGTTGTAACGAATAAGACAAAATGTCTTTTTCTCTGTTTATGCTGCCTTTTTTTTAGTTTTACGTCTTGTTAACATGTTATTAAAGAATGGTAATAGTGATGAGGTAATAGGAAAAAAAAATAAAGTTTAAGTATCTGTATTTATAATTTTATTTTTTGAATTTAATAAAACATATTACTCTGGACTTTGTGGGCTGCGGTAGCCCAGTCGGTAGAGCGCCGGCCTCGTAATTGGAAGATTGCGGGTTCGGTACTCGAGCCGGCCAAAGACCGTCGTTTACACTAATGGTGGCTGGTGCACGTAAAATCTGTCGTGGCCACAATGTCCTCCATGTTCCCATCAAAAAATATACCTCTGGGGGTTACCGAAGTGGGAGAGCCATCCCTTCCATGGATGATCAAAATTGTGATGGCATGTCTCCGGACCACCTCTAGGGGTGTGTCCCAGACCGTCGCCAATTGCCCATCTGCGCAGCATTAGTGTGACGTAAAGCCCAATCACTAATCACCTCCGGACTTTTTTTTTTTTTAATTCAGATATTCAATATTATATGTTTCATAAAATTTTAGCAGAGGTATATTAAGTTAATGTAATAGTGTTTCTAATTTCTTCTGAGAAAAATTCATTTTATAATTGAAAATTTCTGACTTCTGGTTTTCCAGCAGTTTATACAATTGGGATATCCGGGATACAATTCGACCATTCTCAGAAAATTTCAATCTGCGTGTCTGTCTTTTTGTGTGTGTATTGTAAAAATTTTGTGGACTCTGTATCTCACAAACCAATGAACGGAATTTCGTAAAATTTGATATTTAGTTAGATCTTGACCTAAATTGTTGATGATTTTTCTTTGAATGTATCGAATGAAAGGTGGTGATGCTATTTTGTAAATCGGGGAAGTTATATCTCATATTCTACGGCGTATAAATGCACCAAATTAACATGTAAGCAAGATATTATGTAAAATTATACGCTGATCTAATTTAGAAGCGTATATTGGCCAGCTGCTGGCGCTGCTGTTCTGCAATTAATCCCGCTAACATAAAGCAATTTTTCAGATTTTGTGATATAAATTATTTTAAATTCAGTAATACTTATAAATGCACTTGATTATAAATACACACACTTGATATGGAATATTGATATCATATAAAAGTCTGCTGATTCCATATGGGTGCATATCGATCGACAGGTGTCGCTGGCACGTTGCAATTTAATTTCGTTAACGGAAAAGCAATAGCATACTTTCTATTACTTATAAATGCTCTAAACTAAAAATAGTATAAAAATGTGATATTGAAATTATGTAATATATATATATATATATATATATATGTGTGTGCGTGTGTGTGTAATAGCAATAGCCAACTAGAAAAAAAAATCTAGGGGTGATTTTTGTAGGTCATCGCTTTTTCCTATGGGTTAAAATTTCAACATGTTTGTTTTACAAAGAAAGTCATCCACACCTTTAAAACGAATGCTTGAACCCTAAAAATTTGTGAAAATTTAAAATAATATTATCTATTTTTTGCATTTTTTATTTATAAAACACATTTCCTAAAATATCTTCTGTATACCATAGATTTTTTTTTTTTTTTATGCTTAATGTTTTACTTCTTTCAGATGAAAATCGTCTGTATTCATCATAGAAAATAATTTTAATAAATATCATGTACTTGTACAGAAAAGCATAAAAGAAAGATTTGTAATGGCCGGAATATACTAGTTTATAAAAATATTTAAGTTTTAAATAGTATAAAAATTCCGAATCAAAAGCGGATGTTAATGTTTGAACTGCATTTCGCCTAATCAGCAGATTATCCCGACACGTGCTGCGGCCATCTGCTAAACTTATCAGGAAGCACAAATGTATATCATTTTGGCATATTTATTGCGATTTGGCAAAATAAAACGTGTAGAATATGCTATGATTAATATTAATGATTGTTTTAAAGGGTCTCACAAATATTTTTTGAAAAAATATGATATATAATTCGAAATTGTTCCTTGTAAATATTCAATAGTATAATTTTTTTTTTCTTTCTATACTTTTTTGTTACACAGCATATAATGTGCACAAAATTTTTATACGATATAAGAGCTATTTAAAAAATAACCTATTTTAAACTTTTATTTTCCAAAGCTCTAAAGATAGATTTCGGGAGATTTCTTCTTCTTCATTTGAAATCAAGCATATTTTAAGGCATTATCTCTAGGGTTTATCACTAAATTAAACAATATAGTGAAGTAGAGATGGAAAATTTTTTATAAACTATGAGGTCCGAATTATTTTTCTTTTGTTAATTATGAAATTTATTACTAAAAAATAAATAATTTTTGTATTATACTCGTATCAATAAAAATATAACTATTTTTTCGTTGAGTGACACAGATATAATACAAAATTAGTTATGCTCGGACCATCATAAAACTTTCTTTTATATCATTCTATATGAAAAGCGTTACCTACGATTAGCATATACAGAATTTTAATCAATTTACTTTCATATAATAAACTTTTTATTTGTAATTTCGTGTAATTTTCAGCAATTGATGCTGAAGTGTAGACATCTAGAAATCGTACAAAGTAATAGCAGCACAACTTGTTTACCAATTTATATCCGCATTTAATCAGAATAAATTTTAATAATATATTTTTCACATAACAAGTTTGGTGTATTTAAATGACATAAATTGAAATAAAATTTTAACTAAACGGGTAAAACTTCAACGTAGTAGTGCTATCTAAAATAGACGATATGGGAAATTAATTTATTTAACTTTACAATAGCCATCTCAAAACGAAATGTGATGACTTTAAATATCATAGAAACTGATATATTGCTTCCCGTTAACAAGATTAAATTGCAGCATAGCAGAGGCACCTGTCGACCGATATGCACCCAAATTGAATCAGCAGAGATTTACATAATGCTGATCTCATGTATAACTTTAGTGCATTTATGTATCATACAAGCTGTGATACAACCTTTCCTTAAATGGGATCACAATATATCAGAACCACAGGATGGACGATAATATCTTAAAAGCTACTAAGCACTAATTCCAGGTCCATTCAAATGTTATGTTACTTTGCGTCAATTGCTTTGTGAGAAACCGCGTCCACATTTATTTTTATTTATTTATTTATTTATTTATTTATTTATTAACGAACTCACAGTCATTTTCAAATGATAAAAAAGCCAAATCATACTCAGAAGTCACAAAACGTGTATATTTATCGAAAACCGGAAGTTGAACATTTTCACAAATCTAGTGCTTTTTTCTTATGTAAGTAACAAACATAATAATAATAAACAGTGATGATACGTTGTAAATGATCTTTATGATATTGGAAATTTAGAAGCTGAAACAGTAAAAAAAAGTAGCTAAAAATTTTGTTTTCCTTATTTATTTATTACTTTCTTCTATAATAAAAAGAAGAAAGATTTGATTCGTAAATATCGCGTTTCGATAGATTTTTCCCTTTTTAAGATGTTCTAATAAAAAAATGATATTTCTTAGAAAATGCCAGAATTTTGTGTCAACTCTAGGTAAAAAACTAATGAACAGAATTTCCTGAAAACTTATATTTAGCTCCATCTTGATATCAGTTAGTGATTATTACTTTTTTTATTTTTTATTTTTTACACATATAACGCTCAACAAGTCGCGCTATCATTTATTTTTTCAAAATTTTAATATTACAACAGAGGAGAAAATTTCTTATAAATGCACACAATAGGGATTTCTTTTGCTGAACATTGAGAAACTGATTTTTTTTAAATATTAATGGTGAACATGAAGACTTTTAACAAGCCTTCCACACTCCTCGGGTGTGTAAATTTTTATAATATTTTTTCAAAATTACTCGTTGATATCTTTTAAAACGAACGGTTGAATCACTTATATGTGATAATGTAAAACAAAGTTATCGATATTTTTTTAATAATAATAAAAAAAAAAGTTTATTATTATTTATTTATTTATTTTATTTTGTTTTTCAATTTTACTATGTAAAATGTGTGATTTGATCTAAACTATGTGAATTGTATTAGAAAATAAAGAAAAGAATTGTGTGATAGTCACAAGACACAAGTTTAACATTTGCTGTAATTTATTGTAATTGATTCATATAAGCAGGCATGCGATTATTTTAGTTACGATAAAATTTTTATATTTTACTTCATAATAAACGTCAATTATTTTGTAAAATATTATTAAATAGATACGCAATAACACGTAATATTAAAAAAAAAAAAAAAAAAAAAAAAAAAAAAAAATCTGAATAAAAATGTTGAGTTTTGTATTTCTCATAAAAATAATAAATATAACTAAAATAAATTCCTTTTCAATTAATAATATAAAAGTGACATACATTTTGCTGAATCTTGAATCTTAAAAAAAAAAAAACGAAAAATTCGCCAAACTGTGAAATTTTTATTGGGTTTGCCAGTTATGACTACGGAAGCACGACTCCAAGGTCCAAGATAGATAACGGTAACTTTTTCTGCCATCATTTTCATTGCGTTTGGTTTAAGATTTCTTCCTGACATTTGGATACACTATTACAGATAAGTTTATTCTACACAATTTTCATATGTCTAGTCTAGGATTTGCATAGTTTTGCCCAAATCTGCATTAAAATTTAAAAAAATTAAAAAAAAATTAAAGTTTTTAAAAACCATAAAAAATAAATAAATAAATAAATTAAGAGTAATAATGATAATAATTTGAAAACTTTAATTTTTTAAGTTTTTCATGCTAACTACCTTTTAATTATTTATTATTATTACAATTTTTTCCCCATTCGATTTTGTATTATTACAATTTAAAGTTAGATATATTTAAGTATACTTGTTTAGACTTTATTGTTACACTGTAGTATTGTAAAATCAAGGAAAAAAATAGTTAGCAGCCGTCTCTCTAAAAATTTTAAAAAATATTTTAAATTTTAAAATTCATTTATTTTATATTTAAAAGATTTTCAAGAAATTTTATCATATTTTATATTGTTATATTTCAATGCATGTGTAAGTAAAATTCATAAGCTTTAAATCAATACTTTAAAATTAAAACTTCCCAAAATCGATTTAAATTAAAAAAAAAAAAAAAAAATAGATTAATTAATTATTATTATTTTTTTTTTCAAATACTTCTCTTAAATATTTTTATTTTCTCCCATCATTTGTACATTATTACTCTTTATCAATAGAATATATAACATATCTAGGTATTCATTTGTGAATTCATTGATAAGTTAAAGTTTTAAAAATAGTTCTATGTTTGAATGCCAAAAGTTTGCAATAAGTTTCAGTATTTAAACATATATATATATATATATATTCTAACTTAACAAGAAATTAACAAATTAATTACCCAAATATGGTTAAGTTCTATTGTTAAAATATAATAATGTAAAATCAAAGGGAAAAATAATAATTAGTCAGTAAGGAGCATCTTAAAATTTTTCAGTTTTCTTTGATTATAGTTTTCAAAAAAAAAAAAAAAAAAAAAATTGAAAATACTGTATGTTATTACATTTGAAAACGTGTATGTAAAATTTTATAACACAAAGGCAATTATGCACACGTACATACAAATAAATCACAAAATCCAAAAGGAAGAAAAATAAAAGAAAGAAAGAAAGAAAAGAAAGAAAGAAAAAACATAGACAAACAATATGAAGGTGATTCTTAATACTTCTAAATGTTTTAAATTTTGAAGTTTATTTATTTATTTTTATTTAATTATTTATTTTATTTTATTAATATTATTTTAAGCAATTGTTTCGGGTTGAGAAAAGACACAACCCTTCATCAACCGAACAAAGTAGGCACGAGTGCTGCAAAAAAAACTGCAACGTAGCTCTTGTATTTGCAGCATTCGTGCCTACTATGTTCGTCTGACGAAGGGTCGTGTCTTCTTTCGACCCGGAACAAATGTTGCGAGTTCTTCCATTTTATTATACATGAAACACATTTTTAGCACGTTCAAAGAACGTTCAAAAATTTTTTACATAACGTTGTGAGAACGTGTGTATAGAACGTTTTCAGTACGTTTCTACACTATTTTAGAACGTTCACAGTACGTTTTCTAGAACGTTCTGAAAATGTGTATAACGTTTTGAAAACGTTCTAAACACGTTTAGAACGTTCTGAGACCGTATACATAGAACGTTCTCAGAACGCTTCTATAACACCGATGGTGATAGTTACACGTTCATTGAACGTTCTCTGAACCGTACTATTATACGTCTTCAAGATGGACAAATAGACGTCTATAACACGTTCAAAGTGAACGTTCTTAGAACGTGTTTGCAGAACAATTTTTGAACGTTCAGAGAACGTTTCGGTGCTGCCTGGGAAGTGTAAATAAGTGGAGGCAGACTATTTTGTTGGAAGATAGGAGTTTTTGAACATAAAAATTTCTAATATCATATTAAACATGCATTTCTTTATATCTTATGGTCCATTAACTCCCGCTTTCCCAAGATCAAGGCGTTACTGCAGAAAAATTGCTTTTAGGGGCCGCTTGGCACGTTTGGCGAAAACCACCAGCACCGTGCCTTTTTGTATCGATTAGAAGTTGCAACATTCCACTGGTAACGTTTGCTATCTTTGGCGAATTAGCGCACGTTTTGAATGAGGCGGGCTTAACTAAATTTCAACTACAAAATGGGGTCAAACGAAAGCGAGGGTTAAATACTTTTTAAAGTTGAGTAGAAAGAAATTCATTTTCACTTTCATCTACATTGAGCGGAATCAAGTAATGTATTAATTAAAAAAAAAAAAAAAAAATCGACGTGTTTTCGATATATTTACACGTTTTGAGAGATCCATAACACTACTCTCTAAAAATGGAAAGGGCAAATTCTCTCAAATTGAGCCATTTTTCACTCAATCGACATGTCGAAAGGCAACTTCTTGTGTTGAGGGAAATCCTCTAATATCATTGAGCTGCTACGAGCGACTCAGATTAGAGCCAATTGAAACAATTTATTTTTGAGGGAACTTAGATCACTTTTGAGTGAAACTGTTTGACTCTGGGAAAAAAAATCATATTCCTATCGCCAGTATCGAAATTGGGTCCCCTTCTGTAGCAGACGAACGCGCTACTACTACGCTACGATTTCATGCTGAAAATGGTTGTATAGCTGTTTTCAATTATTCTCAAACGGAAAAAATATTATTTATCAATTTTTACTCGTTCTATGCATAACATAAACCTATGGGAAACCCAATAAACATTCTTAAAACAATACTATTAATTTAAAATTGAGAAAATTTTCTTGAAAACAGAACCGCTATGATAAGCAGAGATTTTAAAAACTTGCAAATTAATTCTATATAATTAAGCATGTTTAGAAAAATAAATTCTTCCACGCAACGTTGCAGAATGACTTGAATTGAAAAAATAATATTTATTACTAATTTGTTTATGCATATTATTCCCTATGTTTAGTTTAATTATAATTAAAACATCATAACGCATTTTTTAAACATTTTACATGCATTTTAATAAATAAGTTTCAATGAATATAATAAAAATATTAAATAAAATTAGGCATAAATAAATTTCTACATTATATAAATACATTGCTCTTTTCTTTATATTTCTCATATTTCTTTAAGAAACAGTTTTTAAAAGATACATTCACTACTTATTTTCAGTGTTTTTATGACTAACGTCGTGATTTGTGATTCTTCAATAAATAAATAATAATAATTTTGATATTTTACTTTTCTAATCATCAAAAGTCCTCAAGATATTTTTAAAACAATATATAAATTAATGAATTTCATATATCTAAAAGATATTTTTCATATTTCATTTAAAATATGATCGAGAGATGGCTTCATCATTACGCATTTTTGTTGCACCAAATGAAAAATGATCAAAATTCGATCAGAACTGAGCTGATACTTGAACATCATTTCGACTGATAAGATTTTTGATCAGGAAAGACTGATTTCACTCAAATTTGATTTTTTTTCTAGAAATTCCACTCAAATTATGACTAAAAATATTACGCCCCTTTTTAATAAGCAAATCCAATCACACATTTTAAGAGAGTATATGATGACTTTTTAAAAATATCTATAAGTCTTTGAATGTGTGTTACAAATTTTGTTTCAGTTAATAAAAAAAAAAATATTTTCAATATATTCAAATATTTTCAAAATATTCAAAAAATATATTCAAACTGATATAAAATTGTGCATATGATTTCTTACTGTATATCGTCCAACAGGAGGCATTGTTATGATGCAAATTTTTCTATTTACAGAAAGATTTTACCTCAGCTGCTATTACGTACAGTCTGTAACAAAAGTGTCCGAACACTAGCAAAAATTCCTATGTAAAAAAAGTGCACTTCATACGGTTTTGTTAAATAAATCCTTGTCGAATTCTGTTCTTAGTCAGTGTAAGAACATGATTCGACAAGGAGGGTCGGTACCCCGGGGGGTACTCCCCCCCAGGGGGGAAGCGATGCCCCAACATGCACAGAAATTTTTTCCTAGTTAACTATTACTATTATCAATAACTCATATTAATTTTACAATCACAAGTTAAAAATAACTCTCATTATGTACATTTATACAAAATTTTGTCCTATACAGCCATGTTAAAAATTTAGAAAAAATGCGATCACAGTGCCACCTGTTGAGCTATTGATCCCCAAATGTAATCAGCACCAGTTTATGTCAGGGACCAACTAAATACCAAGTTTGGTTAAGTTTCGTTAAAAAAAAAAAAATACGATTTTTTCTGTTTTTTTTTTCGTTAAAAGTAAAAAAATCGATAACTTTGTTTCAAATTGTCACAGATTTATAGTTGAACCATTCGTTTAAAAGGTACTGACGAGATCTTTCGAAAGATACCCATCTTGAAAATTTACCCCCCCGGGGGGGGGAGGGGTACTTCCCCCCAGGGGGGGAACCGGTGCCCCCACATGCACAAAATTTTTTTCGTAGTTAACTACTACTATTATCAAAAATTCATATTAATTTTACAATCACAAGTTTAAAATAACGCTCATTATGTACATTTATACGAAATTTTGTCCTATACTGCCATCTTACAAGTTTACATAAAATGCGATCGCAGTGCCATCTGCTGGGCGATTGATCCCAAAATCTAATCAGACACTTTCCATGTCAGGGTCCAAATATACACCAAGTTTGGTTCAATTTAATTTATCGGTTTGTGAGATACGGTGAAAATTACGAAATTTTGCGATCACAGCGCCACCTGCTGGACGATTGATCCCCAAATCTAACCAGCACCATGCCCCGTCAGGTTCCAACTATATACCAAGTTTGGTTGAATTTCATTCATTGGTTCGTGAGATACGGTGAAAAATACGAAAATTTGTCCTATACTGCCATGTTAAAAATTTACATAAAATGCGATCACAGCGCCACCTGATGGGCTATTGATTCCCAAATCTAATCAGCACAATGCCCCGCCAGGGTCCAAACATATACCAAGTTTGGTTCAATTTCATTCATTGGTTCGTGAGATACGGTGAAAACACTAAACCACAGACACACACACAGACAGACTGACATATTTTAAAAATTATCAATTCGTGTTCAGGACATCCGAAAACGTGTAGATCCGTCAAAAAACGGAGGTCGAAAATTTTCGCGAATCCAATACTTTCTCTATATTACATATAGAAGAAAGTAAAAATCGTTATCTTGAGACAATTTGGAACACAGTTACTCTTATAAGCGTGTTTTTGCCTCCCCCCCCATGCCTTTAAGGGTGAAAATTTGTAAATTCCTTTTACTGTGTGTGTTGGAAAAGCATACACAACCCACATATACAAATTAATCTTACTGAGATAAATTGAAGCAAAGTTATACTTGGAAACGGGTTTATATTGCCCCCCCAAGGGGAAAAGGGGGGGCTTTCGCAAAACCCCATTAAAGTGGGTGTCAGACACACGTAAGTAAGCCACTCACTAAAATTTGTAACCTCAGGTCCTATAGATTTCCCCGGATGAATTTAGCGCTAAAAGAGGGGCTCGAATTTGCCCCCTCGTAACTCCCCTCCCCGGTGGGGGGAGGAACCGATGCCCCCACATGCACAAAATTTTTTTCCCAGTTAACTATTACTATTATCAACGAGACCTTTCGAAAGATACCCATCTTGAAAATTTATTTCCCCGGGGGGGTACTTCCCCCCCAGGGGGGTAACCGATGCCCCCACATGCACAATTTTTTTTTCCTAGTTAACTACTACTATTATCAATAATTCATATTAATTTTACAATCACAAGTTTAAAATAACTCTCATAATGCCCATTTATACGGTATATTTTCCTATGCTGCCATGTTAAAATTTGCATAAAATGCGATCACAGCGCCACCTGTTGATCTATTGATCCCAAAATCTAATCAGACCCTTTCCATGTCACGGTCCAACTATACACCAAGTTTGCTTCAATTTCATTCATCGGTTCGTGAGATACGGTGAAAAATACGAAATTTTGCGATCACAGCGCCACCTGCTGGACGATTGATCCCCAAATCTAATCAGCACCATGCCCCGTCAGGTACCAACTATATACCAAGTTTGGTTGAATTTCATTCATTTGGTTCGTGAGATACGGTGAAAAATACGAAAATTTGTCCTATACTGCCATGTTAAAAATTTACATAAATGCGATCACAGCGCCACCTGATGGGCTATTGATCCCCAAATCTAATCAGCACAATGCACCGCCAGGGTCCAAATATATACCAAGTTTGGTTGAATTTCATTCATTGGTTCGTGAGATACGGTGAAAACACTAAACCACAGACACACACACAGACAGACAGACAGGCATTTTTAAAATACTATCAATTCGTGTTCAAGACACCCCAAAACGTGTAGATCCGTCAAAAAACGGAGGTCGAAAATTTTGCGAATCCAATACTTTCTCTATATTACATATAGAAGAAAGTAAAAATATATCGTTTAAGAAAGGGTAAGAATTTTAAAATAATTGGTAATAATTTTGTAATTTTTTCAGTGAAACATCGTAAGAATAACTGTTATACATTTTGTTTATTTGAAATGCAATTTTTTAAGAGCTGCTGTTTAGTTAAGTACTATGAAGACAATAGAAAATTTAAATACGGGTTTCTTAAATTGTTTTATGCAGTTACTCGCTTTATTTATTTACTATTATTATTATTTATTATTATTTTCAATACATCCACAATTTTGAATTCTGCTTTGAATTATGTGCATTAATCTGCTTAATGGTCAAAACCTGTGCAGCCAAAACTGCGTAATTTAGTAAATTCCGCATCAGTACGGCGTTTGTTTTCATTTTGTAAAGATATTGAATTTGTACGGGCAAAGTAAACATACACGAATCATTTCTAAAAGTATTTATAGTTATTTATTTCCAAATAATAAGTGTAAGTAAACGCATAACTGTCAATTCTTCTAACTATTTCATACCGCTATTTTAAAATAGTTCTCTTATTTTATTGAATCAGGGGGGGTCACATGCCACATTTTTTTCCTGATTCTTCAACCAGTATTTTTCTTTCGAAAATTTTAATAGAAAAATTTGACGATTAATTAAGTTAAACTATTATCAAATAAATGTACTGTTGGAAGTATCAGAGGAGAAATGACGAGTCTGTAACCACCCTGTGAATTGAAGTATTTTGGTCTTGAAATAAAACAAAAAATTTTCTTAAGGAATGGTAGTATCATAAAATTAGAAGAATTCACAGCTATGCAAACAGTTAACTGGTTAGATTAAGTTGTTAATTTAACTACTTTAGCCATGTCTACCTATAAAATTTTACATTACTGATAAGCATTAAATTATAGGTGCTATAATTATAACTTACTGTTTAAAGAAAGCGGAATTGTGTCAAAAAACACCCTGTATCTTAATTTCACTTGCATAACTTTTATTATTACAAAATCAAAAATCTCATAAATTTATTTTTCGGTTATCGAGTTTAATCATTTAAACTCAATTCAATTTGTTTTCATGTTTTTTTTTTTCTTTTCTTTTCATTCTCCAATTCTTTAATTTTTGCGTTGTTGTATAAAGTTTGTTCATATAATTTGCATGAAACTGACAAGATAATTTGCACCAGATACTTTACAGATAATTTGCACCAACCTGGTACCAGATTTCGTTTTTTTTTTTAAATTACACTGCTCTGCATGAAAATTGCCCCCCCCCCCAGCATCATTTTTGCAAAATCTTATTTAAAATGACCCCCTGAATATGCATATGACGCTCATTTTGCCCTATCACTCACCGTTTTTTAGGGACGGCCTCCTATTTTTATTTTTATCACTTTTCGATTTTTTTTATGGCTATAACTTTTATTATTTATTTATTATTTATTTATTTATTTTATTTATTTATTTATTTATTTGGGTGGGGTGGGGTGGGGTGGGGGGTATTTTAACTGTTAGATATCTTCTGAGGGCTACAGAGTTGGAAAATATAAAACATGAACATTTGAGGTAAGGAGAAAATTTAGGGAGGAGTGGGGGTTGCCACTAAAATTATGTATTACATTTCTCATATTTTTTTAATCCATATTATTGTTATTTATTAAACATGATACTTTTTTGTTTTTAAGCGTTAAATTATACCTTTTCCATTCTCCAAATCAAATTCATGGTCATAAAATTACCTAACAGTGATAAAAATTGGGGGAGGGGCTGGGATCCCGAGAAAACGGTAGGTTACTGTGAAAAACGGGAATCATATTCGGATTCAGGAGGTCATTTTCCATTAAAATCAACAAGAATGATAACAAGGCTCAGATTTTTTTTTTTTTTTTTTTTTTTTTTTTTTTTTTGGGGGGGGGGGGCAGCGCAGTGTTATTGTTCCAATTGAAATTTCTTTCCAGTTTTTTTTCCAAAGTTTAATTAAATTATAACCTTAAAATGATTTTATTTTGGATAAATAAGTGATTTTATTAAAAAAAATATATAAATATAATAAAATATTTTTCACATGTTTCCTATACAAATATTTTAGTGAAATTAATCGGTTGGCATGAATTTTCTGTCTGAATGAATAAAACAATTGATACCGGAAATTTATTCTGGACAGCATTTACGACACACCATCTTAAAAGTTATATAAATGTTGTCTAGGTTAAATTCCGAGTGTCAGTTCATAGCCTCCTAAACTAGATGCCTTCCGCGTGGCTCGGAAACTTGGCAACAGTTCAAGCGGTAGAGAGCGCCGCCTGGTACAGACTGCGTGACTTTTTTATTCAACAGTCACTAAAAACTTTTTAAAGTCGGATTTGATACACATAAAAGGCGAATAGAAACGAGGAAACGTTGATTACATATATCATACATCAATTCCTAAAATTATTGGTGACATTGAATAAAAAAATCGCATAATCTGTACCAGATGGCGCTGACTACCGCTTGCACTGTTGCCAAGTTTCCCAGCCGCGCGGAAATCATCTAGTTTTGGAGGCTATGGCCAGCTGAATTGTTCAATACGACAAAAATGTCCCACCAACCTAATGCATATGAGGAACATACAATCAACCCATGTTTTCTCATTCCAATTTCAGAAAATGCAAAAAAACTAATAAATTAGAAAATAACGAAACTTAAACCTTAATTATCGTTCGTTTAGATGCATTATTAGTTACTAGAGAGACATGTAGACATGTCTAGGAAGGTATGTAGACATATTACTTTTATGTTAAGTTTAAAGAAAAATAACTAACTCATTTTTTTTTTTTTTTTTTTTTTTTAAGAGAAAACGCGGTTTGAATGTTTACTCTTCATATGGAAAATAAAATAAATAAATATGTATTTATTATCTTATTTATAAAGAGTTTGTTCAATAAGTTTTAAATTTATTATCTTTTCAGAATAAAATTCTTTTTAACAAATTCCTTACATTTTCTTCAACAACCAATTCAAAAACGAAATTTTTTTAAACTTCTACATATACGCCAGAGCTAGAGAAAATTTAACCTAGCAGAAAATATAGCTCATTTAATTCTACTGGAAAAAAGGGAGACTTATATGCTCAGAGCGTTTTGAATACTGCTTGTTACTTTCGGAAAAAAAGATTTAAACTTTTCTCAACTTTAAAAATAAAATAAATCTTCTGAAGAATCTTTTTTAGGCAAAATAAAATTTCTTTCGTATCCGCACACAGTTTCTTTTCAATTTCTTTAATTTAGTGTTATATGTAGAGCAAAGCCTAGTATAAAGACATCATTTCTTTGAAATTATTAATTTAAATTTAAATAAATGAATAAATATTATTTTATTTATTTTATTTTATTTTTGCTTTATCAAACAAAACAAATACGTTCCAATAAAATTTCTTAAAAGAATTGCCACTCGAAAATGCTGTACCAAAAGTTTAACAGTTCAGATAAGGGACTTTTTTTCCGTTTTAGTGATGGAAAAATTGCAATAATACTTTACAAAAATCAGTCTTTTATGTATGATTCTGATAATGATATGTCTAAAACTGGCTAAAGATTAATTTGAAAAAGGTTCGAAGTTCATAAATACGTTTCTGAAAGTTATGTTGAACCTAATTCCTCACACAGTCCTCCTGTTTTTTTTTTTACTTCTAGTTCTTTAAGGTCATGCTTTACATAAATAAATAAATAATTATAATATTTTTTTTCCTTCAAAATTGAAATTAAAAACTATTTTTTCAAACTATTGAAATTATTCTTATATATTTTTAAAGACTTTTATTAGAAATTATAAACAAAAAATCCCAAAATTGCCAGTATTTATTTATTTATTTATTTATTTTTTTAATAATTAAATGTAGATTTTATTTTTTTTTTTGCTTTCTTTACTAACCTTTTTATAATACTGATAAAAAATAAATAAATAAATAAATGACATTTTAAAGCTTTAAAGCTTTAGAACTTTTTTTTTCTTGGATAAATGGAGTTTTTACACTATTAAACAGTTTTAGCGGTTGTTCTAATATACATTTATCATATACGAAATTATAATAAATGTTTTAAATTCCCCAGTCCTTAATTTTAAACCGTAAAATAAATTCTTATTGATAACGTGCAATATTGTTTGCACACGAAAATTTTCAACTAAACTTTTTTAAGAATAAAGTTATACTCAGTTTTCTTGTAATTTTCAGTAATAATTTTTAAAGAGTGTAATTTATTAAACACAGTGTAGAAATTACAGTTTGACTTCTCTTCTGTTTTTACATTTTACTATATTATTTTAATGAAATACAGTAAGCAAAGAAAATGTTAGACGTCATATATATTACAGCGAAGATTTTATCCTAAAGGCAAATAAGGGACCGATAACGACATGGATTATGTTGTAAAATATAGTACTTGAAATTCGTTGTGTCTACAGCATAGGATTCTTATGAGGCTTATGTTATCAGCATATATAGTTACCCTCATCCGTGACTGATTCTGTCACACTTTAGGCTTAAGAGTAGGCTTAAGAGTAGGCCTAATTTTCATACTTTAGTCAATTTTAAAAAATGTAATTGTGCGATCGATAAGCTGTTTCAACAGACGTATTACAAAAAACGCGCCTTTCATTTGGTACATTATTTGTAACGAATATATAATTACATTTTTTAAAATTAATTAAAACATTAATAAAAGCTTTAAAATACATTTTAAAATTTTAATTGTTGCCATTTTTTTCAGCATAAAATGGAATATGCTTTCCCGTAAAAAATAAAAATAAAAATTAATTAAAAATAAAAATAAATTTGCTCATGCATATGAAAAAAATGACGTCTATAAAATAATAATTTTAAAGGTAATGAAGAGATAAACAAAGTGAGAAAATTGCGTACGGGAAAAGGAATTATTTAAAGTGAGAGTGAGAAATAAATAAAATAAAACGATTATTTTTCAACGGGCGCCTTCGTCGCCCTACAACAAACTAGTTTATCTAAGTTTGTTTATATGTGTACAGCGCACACATTTATGATTGAGGTTCAGCGGTTTTTAAGTTACACTAGTGTTACTCTATGAACAATTGAGACTCATACCTAAGGCTGGCCCGAAGAGTTTCTATAACATTTTTTATTCTATACAAAGGGGATCATACATCCTTAGACATATAAAGTTTTCTTTTACAAGAGCAAAAAATAATTTTATTCTTATTTTTTCTTATACAAATGAATACAGGCATTTAAAAGAAGATTTTTAATAACATGCTTTTTTGACCACAAATTTCCTGTATTAGGTTCATAAGATAATCTCGCTTTTTTTTTTTTTTTTTTTTTTTTTTTTAAACTTGGTCCCATATTATCATCGGAACAAAACTTTCGCTGAAATATAAGAAATAGATGACATGTCCTTTATATACTACAAATTAGGAATCCGAAATCCAGAAATGTTAAGGCAGAAATTAAACATATATATTTTTCTTTTTGAACTGAGTCTAATGATTTGCACACCTCTGTATTTCGAAAATTTACGTTTGGAATTAGTAGTTGAACCAATTTTACAACAAAAATTACCATAAATTTGCATAAATACAACATGAATTTAAAAGCATTATTATCTAATCCATTAATTACGATTTTAATTATTAAATTAACAAAAACATTTCATTATTTCTAAACTAACTGATTTTCTTTTCTTTTTCTTTTTTTTCTTTTAAAAGAATAATTATTCGAAAAATGTGGGTCGTAAAAGTCTTTGGAACATATTGGATTAGTAATGACTCTTATAAAAAATAAAATAATTAATTTTGTTCCTGTTAATTGTAAAATAAAATTTAGATGTCGCTCTTATGTTTAAAATGTTGTATTAAATTATTGATATTATATCTGATCGATAGTATTACAGATTATAATTATTTACTTAGAGTTAAATGTTGGATATTAATAGGTGTGAGTGGATTTCTGAGTACGCGTGCTTCTGAGATAGAGGCTGTTAGATATCTCATTACATCTCATTAAGACTGAACTACTATTACATCTAATGAAAATTAAACTTTTGTTACGTCTCATTAAAGTTGAATTCTCATTACATTTTATGAAGATTAAATGTATGATTAATAATGATGAAAACACCATATTTTTAATTATTTCATTTATATTTCACTTTTGATAGATAAAGAAATGAATGCATAAAACTTTTATAAAATGCATTTTATTAATATCGATACAAAATTATTTTATTTTTATAAACTAGACATAAACTAGACTCTATTATTATTTTTTTTAATATCATTTCACTTGCAATATGATACCATACACATAATATTTCTTTTCAACATCTTAGATAGTAAGAAAATCTTCTTGTACAAAACAAAGAGTAAAAAAAAGAATATAATATGAAAAGAATGTAATCGAAAATCGAATTAATCGAAAAAATCTCAAAAAAATTTTGATTTTGAGAATTATCTACTATTATAGAGAATGCTTTCAGTATAAATTTGGATTAAAAAATGCTTTTATTTGTTTTTCTGCATTTACTAAAGCAAAGCGATGTAATTATTAAACATTTTAATTGGAGATATTTTATTAAAATGCAGATAACAACACAGAATATATGACATTAAAACGAATGTTATATGAAAGATATAAGTTCAAAGAACTGATATAAGTTTATAATCGATTATTCGTATCATTCTATCAAGTAAAATATTGTATTTATTGTATCTATGAAACGTCTAGATGAGTAGATAATCAATCATACTCTATTAGCCTTGAACTCAGTTTGATTGATTATTTGTGGTTAATAACCTGATTTGATTGATTATTATCCCTCTATTTCAATTTAGTAATGCCATGATAAAGATAAATTAATACAGAGAAAGTATCTTATATTTTCTACCTTATTTAGTAATAACAGACTAGTCAAATGTTATCGTAGTTCCATCTTTTACTTCTGTATAATTCCAAACACGATACTTTCAAATTTACAAATGAGTAAATTATGTATATAGTATTGTACTGTGAAAGTTTTAATTTAGTAAATTTTCGAATCCTTTCACTTTATAATTACTAAATAGAAACTGATAAAATATATTCATACATGAAATATCTCTAAGGTAACCACCTACTATGCCATAGAGATTTGGTCGTTTGTTGAATTTGTAGAGATGTCCTAGAAGGAAAATTTATTTTATGGAACAAATTAAGTGGTTTTAGCTATCCAATTTGTTAATTGCTAAATTGTTTATATAGCTTTCTAATAATCACTAAGTTTATTTGCATTTTGAAGGATCATCAATCACATTGTTTTTTGATTTATATAGGGTGTTCCAAAAGTTCCCCTCCCCCTCCTTATCTCGAAAATGAGTCCGAATTGTGAAAAATTGCGAAGCACGTGTTCAGTGAATTCGAGAGGGACCTCTTTTGGTGAAAAAAGTTTCAAGCTCCCTAAGGGAGCCGCTAGGGAGGGCAAATTTAAAATTTCAAATAGGAAGGTATATCTTGCGATACATCCCTAGAAACGTATCTTCAAAACAATGAATTTGTTATAAATAGTTTTACCCTACAATGACTATTAAGGGAGATACATGAATTTTCAGACTTTTGAAATGTGAATTTTATACATATGTACCCCCTTTAATAATCAATGTAGAACAAAACTGTTTAAATCAAATTCATTGTCTTGAAGAGAGGTTTACAGGGATGTATCACAAGACATACTTTGCCCAAAAATGTTTCGGCCCGGGCGAGGGGGTTTTAAAAGTAGTGCCGCTAGGGAGGGAAATTTTAAAATTTCACACAGGAAGATATGTCTTGTAATGCATCCATGGACACGTCTTTACAAGACAATGAATTTGATGTAAATAGTTTTGTACTGCAATGATTATTAAATGACATACATAAGTATAAAATTCACTTTTCTAAATTCTAAAAACTCAAGTATCTCCTTTAATAATCATCGTAGGGCAAAAACATTTATATCAAATTCATTGTTTTGAAGAGACGTTTCCAGGGATGTATCACAAGATATACCTTCTTACTTAACTTTTTAAAGTTGCCCTCCCTGGCAGCTCCCCTAGCGGCCCCCTTAGCCCCTCCCCCGGACCTAAACTTTTTACACCAAGAAAGGTCCCTGACGAATTTATTGAACACGTGTTTCGCCATTTTTTATTATTCCGACTCATTTTTGAGTTAGGAGGGGTGTGTGGGACTTTTGGAACACCCTGTATATGTACGTATATATGTATATATATATATATATATATATATATATATATATATATATATACCTGAAAAAATGGTTCCACTAAGCATCATTTTTAAATTTAAAAAAAAAAAAAAAGATCAGAGGATCAGCGCAGTTGCATTTTCTAATACCACTATTACAGAAATCTCCGTATTATCCAATTAAAATTATATACTGTAAACGATTTCTAAAATTTTCTGTTTGAAAACAATGGCACTCGAAAAAGTGACTGCAATGACTTTTGGAAATCTATGAACATCCACTAACGTATGCCAGCTGGGAACATCGATTTTGGCTTTTAATTTTTAAAACCTTCTTTATTACTTTTAATTTGTCATTTAAATTTAACAGGACTCATTTATACACCGTTAGATTTCCATTATATATTTATTTATTTATTTAAAATAAGTACCGGTATGATACATAATTCCTTTTTTGAAACTTAAACTTCATATCTAAAATCTTATCATATCTTTCCCTACACGCGGATTATTATTGCATGCAAAGATATTAAGAGAGATTGCCTGTCAGATTCACACTTTTCCCCTTCCCACATTATGATATAGGATTTTTGTTTCTTTATATTATAAGGATATCTAGTTAAAAAAAAAAATGTTTATTCGTATTCTGTTTTTTGAATTCTACTCATTCCACTCTTTATTTATTTGTTTATTTTTTAATCGTAGGGTGCATTTAAAAAAATAAATTTAAATATTTTATTTCATTAAGTAAACTTAAGGCTCTGACTGTCAATTTCGCACTAATTGTTATTTTCACACACACACACACACACACACACACAAAAAAAAAAAATCTGCTGTTATAGATTGTGACTGTTAAAAGTGATACGAAATTACAGCGTGGCAAAATAATAAACAGTGTGGCAATCGCCTATAACCGTGATGTTAAAATGATGCTACAAAAATTAAGCTTACCCAGATGTCGCTGTGATCGAAGCTATTGCTCAAATCGAAGATCTGATTGGCTTTTCCCAATTTCGTCAGTATAATCACGTGATCTAAGCATATAATTAACCAATAGGGAGTCTCGGTTTTGTAGTCATGACCCAAGTTTTGATTACAATGACATCTGGTGACAGGCTTAATTTTTTTAGTACAATTTTATTCGCCGCTATCCACACTGTTTATTCTAGACGCTGTAACGAAATTATTGAGGTAAAATGACATCATGTCCTAGGAGGAAAATCTGAGACCGAGAAAAGCTGTTGGCTGTTATTCAGAAGGGACTTTGAGAGCAGTTTAACATTTAAAAAAAAGTTTGTTTGAGATATAAGATACGGCAAAGTGGTACATACAGTGCGTTGCATGAATATAAACGCACCTTAGCTTTAAGAATTAGATCGGTATAAAAGTGTAATAAAAAATATGAATGTGTGACACTTGATGCAAATTGTATGTGTATGATTCAAGAAATGAAAATACGAGTCAAAACAATGAAATACCAATATGATTTTTTAGAAAATAATTTTATTGAATTTATGACAAAAATACGTGTTGCATGAATTTAAACGCGCAAGCAAAAAATAAATAACTAAGTAACAAATAATGCATCTAATACTTTGTAAAGCCACCATGGGCTTCTAGAACAGCCAGTAAACGCCTTGGCATTGACTGATATAGTGGAATGAGGTCATCCAAGCTGATTATCTTCCAAGCTAGTAGAATGGCCGGTTTTAGTTCATCTTTCGAGTTAAATTGCTTTCCGTTTACGTAAATACGGCGAACCAGAATACCCCATACGTTCTCCATTATGTTTAAATCGGGGCTTTTTGAGGGCCAATACAGAACTTTAATTTTATTGTTACGGAACCATTTTTTCACGATATGTGCTGTATGTACAGATGCACAATCTTGCTGAAAAAAAAAAAAAAATCCAGCTTTTTTGTCTGCTTGACGGCGGAGGTTCCTTCTGAGCATCTGGACATAATCTACAGAGTTCATAGTATTCTCCACGAACTCTAATTCGAAAGTCCCTTTAAAACCTATGGCTGCCCACACCATGACAGACCCACCTCTAGATTGACGTTTTGAACAGTACATTACTTCGGTTTTTAAATGGTGCCAGTAGATATGAAATCCGTCCAGGCTATCAAGATTAAACTTTTTTTCATCTGAGAAGATGACTTTTTCCAATTTAGTCGATCTAGAATCCATTTTCTTGCCCGTTCCAACCGCATATCTTTGTGCTTTTGAGTGAGGGGTGGTTTCGTCCTAAATATACAGTCGGTAACAAAAGTCTCCGAACACTAGCAAAAATTCCTATATAAAAAAAGTACACTTAATACAGTATTGTTAAATAAATCCTTGTCGAATCCTGTTCTTGGTCAGTCTAAAAACAGGATTCTACAAGGATTTATTTAACAAAGCTGTATTAAGTGTACTTTTTTTACATAGGAGTTTTTGCTAGTGTTCGGAGACTTTTGTTACCGACTGTATATCTCTATATATTAAAAAAAAATTACTGTCACTGGCGTCAATATTTTTTTGTCTGCGACAGCATCTTCTAGCGGAGGGCAGGGTCCTTCGCGTCATGAGAGGTATCAATGTTTTCCGAAAACTCCAAGGTAGACATTTCAGCTGCTTAGAAATTTCTATCATTTTAATTAAAGAAGTTATTAACTAAAAACGACAAGTTTATGAAGGCACTCTATTTGCCATTTTGAAAAAAGTTTCTCCCAGTGACGTTGTTCTTCTGTTATGAAGTTATTTTACACGGGAAAATTAACAATGATCCCTGGTTGTACGTAGATAGCTAGCTAGGCAGGTAGGTTGGATTTAACGTCGTACCAGTACTGCTCTATGGGTAATTGGCGACGGTCTGAGACGCAGCCCTAGATATTTCCGGAGACATGCCATAACAATTTTGATCCTTCACGGAGGGGATCCCCCCGCTTTGGAGATCCCTAGAGGTATAGTGTGGATAGGAACAGGGAGGACTTTGCGGCCACGAAAGAATTTATGTGCACCAACCACCATTAGTGTACACGACGGCCTTTGGCCTGCTCAAGTATCGAATCGGCAATCTTCCAATTACGTGCTCGACGCTTTACCGACTAGGGTACCGTGGCCAGAAACTATGAATGTAAAAAAGAAAGAAAATAAATATCTTTTTTTTTCTACTTTTAGAAAATGAATTTTCTTACACGAGAAAATTAAAATATGATCCATGGTTGTAGGTAGGTAGATAATTAGGTTGGTTGTGTTTGACGTCGCACCATTACTGCGCTATGGATAATTGGCGACGGTCTGGGACGGACCCCTACGGATGTACCTGAGTCATGCCACAACAGTTTTGGTCCTACACGAACGGGACGGCTCCGCAGCTTCGGTGGCCTCCAGAGGTATAATTTTGATGGGAACATGGAGGCTATTGCTACCTCGACATATTTTACGTGCACCAGCCACCATTAGCATACACCACGGTCTTTGGCCGGATCGAGAACCGAAACCGCAATATATATATATATATATATATATATATATA
Source organism: Salticus scenicus (assembly GCA_963930645.1). Taxonomy (NCBI): domain Eukaryota; kingdom Metazoa; phylum Arthropoda; class Arachnida; order Araneae; family Salticidae; genus Salticus; species Salticus scenicus. Next base: position 100,221,327 of record OZ005658.1, on the reverse strand, counting down.
TGTGTGTAAATTTAGATTAAAAATTAATAATATCAAGGGTGATAGTGTCTTGATTTGTATCTACCATTACATATTAATGGCAATTTATTAATTCGAAATACGTCTATATAAAAAGAATTTTATAATTCAACATAGAAAAAAAAAAAAAAGTTCCAAAATAAAAAGTTTCTGAAAACTCAGGGTTAGCAGCAGTAACCAGTAATTTTTTAGAATTCAATTTCCGTGCTTTTTTTTTTTTTTTTTTTTTTTTCAATTAAAATTCTTCTTTCTGAAAAGAAATATGATTAAATAGCAATTTAGTTGGATGTTTTTCCTATATTTTAGATATATATCATTTATTCGTTATTGATTTCTAGCTTTCCCTACTCTCTGCTTTCCTACATCCCTTTATATATATGTATAAAACACTTGCATAGAAAAATATTTATATACATAATATTTTTCAAAATACTTATTCGCGTGATATTAGACAATAAAATTTTGCAAAAATACCCCAAAACTAAATTTTCAAGACGTAGTTTTCTTATAACGATACTCTTTAGTCGATATTATATAAACTTATCATTATGTCAATAAACATTTTTGTGCTAACATCCGAATAGAAATATTGAATATTAGAACAAAAATCGATTATTTTAACGGACTTATTTTGTTCTTGGAAAGAATATCGATAAAACTATTATATTCTGCGCTTTCAAGATTTTCGAATTTTCCAATATATTAGATCACAAATGAAGAGTATTTCTTGAACAATGTATAAAATTGGGTTGTGTATGAAAAGCTGGTCATTGATTAATAAACTCACGTTTTGTGAAATATATATATATATATATATATATATGTATTTATCTTTTTTTTTAAGAAATACTTTCATTAATTAAAAAAATGTAACAATGTAGTTGTAAATGTTTAAGAATACTTATTCTCCAAATTTATAATATAGGCAAATTTCAAAATGTCACATTTAGATGCTCAGTGTCATAATATCTCAGTAATAAATATTCACGACCATTTAATTTAATTTTCATAATTATACATCGTGGTTGCGTGCATGTACATACATATCTTCATAATACACGTATATGTTGTGTAATAAATAGTTGTAAGTACATGTCTAATACATTGAATGAATTCCGTATGAATAAATATGTAAAATGTTTTGAAATATTTTTCATGATATGCAATTGGTATGTTCAATATGAGCTAAACATAATAGGTCAAGTTTAGCACAATTCCCTATCAGAGATGCTTATACTGTCGAACCTTGTTAACGTGAATCTCTAGGTGAATAAAAAAAAATCATGTTATCAGTATTTCATTCTACTGATAACTAATCTTCATATGACTAAACTAATCTTAATTTTGACGGGGATTGTAGAATTAGTTCATGTTAAAAGTAATTCACGTTAACAGTATTCACGTTAACGAGGTTCGACTGTATATATAAATGTATAGTCTTTTTCTAGATTTGGAAAATTACCTCCTTTCCTTCAATATTCAGCCAAATTAAATTAACCTAGGTTTTCCTTCTAACAATATCATATATAAAATTCCGTGAAATTATATAAGCTAAGATATAACCTTTCCATAAAGAGGGTAAATTAAAGGAATAGTTCCCACTTATTGTTTTCTCCGATTGGAATACACACACACACACATATATATATATATATATAATTTATTAAGGCTTTTTTTACATGTCATGCCCTTATGCAGTATGCTATAAAATTCCCGTAAATACAGGAAATTTCAGCAAAGCAGTGCAATCTACTAGGCCAGATGAAATCGTTACCCATTTCTTCAAAACTCAAATGAAATATAAAATTTTATTGAAATCCGTTGATTGATTCATGAGATGCAATACCTAAAACTTTTGATAACACAATCACATCCACACAAATAGGCAAAAATTTTATTAAAATGGTCAAGTTCCATTCAAATTGTCTTAAAACGTATACATACATTGAAAACTGGATATATAATTTTCATGATTTCGTGCTTCAAGTGCCGATGTATGTTCATTTTTCCCCCATGAAACCTCATTAGACTAGAAAATTCAATTTTAAAATGGACTCACAATACAAAGAGTCATGGCTAAATAGGGACTCGAACTCAGCACCTGAGTGTTAGCTTTTCGTGTAGTTTTCAGCAATTCAGTACATTTTTCTGATGCTTACAGGAGAAAGTTGAAAGTTAAAATTGGAAAATTAATGACAATAATCTATATAATATTTCTCTAACGTGGACCAATTACAATTATTTTTTGTACAAACGATACGATAGTGACTCAGTAAAATACGCGAGGATAAAAAAATAGTACATAAGTACAAGCAGTACATCCAACGTTTAAGCGCGCGGACTGACTCAGATCAGTGATTTAAAAAATTGACAACGTTTGTCTGATGAGATGCTTTCATAGGAAAATCTATTTTTAAAACTTGCATTTTTATAACCTTTGCATACATCATTTGAACCTAGCAATACTTTATATATATAAAAAATATATGACATTTTGTCATAAATTGACTAAAAATTGCAATAACCAAAAGTATAACCAAAATAGGTATTAAATATTAGGTATTAGTTTTTTTTTTTTTTTTTTAACAAAAAATTATGCCAAAATAAATAAATTAAAATATTAATTAAAATACATTGCCAACACGGAAGTAAATAATAAAAGTCGCCATAGGGGTCATATACTAAAACTACCCTTTATGGGGAAGTATGAAAACTGGGCATCTATTTTCCGACCAGACTATACCACAATTCCGACTGTGGCAGTCGTTATTTTGATCACGTGACGTCACATTCCGACTTTTGATTTGACGACTGTCGTTGTTTAAGGACGGTCGCTACGGCAGTCGGATCGTCATCAAAAATGAATTTCACTTTGAAATTTTCCTTTGAATAATTTGGTTTAACTGTCATTAGCGTTTAATTAAAAAAAAAAAAAAAAAAAAACTAATGATGAATTGGCTTCTGATGAATTAAAATTTAAATTGGATGGAGGATTTGGTATAAGACTTTTAAGTTTCAAACCTTAAAGATAAATAAAGAAAGTAAGAAATTGCGAAAAGTCTCTCACGGGTTTGCTAATAATTAATAAAGCAGAATACAAAAGGAAATTTATTTGTTTATTCGTGTAAATTTCTCTCGACAAAATCATTTAAAAATTGAGGATTTTCTGTTCTTCATAAAAAACCTTTCTTCTTTATATTCCATTATTTTTGTTAAAAAATTGACACTTTATTCTATTTTTAACATGTTTTCCGGAAGCAAAACAATGACGTGGTAAGATTTCTTTATAAACAAACAAAAACATAAGACATGCTGACGTTTGCGGGAAAATTCTCCCGAAAAGATGAAATAGTAGAACATCAAAGAAATCTTTTGTGTTTTATAAGATTTTATAAAAATATTTTTATCATTTACTTTTTCTTCTAAAATGTCGCAAAAATGGGAAAATGAATGAAAGAACTCTCCTCTTCCGTCAGTTAATTTAATGTTTTTATGTATTAAATTGAAGAGAAAGGCGATTTAAAATTTCATCACGTTTTCTTTTTTCTAATTATTTCCTGATAACAAAGAATCTGGGAAAAAATATTCTGATTCTTTTTTAACTAAATTAGAAAGATTTTATTATTATTATTATTATTATTTAATTATTATATTTAATTATTATTATTATTATTATTTAATTATTATATTTAATTATTATTATTATTATTATTATTTTAATTATTATTATTATTGTTATTATTATTATTATTTTTTTTTTAAAATTGTAGTTGTCCTATTAATTTAGATCACACTTTTTCCGATTTGTTAAGTAAAATGCTGTATAACGTGTTAATACATTAATAACATTAAAATAATAATAATAATAATAATAATATTAATTAACATTAATGTGCAAGTTTTCAAGTTTTAGACGGGTAAAGGTGATTCTTCAAACTTCATTTTTAACACGCTTATATTAGCTTCACCTGTATGTATGTATGTTTGTAACTTCTCTGGGAGCAAAACGTGATTGCACAAAATCCTTCATATCTCAAACAAAAAACCATTGTGTATGGTTTCCAGAGCTTTTTAAGAAAACGGCTGATGGCTGAGCTACAAAAATTTGCATGGTGGTTCGTAATGACCTCTCCTGATGCACCTCGAAGCCCGATTTTCGAATTTTGTTTTAGTTTTCTTTTAATTAATTAAAATGTTAAAATAAAAACCTTCTAATTACTGATAAATTGGCCATTTAATTTTAATCCTTAATTTAATTGTTGCCAAAAAAAATTATCATTATTTTTTGGACAGAAAAAAAAAAAAAAAAATGTGAACAATAAAAATTACATTTATTTAAAATATTTAATATTATTCCTTAATTTAATTGTTGCCAAAAAAATTATCATTATTTTTTCGACAGAAAAAAAAAAAAAAAAAAAAAAACGTGAACAATAAAAATTACATTTATTTAAAATAAGGAAAGTAAATTAAAGCGTGTTCTTTAATTTTTTAAAACTATAATATTTATTAATATAATATATTGAACCCTTAATTTGAGGCTCGTGTATTTTTTTTAAACCGTATTATACGTGACTAGTTAGTTGTAAGGCAACTAAGGCGCCCGTTGAAAAACGATCATTTAATTTTATTTATTTCTCACTTCAAATAAATCATTTGCTAGCAAGCCCGTGCGAAATTTTCGCACTTTATTTGTCTCTTCGTTACCCTGAAAATTTAAAATAATTATTACTATTTTATAGACGTCATTTTTTAGATCATCAAGACATCATATAGACGGAAATTTAATATTTTATAATTTTTTACTTTCTCTTACCCATAAGGTAGAGAAAGTATTGTTTTTGGGTCAAATTTTTGAACGCGAGATTTTGTTATATTTACACGTTTTGAGGTGCCCTGAATACGAAAATCATGTTTTTAGCAAATGGTCTGTGTGTATATTTGTGTGTCTGTGTGTGTGTCTGTCTGTTATCAGCATATCCCAAGAACAAATAGTAGCAGAGATTCCAAACTTGGTATTCTAAATGTGTATCATATATACATGCTACAGTAAGCTTTTCACTAAGATCAAGCAAATGGATCAATCAAGATAATTCTAATACATTACGTCTATGGGGGAAATTGCAGGTAAGTAGAGTTTAACGTCTGTAGACTGCACTATACCAAATGAAACGAATATATATATATTGTAATAGAGATAGTCAACAGGGAAAAATTTTTTGTGTATGTAGGAGCCTCGCCTCCCCCCCTGGGGGGGGGGGGAAGTACCCCCTCGAGGGGAGTAAATTTTCATGATGGGTATCTTTCAAAAGAGATCGCCAATACCTTTAAAACGAATGTTTGAACCATCGATCTGCGATAATTTAAAACAAAGTTATCGATTTTTTTTAATATTGAGAATAAAATGGACTTTTTTTGGATATTTAGTGTCGTATTACTTCTCTAATATGGAAATCGTCTGCATTATCATAAAAGGTAATTTTTTTAAATAGTAATTTTAATAAATTATTTTTTTAAAAACAGAATTATTTTTAAATAACCGAATTAAATTTTATATAAATCTAGGTGTATTAATGAAACGGGGGGTTGAGGGGGCAGTAGCCCCCCTCACACAGAATTAATTATCATATAAAACTCTTCCGAAGCCTAATTTGAATTGTTTAACATAGGTTTACATAACATCGTTATCTTACCTCTTAATCTCCAACCTGTATTTATAGTAATAAATTAAAAACACTTTAAAAACACGTTAAAAATACATTTATTGAAAAAATATAAAAACTTCCAAAGCTTTTCGCCTACATAAAAGAAGGCATCATCAGGGAATTGTTAAAATTCAATTCCCTGATAATGCCTTCTTTTATGTAGGGGAAAATCTTTGGAAGTTTTTATATTTTTTTAATAAATGTAGTTTTAAAGTGTTTTTAATTTATTACAATAATGACACGTGTTTTTAATTTAACTCTTAACTTGAGTTTGTTTATATGTGTTTATAGTATTAAATTTCATGGTAAGAGAAAGTCGTGTGAGTGACACACCAGATTATTAATTTTTTTTTTTTTTTTTTTTTTTTTTTTTCACGTGAAAACTCATTTCACATTATGCTAAAAAAAAAAAAAAAAAAAAAAAAAAAAATGGCAACAATTAAAGATTTAGATGTCTATTTTAAATCTATGTCTATTTTCATATTTTAATTAATTTGAAAAAATCTAATAAAAAAATCGTGAGAATTCCAAATGAAAGAGACAATTTTTCTGAATCCGTCGGATTAAACAGCTTACCGATCAGACAATAAGATTTTTTTTTTTATTAGCTAAAGTATGAAAATTAGGCGGCAACTTGCGCTCACACACAGACAGAGTCCAAGGAAATCTCTTAGCCTTTTTAAGCGTGACAGAGTCAGTCAGTGATGAGCGTAACTATGCATGCTGATAAGAAACAATTTCTTAATAATTTATTGTTTTATTTGTCGAACCTAAAATAAATAATGCAGAATTTTGTTTTTGTTTTTTCTTATCAAAATTGATTCACTCCCACAGAAAAACCATCGCTTTCCCAAGATCAAGGCATTACTGCAGAAAAATTTCTTTTATGTGCTGCTTGGCACGTTTGGCGAAAACCATCAGCACCGCGCCTTTTTGTATCATTTAGAAGTTGCAACATTTCACTGGTTACGTTTGCTATCTTTGGCGAATTAGCGCACTTTTGAAATGAGGCGTGCTTAACTAAATTTCAACTACAAAATGGGGTCAAAATGACCCCGTCTTGGGAAAACGAGGCTTAAAAACGTTTTGAAGTTGAGTAGAAAGAAATTCATTTTCACTTTCATCTACATTGAGCAGAATCAAGTAATTCATAAAAAAAAAAAAAAAAAAAAAAAAAAAAAAATCGACGTGTTTTCGATATATTTTCACGTTTTGAGAGTTTCATAACACTACTTTCTAGAAATGGAAAGGGCAAATTCTCTCAAATTGAGCCATTTTTCACTCAATCGACATGTCGAAAGGCAACTTCTTGTGTTGAGGGAAATCCTCTGATATCATTGAGCTGCTACGAGCGGCTCAGATTAGAGCCAATTGAAAAAATTTATTTTTGAGGGAACTTAGATCATTTTTGAGTGAAACTGTTTGACTCTGGGAAAAAAAATCATATTCCTATCGCCAGTATCGAAATTGGGTCCCCTTCGGTAGCAGACGAATGCGCTACCACTACGCTACGATTTCATGCTGAAAATGGTTGTATAGCTGTTTTCAATTACTCTCAAACGGAAAAAATATTATTTATCAAATTTTACTCGTTTTATGCATAACATAAAAACTATGGGAAACCCAATAAACATCCTTAAAATATTACTATTATTTTAAAATTGAGGAAATTTTCTTGAAAACAGAATCGCTATGATAAGCAGAGATTTTAAAAACTTGCAAATTAATTCTATATAATTAAGCATGTTTAGAAAAATAAATTCTCCCACGCAAAGTTGCAGAATTACTTGAATAACTATGAATTGAAAAAATAATATGTACTATTTTTGTTTATGCATATTATTCCCGATGTTGAGTTTAATTATAATTAAAACATCATAACGCATTTTTTAAACATTTTACATGCATTTTAATAAATTAGTTTCAATGAATATAATTAAAATATTAAATAAAATTAGACATAAATAAATTTCTACATTATATAAATACATTGCTCTTTTTCTTTATATTTCTCATATTTCTTTAAGAAACAGTTTTTAAAAAATACATTCACTATTTATTTTCAGTTTTTTATGACGAACGTCGTGAAGGTTTCAGTTTTTATGAAAACGTCGTGATTTGTGATTCTGCAACTTTTTTTCAGTTGTACACAAAACATTTGTTATATTTATCAAATAAATAAATACATAATAATAACTTTGATATTTTACTTTTCTAATCATCAAAAGTCCTCAAGATATTTTTTAAACAATATATAAATTAATGAATTGCATATATCTAAAAGATATTTTTCATGTGTCATTTAAAATATGATCGAGAGATGGCGCCATCATTACCCATTTTCGTTGCACCAAATGTAAAATGATCAAAATTCGATCAGAACTGAGCTGATACTTGAACATCATTTTGACTGATAAGATTTTTGATCAGAAAAGACTGATTTTACTCAAATTTGATTTTTTTCTGGAAATTCCAATCAAATTATGACTAAAAATATTACGCCCGTTTTTTAATCACACATTTTAAGAGTGTATATGATGACTTTTCAAAAATATCTATAAGTCTTTGAATGTGTGTTACAAATTTTGTTTCAGTTAATAAATATATATATATATATATATATATATATATATATATATATATATATTTCAATCTTTATATTTAAATTCGAACTGATATAAAATTGTGCATATGATTTCTTACTGTACATCGCCCAACAGGAAGCATTCCTATGATGCAAACTTTTCTATTTTCAGAAAGATTTTACCTCAGCTGCTATTAAGTACAGCAAACTTTATATGAGAGAGTAGCATTTACAGATTCCCTAACATCACAATATGTTCCAGACACGTAACAATCATATAACATTGGAACATTTTAAACATTTCAGAAACGTTTAAAATCGTTCAGATTACTTTCCGATTAGTTTAAAAAACGTAGAAATGTCCGCGATCGTAACAAAAAATCAGTTACGTAACAGAAACGTTACAATCACTTAACAGATAGAAAATCAAAAAGGGCGAATGTTTCAGAAAGGTATCGGAGAGCATGCTTAAATGTGTTGCGTTTTTGAAAGATTGTAAGCTTTTTGCAACATAACTGAAACATTCTGTGCTGTATGGGTTCAGTTTGGGCGCATATCTTTAAACATATGGTGCTGCTATACTCCAAATTTACATGTGCGTTTAATATTATTTAGAAGAATTCTGACATAATTATGGTTTAAGTCGTCTGACAATCGGCACTAAGATTACTCCTTTTCTAGAATTTTCTACACGCTTATATCTCAGTGTCTAATGGTTAAAAATGTACCAAACTGTTTCAGCAAAATCTGCATATTGAGAAGAAACTCATTAAATTTTTGCGCTTGTTACACTATGCATCCCTGTATATAAAAGAAACTTTTGTGATAAACACAAAATACTTTAAATTATAAATTTATAATGATAATGATTATTTAAAAGATACCGGAAAATGTAACATAAAGTAATAAATTTTTTATAAAAAAATAAAAATAACATTAAATGTAGGATAAACATTAAAAGAATAATGAACTAATCGATCGGAAAAGTAAAACAATACTTTAGGGTTAAGAATAATGAATATATATACATATATTTCTTTTACATTTAAAAACTTTTCTCGCTCATTAAAGAAATGAACAAATATTTGCTGATACATAAAGAAAACTTTTCCCTTATATTTAAATATCCGAAAGCGTAAATAAAGAAACTAATACTAGTTTGGTAAAAGAATATTTATCGAAGGAGAAAAACAAATATTCGAAGTAGTTAGATAAAATTGTTGTAAGGATAGAACAAAAAGCCTGTTAGGATTTTAATTTTTGTTTTTAAGAACTTTGACTTTTCTAACGGAAGTAATATATATATAAATATTATATGTTGTTTATAAAAGAACTGATAGAAATCTTTTTGTTCTACATACTTTTAAATATGGATGGTATATTTTTTTTTTTGTGATTAAAAAAAAAAAAAAAAAACTAGTTGGCATAGGTGGACTCTGCTCAGTTTCCCATCATATATATGTTCTCATAAATTTCTAGAGCGAGACATATTATAATCATGTTAAAAGAAATGAATTTGACCAAAGCTTGATATAGTGACAGAATGAAATCCCCGCCTAATAGGCTATCCACCGTTCACATCGATATATTTATCTCATTCTAATCTATTAATGTATTTTATCAAGGTCGATTTCGTTGTTTAGTTTTCATGCTACTGTTTCCAATGCAATAATCTTCAAAATTCATATTTATATGAAAAATTTACAATTTCGCTATGTTGATAAAATCGTAAATTACGAATAATTTACGAAATTTTCCTATTAGAATATTTGTATTCAATCATGTTCAAACAAATATCATAAATTTAATTTTGAAGTTGTCTAATGTATTTATGATCCTCAAAATGGAAGTTTATGCTCAATTTTGCCTTATTCTAAGATGTTAAGTAAATCGTAAATTCCAAATAACTTACGAATTTTTTAAAATGGAAAAATCACAGTCTATGATATTCATGCCAATATCCTAAATAATATTTCGAAAGTGGTTTGACATCTTTACGATGAAAATATTCCCCAAGATTGACGTTCATGTGAAATTTTGCTCTATTCTGCCATGTTAAGAAATTCGTAAATTTCCAGTAACTTACGAAATTTTTATATTGGAAAATTCATAGTCATTAATATTCATTACAGTGTACTAAATAATATTTCAAAAGTAGTCTGACATCTTTACGATGAAAATATCGCTCAAAATTGACGTTTATGTGAAATTTTGCCCTATACCGCCATGTTAAGAAATTCATAAATTTCCAATAACTTGCGAAATTTTCAAAGTAGCATATTTATAGTTACTGATATTCATTCCGGCATCAGAACTGATATTTTAAAACTGGTCCGACATTTTTACAGTAAAACGTTTCCATTAAATGCACGTTTAAGTGAATTTTTGTCTTATTCTCCCATGTTAAGAAAATCGTAAATTTCTAATAACTTACGAAGTTTTTTAATTCGAATGTTCCAAATAAATAGGGTTCTTGCCAGTATCGAAAGTAATATTTTAAAACTAATCTGACCTCTTTGCGATTATTTGTTCGTGAGATGTCGTGTAAATAGACTAACAAACTAACGGACTGACACACTAACAGACACCCTACAGACAGACACCATACAAATTTTGTCATTTTCGGATTCCTCTCACTTGAAAACGTATAAAAATGTCAAAAAACCAAAGTCGAAATTTTTGACGATTACCTAAGTTCCCCATACCTATAGTATGATGGGGAACTAATTTTCACGATTACCTAAGTTTCCCATATCTATAGTATGATGGGGAACTGATAATTATACCAATAATTATACTTTTTTTTTTTTAATCAAAACTTGCTCAACGCCATATTTGACACAAACTATAACGAATTTGAATGTCCAGTGCATCGGTTAACAAATATGATTTCTATGTTGTAATATTTTTGTTGTGTATGGGACTACATTAGGACTACATTTTGGCATATATTTTAAATAAATCGACAAAATACATAAAATTTGTATTACTTCAGTTCAGACCATGTTTATTTAATTTAAACAAATATGTCCTGATACCGAAGCGGTACTGAAACTTTCAAAAATACTCCATCGAGTACTTTTTTTTTTTTTTTTTTTTTTTTTTTTTATATAAAGATTCTTTTTTTTTTTTTTTTTTATCAAAATCATTTGAGTAGTCTCTAAGAAAACGAAATTTCTACTTTGTTTTGCTCCAGGTGGAGCGCAGGTTTCCAGTGAACTCTGATACTGTAGTAGATGAGGGTTATTAAGATCAATATGTGATCCCGAAAATACAACTTTAACTTTTTATAAAAATCGTTCGAGCAGTTTCCTCGAATGCCTGTTTTCTGCTATATTTTCTCTTGTGGGGAGCACAGGTCACCCCAACGTGTGTTAATTATCATGAAGATGAGGATGTGTATGATTTATTTGTCATTTTTAACTACTTAATACTACTTTTTTTTTTTTTTTTTTTATCAATACGGGCATTACCAAGCATACCAAGACCTACATGCAAAACTAACTCGGTTAATAATATAAGGGAATATTCAAATATTGTGTTTGTTAGCTGAGAATCATTAGATTGTTATTAATATATATATATATATATATATATATATATATATATATATATATGAAACAAATAACAGAATTCTCATTGAAACATACACTGTAAAAAAAAACCTATTACCAGTTGCAATCTGTGATTGGATAAAATAAATCACAGATTGCAGCTAGTAATAGTTATTTTTTTACAGTGTACGATTATTTTGAATAAAATATTTAAATACTTCACAGATGCAAGCATCTTTCATTAACTTATTCACATTTTTAAAAACTAATTGTTCATTATTGTTTCATAATGGCAAGTCAATAGATTAATTTCGTACATCACTAAATAGAATGAATTATAAGAATGTTATTGTAATAGTTCAGTAAATTTGCATCTTTAATTCTATATCATAATATTAAATATCTTATTTAGACAACATTTAAATGAAGTGCTGATGCAAATGGAGGACTTCGAATTATTCGTATGAGTAAAATTTATATTTCTCTATTGGAAATGATAATAATTCAGTAATAATTCATTTTACAAGTATTAGATTAAAAAAAAAAAAAATCATACAAATCATTAATTTATTTCATTTGCACATAAAACTTACGTGTCAGTGCCTCAACTTACTTCAACTTACGTTTCAGTACCCAAAACATCAGTATTCAAAACACCGTGCGAAACCGAAATGAAAATAATACTTTCATGGTGTTAAAATTAGCTCTTGCATAAACCATGGAATTTTAATGAGGTAGTTTAATTCCATGTAAGTAATGAGGCAATTTAATTCCATGTATGTCTTTAATTCAAAATGCTGAAACATCTCTAACAAGAGAAAGCAATTACTTTATTAGAATAGATTAACAGTAACTATTTAAACAATGTCTTAAATTTAGAAAATTTATTGTTTAAAAATACTGGTGGAAAGCCCTAGAAAGAAAGCGGAGATGTACGAACTCTGTAAAAATTCATTATTACGTAAGAAATAAAAACATATTATTACTGATTTTTACAGAAACATCAATTTAAGACTAAAACTTTCAGATGATTCTGATAAAACTTATGAAGCAAAATTTTTTATAAAACTCTATAAATTTCAAAAACACGCAAAAATTATTTCGGGTTCAAAATCGAGTTCAAAGTTAGGCACAATCTTTTATAAGGAAATACGTTTGGATTCGATGGTGTTGTAGTAAAGGCCAGTTGGCTACATGATAAATCTTGACCTCTTATTCACGCTTCTTTTTGGGAGTAACCATGGGACACTTCTATATATTAGGCCGACATGTGTGACATGGATATGAACCTGGATCACCGAGGAACCGGATTTAAGAGTAGAACCTCAATGGGTTTGGTGAGGTACAAGAGCAGATGCAGACATGTGAATGTAGACAATAGGGCAGACTAAAACCATTCATTTTTGATTCCTTCTGATAAAACAAACCTCCACATTTTTTTTTTAAATTCTAATAAAGATTCAGTAACATGTAGTCTTCTTTCACTGATGTTTGTATTTATAATTATCATAATTCGGAGGTAATTTTCCGAAACATATTATTTATTCCTTTAGAAAAAATTAAATATTAAGATATACAAGTTATTTCTTTAACAGTCAAAAATATACACTTTTGTGCTAAAAACTCAAAGATTTTTGTTAGTACATAAATAAATCTTCATTCACAAAGTTGAATATTCGAAGTGTGAACAAAGGAATCTATATTAATTTTACTAGTATGTACATATTAAAGGGGAAGAGGAAACAACAAATATTATGTTATAACTTTCTCTGTCTTTCTCTATTATGTATTTAATACATCTTTTTTAAGAAGTATTGTTCCATTTGAAAAAGTAAATGGTAAAAATGTACCTGTTTGAATTCTAATAACAGTAATTAGAATTGTGATGTCGATTGGCCTCTAAATTCAGGCTAAATAATTAAAGATAGTCCAAAGACGTATTTATTTTAAATCAGATGAATCAAATAATTATTAGGGATTATACGATGCGTGTTTTTCTCCGAAACTTCCACCACTATATTTATATAGTAATCTTCTATTCTATATTTCCATGATCATTTAATGGGAAAATCGCTACATAAATATAATGGTAGAATAGTCAGGGGGGGAAAAGAGAGGGGCCGTAGCAAGCCCTTAGTAACGAATTAACGTAATATATTAATACCTTAAGTGCCGTACAAATTTCATTAAAAAAAGAAGAAAAAATAGCATAATGTTTAGCAGAAAGTTCATCAGCAGACGGTTTACACAAACATAAGCGTAAGCATGTATCATAAATAATTCTTATAAATAACAAAAAAAATATAATTAATACGTTAAGTGCAGCACAGATTTTATTAAAAAATCAGCAGATGATTTTCGCAAACATCAGCATAAACATGTATAGTAAATAATTATTGTAAATGACATAAATAAAATATCAATGCGTGTTATGTGCCGCAAAAATTTTATTTTAAAAAAATCTTCAGCTTAACGATTAGCAGAAAGTTCATCAGCAGATGATTTTCATAATCATGAGCATAAACATAAATAATTATTATAAATAACATTAATAATACATTAATATGTAAAGTGCCGCACAAATTTTATTTTAAAATAATCTTCAGCATAACGATTAGCAGAATGATCATCAGCAAATGATTTTCACAAACGTCAGCAGAAAAATGAAATATAATTAATTATACAGTTATTTATTAACAATAAATAGTAATACATTAATGCTGCACGAGTAATATTAAAAAAAAGAAAGGAAAAGAAAAAGGATAAGGATAAATTAGCCATTTACATTAGCATAAAATGTAACATAAAAAATTATATAGTTATATATTAAAGATAAATATTATTAGGTTAAGTGCTTTACAAATTTTATTAATAAATAATAATAACATCTTAAGCACAATGCATAGCTACCAAATAGCCCTGTTTTATCGGGAAACTTTTTTATCAAAAAATTTCTATAAAGATTTTTAATTTATTTAATAACAAAAAAAAAAAAAAAAAAAAAAAAAAAATCACAGATTTTTTTTTAAACAGTGATCATAAATCTTATTTAAAAATTTAAAACATTGGAAGCAATTAATTTGATTAGCAGATGATTATCTTAAACACAAGCTTAAAAAGTGTAGCATATATAATTATATTGTTATTCCATAATAATAATTAGTATATCATGTAGCGTATATAATTATATAGTTATTTCATAATGATAAATGTTATGTCTAATGTGCTAAACATTTTTTGTAAAAGTGAAATGCTATTCTTCAACACAATGATTATTAGAGGATTATTAAATACATGATTATCCTAACATCATCATAAATAGGTAAAATTTATGAGTTTGTTAACTGTGACCTTAAAAAATACCATGATATAAAATGAAATAAGCGGAAAAAAAAAAAAAAAGAAATATTAGGAAGTCTTTTTGCTTAATTTTTTAAAATTCTCTGAATAATTACTGAAAGTATTTTATAGCTCCTATATTAAATAGATATTGCAATAGTCATTTTTAAGATTAAAGTAGATCTAATAAAACAGAAAAATAATCGTTACTAAAATATCAGTTTTTAAGATTAATACAAAATACAAGGATAGAAAAATAAAAATAATCTTACTAATAATAAAAGAATCTCTTGAGTCATAGAAATCATTCCCCATCTTAGAAAATTGTGTATAGTGTACGCAATTTTGAATGAACAAATATTGATATAACACGGATTTGAAATTTTAAATATGCATACTTGTCATCCTAACCCCAGGGGTCGTACTCTCCGCCCTTTTTTCAGGACACTCTCATGAATGATAAATTTTAAAATTTATTGCTACTACTATTTTTATAAAATATTTTCTAACCTGTTTAATCATGACACATTACTACAAATATTCCTGAATTATTTCTGCATAAAGTTTGTGGTGGCAGTAAAAGCAGAAATTTCCGAGAGTGTCCTGAAAATAGGGCGGAGAGTACGACCCCTGTAACCCGGAAGATTTTTGGTCCTGCCCCTTTCCGCCTACTTTTTCACACCAGTTTTATTTTAAAGTATTTTTCTTTTAAATGATCATAAATATATTTAAAGAGAATTACTCTAACAAATTATGTGGTGTACAAAAAGGGGCGGGAACAAACAAACTTCCGGGTTAGGTTGGCAAGTATGGATATGGAAGTACTTTTTGCTGTTGTTAATACAGTAACAGAATGAGAAATAACAAGCGGAAAACTCGCGATATGAATTGGCTGTCATTAAAGAGAACAGAAACGCTATATAAAATGATTAGTTTTGAATACAAAAGATTACAGTTGGTTACACTCGGTCAGATATACAGACAGTTAATCAACCTTGAATAATTTTTTATATTTACAAAAATATTGTTTCAGCTTTACGCCCAGTCGAGTGATTAAAATTTACTATTTCAGGGATTCCAATATATTTTTATTTTTATTTTTATTTATTTATTTATTTATTTTAGCAAGAATTTAAAAATAGGAATTCTTAAAGGTTATTTTGACAAATAAATTTTACTAATAGATAAAAAATATTTAAATGAAGTAATTTTCATATTTTGATTCCTAAAAATCTGTAGAATTCCAGCCCTGCTAACGGGAAACTATATATTTAAGACTTCAAAAAAAGGTAAATGTCAATATAAAAATATTTTTGATAAGTTGATGTATGGAATAGAAAATACAAAAAACAGTATTTAGTGCATCAAATTTAATTAATCATTTATTTTTGTTTTAAATTCTATTGCAAAAGAAAACAATAAAATGTTAAAAAATTCCAAATACTTCATTTTATTTATTTACTTTATTTTATTTTATTTTATTTTTTTAAGTACTAATTTTTTAATAAGTCTTAAAAGTTATAATTCGTAAATTTAATGTTCATAGATCTTTTACACTTAAATTATATTATAAATTAATTTAATCTAAAATATTTTTATATATCATGTTCCAGATAAGGCAATTCAATAGATTGTAAGACTAAAATATTCTTTGAAGCACTTCATTAGCCCATAAACGCCCGCATGAAAAAATATTCAATGTAATATGTGAGGCTTGAAAGAATGCAACACTCATCATGAATTAAAAATCAGTTCGTGCATAACACCGAAGTATTTTAATGAGACAATTAAAGTTAAGTAAAAGAATCTCTTTTAATTCCAAATGCTGGAAATAACTTCTTGTTAAATCAAGTCTTTTAATAAGTCATTATAATTTAGAAAAGTCAATAAATGTTTAAGTAATATTATAAGTAATTTTTTACCGGTCCTGTTGTACATCATAAAAATAATAGAATTAGATTTAGGGATCCACCGCATTTTAGAATATGAAATACGTAGGAAAAATGCTATAAATCCATAGAAAAAGCATGGGATAAAAACGAAAAAACTCACAATGTTAAGCATGTGAAAAAAAAAAAAAAAAAAACGGCTAACACCAGAAAGGATAAAAGGACAAAATTAACTAGAAAAATACATCGAATAGCGGGAAAGGCAGGGCTGAGGCGTTCAATATATTGTCGGGGGTTAATACAACTTGCCTAATATAACATTCAATGTCAAGCAGATTCAAAATGATAAATTACTGAAAAAAAAAAGAAGTGAAATATTTTTCATAAATGCAAATGGACTAAGATAGCTCGTTTGGTAGAGAGTCGAGCACCTAATTAGGTGACTGCGGGTTCTATACTCGAGTCGTATATATTTATGGCATCTGGTGTACATAAAATCTATGGTAGCTGCATTTTCTTCTATATTCCATAAATTAACACCTTTGGGGGTTACCTAAGCTGAAAAAGAATTTGTTGTGCGGATGATTAAAATTATGATGACATGTTTCAGGATTGAATTTAATCCTTAAAACTTGATAACATTCTTTCTGTTCCAAAGACCGCCGTGTACACTAATGGTGGCTGGTGCACATAAAATCTGTCGTGACCGCAATGTCCTCCATGTTCCCATCAAAAATTATACCTCTGGGGGTCACCGAAGCGGGAGCTTTTGGCCATCCCTTCCGTGGAGGACCAAAATTGTGATGGCATGTCTCCGGACCACCTCAAGGGGTGAATCCCAGACCGTCGCCAATTGCTCATTGCGCAGCACGAGTGCGACGTAAAACCCAACCAATCAACCAACCAACTGGTAATGCGATTCTTAATTTTTCATATACTAACTAGTTTGTGTTTATTTTTCTTATGATATTAAATTTTGCGGCCATTGTGTTATTTATGTATCACTGTTAATTTTATTATTTTCTTGCGTTCCCTGTTATGACATTAAAATCATTGCACTAAATCCTCACAACGTCAATTAACTATCATTTTCATTTCATGAAGATGCGTAGATTCAACCACAGGTACTTTCAGTATTCCTCAATGAAGACCGAAGACTTAAATTAAAAAAGATGAAATTTTTCATTCGGAAAATGTGACATTTCGAACTCTTTATAGTTACAAGCTATGTTCAAACAACTTAAAAACACACCTTGCAAGTTTAACTCGGGGAGAAAAAAAAATGATCTGGTGTGTCACTCACACGACTTTCTCTTACCCTGAAATTTAATACTTTAAATACAAGTTGCAGATTAAAAGATAAGATAACGAGTACTGTTATGTATACCTGTGTTAAACAATTCATATTAGGCTTATGAAGAGTTTTATATGATAATTAGTTCTGTGTGAGGGGGCTACCGCCCACCTCAACCCCCCGTTCCATTAATGCACCTACATTTATATAGATTTAATTCGGTTATTAAAAAATAATTCTATTTTTAAAAAATAATTTATTAAAATTATTATTTAAAAAAATTATCCTTTATGATAATGCAGACGATTTCCATATTAGAGAAGTAGTATAACACCAAATATCCAAAAAAAGTTCATTTTATTCTCAATATTAAAAAAAAAATAATAATAATAACGATTTTTTTCTAAGTTTTTATTTTTTTTTCGTTAAAAGTAAAAAGTATCGATAACTTTGTATTAAATTATCGCAGATCGATGGTTCAACCATTCGTTTTAAAGGTATTGGCGAGCTCTTTTGAAAGATACCTATCATGAAAATTTACTCCCCTCGAGGGGGGACTCCCCCCCTCCCCCCAGGAGGGGAGGCGAGGCTCCTACATACACTTTTTTTCCCAGTTAACTATCTGTATTACAAAATATATATATTCGTTTCATTTCGTTTTTTGCCGTCTATAGACGTTAAACTCTACTTACCTGCAATTTCCCCCATAGGCGTAATAATGTATAAGAATTATCTTGATTGTCCCTGTACACGAACCATTTGCTTGATCTTAACGAAAAGATTACTGTAGCATCATTATATGATACACATTTAGAATACCAAGTTTGAACTTTCTGCCATAATTTGTTTTTGAGATATGCTGATAACATACAGACACACAGATACACACACAGACCATTTGCTAAAAACATGATTTTCGTATTCAGGGGACCTCAAAACGTGTAAATATAACAAAATCTCGCGTCCGAAAATTTGACCCAAAAACAATACTTTCTCTACCTTATGGGTAAGAGAAAAAAAAAAAGATTAATCACTAAAGGAAAAATTGTAATTCCCAAATTCTTTTATATTTTTACAGCACAAAATTTATGCGTGTACAGGGATTAAATGTGCATATTAGGAATAAATGTACATTTTTTTTCTTTTAATGTTTTATTCTCAAAGTAGTTTTACGCAATATAATAGAAATTTGTTAGCAAAACTGAAAATAATAATAATAATAATGTATATATGTATATGTATATATATATATATTGATATTTCTATGATTTTTTTTTTTTTTTTTTTTTTTTTTTTTTTTTTTTTTTTAATTAATAAAAAAATAAAATAGTGTTTGGTTTTTATTGGCAGGAATATATTTTTATCGGATATTCAAACGGAGTCTTTAGATATATTCATAGATTTTCTTTTTAGATATTTTTCATTCTTTCTTTAATTCTTTCTTTCTTTTATTTTTTAAGGAATTTTTTTTAGTTGAATAGAATCAGACTTGCTAATTGTGGTGAAAAAAAAGCTGTGTAATTCTAGTAAATTTTCCCTTTTTCCTTTTTGGTTTTCGAAGTAGAGTTTATTTTTTCTTAAAATAAATAAATAAAATAAAATAAATGCAAATACTTAAAACAGTTCTTCTAAGAATAAAATTCTTAAACATAATCATAAAGTCTGCCACAGATTTAATTCATCTTTCCTTTATTTAAAATAATTTTGAACTATTTTGAGGTACATTTATTTATGATTAGTTTTTATTTTTTATCATTTTTTTTTAACTATATTTATTTTGAACTGTAACTAATTTCTTTGCTTAAAATTATTTTGAACTATTTTGAACTTTATTTTGAGTATATGAACTGAGCAAATATTACTTGTTGAGATGTCACCACACAATTAAGTAATTTCTACATAAATATGCCTTTAATTTTGAACAGGCATTTAGTTTGTATTGTTGAAGTAAATGTTCATAAATGATTTTCTTTTAGATATTTATGTTCAAAAAGAAATTGTAAATAAGTACATAGCTGTTTAAATTAACTGTATTAGCTACGGTTACCTAAGAACTTTTATGTTACTTGTAAACTTAGAATTATAACAGCATAAAACTATATCCTGATACTAGTTTATTACTATTTTATTATTATGATAATTACTATTATTCCAATTGCAAACCCTTTCTAGTTTCCTTCAAAATTTTACTCGTACTTCAGTCATGTAATTTTAAAATGATTTTATTTTGGATAAATACAGTAATGTTACTATAAATAAAAGAATTAAAAAAAAAGTTTCACCTCATTTCTAGGAAAACAAATCATATTTATTGACAATACTTGTATAAAAGAGAAAAAAAAATAAAACGTTCTTTATTATTTTAGCTACAAAGAGCCTGTTCAAACTGGTTTAAATGTACTTTCTTTTCCAAATATTATTTTTTAACAAACTACTTACATTTTCTTCAACAACAAATTCAAAAACGAAAATTTTTGAAAGTTCAACATCTACGTCAGAGCTAGAGAAAATTTAACTTGGCAGAAAATATAACTCATGTATACTGGAAATAAGGAAGACTTATATGCTCTAAACGTTTTGAATATTGCTTGTTACTTCTGGAAAAAAGGTTTAAACTTTTTTTAACTTAAAATATAATATAAATCTGCTCAAGAAGTAAAAAATCTTTTTTTAGGCAAAATAAAATTTCTTTCGTAGCCGTACAAAGTTTCATTTGATTTTTTTTTTATTTAGTACTATATAGAGAGCGAAACTTAGTTTATTTTAAAAACAAAAATTATAGTATAATTTTTTTAATTTGCATTTAAAGGTTTTTTTATTAAACAAAATTGTTTCAGCAGAACTTCTTTCAGAAATTTGTCATTCAAAAATGCTACATCAAAAATTTAACAGTTCCAATACCGCCATTTTTTTTTTTTTTCCAGTGAAAGAAAAAATGTAAAAATTCTCAATAAAATAAAGTAAAATAAAATAAAATAATAAATAAATAAATAATAAAAATAAATCGTTCCTTTATGTTTAATTACAATAATAAGATGTCTAAAATTAGGTAAAGCGTAATTAGAAAATCATCCTAAGTTTATAAATAGACTTCCGAAGGATTTGTTAAACCTAAATCTTCACACTGTCATCCCTTTCTTTACTTCTAGTTCTATCAGCTCAAATGTTACTTAAATAAATAAATAAATAATTATAAGACTTTTCTTCAGTAGTAAAATTCAGAACTATTCTTTTTATTAATCTTAGATATTTTATAGATTTTTATTAGAAATAATAAACAAAAAAATCTTGAAAATTGCTTTTTTTGTTATATTATAATTAAATGTAGAAGAACAGTGTTCAATTTATTTTCTGTTATTATTATTATTATTATTATTATTATTATTATTTAATGATTAATACTGATTAAAAAAGAAGTTTTAAAGCTTTAGATCTTTCTTTTTGTTGGTAAATGTAATTTGTACTCTAATAAAAAACGTTTCGATGTTATTCTAATGTACATTTATGACTTACAATGTTATAATAATAGCACGAAATTATAATAAAAGTTTTAAAATCAATAGTTCATAATTTTATATCACAAAATAAATTCTTTCTCATAATGTGCAGACTGTTTGCACTCTAAAAATTTGGACTAAACTTTTTAATAGTAAAATTATTGTCAGTTTTGTTGCAATTTTCAGTAATTAATTACAAAGGTTTACTATGTGACAATTTTTGGAAAAAGCAAAGATGAAAGAAAAGAAAATACAAATGATTTTCATTGATCTCTAGAAAGCTTATGATACTGTACCACGGAAGTTACTATACGAAGCATTGAAAAAAGCTGAGATAAACGATTCATTGATCAATGTAATAAAACTAATATACAAGGAAAATAATTGTAATGGGAAAATGGAAAAAAAAAAAAAAAAACTAAAAGAATTTTCAACAAGCAAAAGGTTTCTACAAGGACGTTGTGTATGTCCCCACATTGTTTAAAATATATATAGATGTGGTACTGCATGAATGGGAAGAACAATGTGGAAAGATGGGAATTAAAATGGGTAATAAACACCTGATTCACCTATTATTTGTGGATGATCAAGTTATTGTGACTCAAACCAAGGAAGACTTAAAGCATGTAACTGAAAAGGCATTAAAGGCACACAACCGATTGGTCATGAAAATTAACTATAAGAAGACAGAATACATGGCAACAGGGTCAGAAGAAGATATCGTCATACACGGATTTGAAATCAAGAATGTACAGGCTTTTAAATATCTGGGATTAATAATGGAAAAAGATAGTTCATCAGGGATGGAAATCGAAAATAGAATATCTAAATCTAGGAAAATAATAAGAATACTAAACTCAATTCTGTTGTTGTTGTTGTTGTTACTTATGCCACTCGGAAATGCCGAGCCCCGGTAGTGGAACTAACCGGGTTTAAGGCAGGAGGGGTGCGTCATTCCGTTTAACAGAGGAGCGCCCATTATAGGGAGGAAGTACGTCTTAGCTCCAGAAGCTGGCGATAGATGGCAGCACCAACAGGAACTCGAATTTTGATCCGGGACAAGGCTGAGTTTTAAACCCATGTTCCGGTACCCCCAGAGGTATAATTTTTGATGGGAACTTGGAGGACTTTGCGACCACGACGGATTTAACGTGCACCAGTCGCCATTAGCGTACACGACGGTCTTCGGCCGGCTCGAGGACCGAACCCGCAATCTTTCGATCACGAACTCGCTGCTCTTACCGATCAGGCTACCGCTCAATTCTATGGAGCAGAAATGTTATTGAAAAAACAAAACGAATTATCTTCAACACCTTAATAGAAAGTGCTCTGTTGTATGGAGCAGAAACATGGACAATCAAGTCTGCAAGCGAAAACAAACTGCTATATGCAGAAATGGACTTTTGCCGACGATTGGACAGAACTTCACGGCTTGAAAAAAAAAAAAAAAAAAAAAAAAAAACAGTATTAAAATAAGAGCAAGGATCGGTGTTAAGACGAATATCATAAGAAAAATAGACAAGAAGAGGCTACAATGGTACGGACATGTACAACGGATGAATGTGAATGGAATACCACAGCTTGTACTGAACTGGAAACCTGAGGGGAAAAACAGAAGGATAAGACCGTGGAAAAGATGGAAAGACAAGCTTATGAGGGACATGACAGAGAAAGGAATGGATGAGGAAGACGCTCAGGACAGTGAAAGATGGAGACAATAACTGAAGACTGTTTTGGGCTGAAAGGAAACCTCAGCATTGAGGAAATTCCTAATTAAATATATATATATATATATATATATATATATAATTACAATAAGGTGTGCAAATTATTAAACACAGTGCTTAGATTACACATTTAATTATCTTCTGACTTTACATTTACTATTTCATTTCAACAAAATACAGGATGAAAAAATAATATTCTACATTGCGTATTTCAGCGAAAGTTTTATCCCAAAGGTAAACAGGGGACCGATACGAGATTATTAAAATCGTAAACCAAAGCATTTCATTATTTCTAAAGTATTTTTTTTCTTTTCTTTTTAAATAAAAATTATTCGAGAAATGCCTGCCTCAAAAGTCTTTTGAA
Source organism: Salticus scenicus (assembly GCA_963930645.1). Classification (NCBI taxonomy): domain Eukaryota; kingdom Metazoa; phylum Arthropoda; class Arachnida; order Araneae; family Salticidae; genus Salticus; species Salticus scenicus. Next base: position 100,197,356 of record OZ005658.1, on the reverse strand, counting down.
CATAATGGATTAGTAACGACGCTTATAAAAAATGAAATAATTAATTTTGTTCCGTGTAATGGTAAACTAAAAATTTGTTGTTGCTACTATGTTAAAAACTCTGTAATAAATTATTGGTGTTAAATCTCATTGGTAGTATTACTGATTACAGAGCTGCCAACCTAATCTGGCAAATTGTTTGTACCGCACCTTTTTTCTACGCCACTTAAATTTTAGAGTACTTGTTTTCGTAATTCATCGTAAATATATTTGAAGAGAATTACTCTAAAAAAATTAAGTGGTGTAGTAAAAGGGGCGGTACTAACAATTTGCCGAAATAGGTTGGCAGCTCTGTGATTATAATTTAACACGTAGAGTTAAAGGTTTAGATATTAAGAGAAGTATGTGTATTTCTGAGTATGTGTGTATTAGAATAAGTTTTCCTGAGTTATAAGCTGTTATGCATTTAATTACATCTTATTAAATTTAGACTTCTACTACATCTCGCGAAGATTGGACTCCTGTTACACCTCACTAATATTGAATTTCTATTGCATCTTTTGAATATTAAGTATATGATTAATACTGACAGAAAACACGATACATTTTAATTATTTCATTGATATATCAGTCCTTGTATGTAAATAAAGGAATGCTTGAAATATTACAAAATAGATTTTATTAATATCTATACACAACTATTATTTTTATAAATTAGACTTAAATAATTATCTCTTAATATTATTTTTTAATGTCATTTCACTTGCACTATGGTACCATAAACACATATTTATTTTCAACATTTTAGATGGTAAGAAAGTCATATTTTACAAAACAAAAGTGTAAAACAAGGGAAAAAATATAAATGGAATCGAATCGAAAACCGAATTCATCGAATTAATCGAAAAATTATAAAAAAATTAAATAAATAAAATTAAATAAAATTAAATAAAAAATATTAATTTTGGGAATTAGCTACTATTCTAGAGGCTGTTTTGAATAACCTTTTGGATTTAAATTTTTTTCTTTAAATTGCATTTAAATGTTTTTCTGGATTTACCAAAACAAGCAATACAATTATTAATTATTTAATTTTAATTGGAGATATCTTATTAACCATGCAGATAACAATATGGGATATATGTCCTTAAAACCAAATATTATTTGAAAGACATAAATTAGAAGAACTGATATGTCCATAGTCGATTATTCGTATCATTCAATCAAGTAAAATATTGCATTTATTGTATCTATGAGATATCTAGATGAGTAGATAATCAATCATACTCAATTTGCCTTGAGCTGAGTTTGATTGATTATTTGTGATTAATAACCTAATTTGATTGATTAGTATCACTCTGTTCCAATCTAGTAATGGTATGATAAAGATGAATTAATATGGCTAAAGTGGCATATATTTTCTACCTTATTTATTAATAATAGACTTACTATAAGTTATCTTAGTTCCAACTTTTAATACATTTCAAATTTATATATGAGTGAATGAGAGTATATGGTATTGCACTGTGAACATTATAATTTCGTAAGGAAATAATAAACTTTATACTTACTAGAAATCAATTGATAAAATATATTCATGCAGTGAAACTTCCTAAGAGAGCCCCCCACTGTGCCATAAAGATTTGGCCGTTGCGAGAGTTTCATTTTGTATAAATATTCTTCATAAAATCTTAATTTTGGCAACAAATTTTATAAGTTAGATGATTTTAAGTATCTAATTTTACACTAATCTATTTATATAGCTTTTTCATAATCATTAATAGTAATGTATTTGCATTTTGAGTTAATTTTCATTTAAGATTCAATGCAATCACATATTGTTTCCAATATTTCTTTTATATAACCGAAGAAATTGTTCCACTAAGCATCAATGTTAAATAGAAAAGATTCCAATGATCAATGCAGACGCTTTTTCTAATACCACTACCATTTATACAGGAATCTCTGTATTATCTACTTAAAGATAACTACTGTAAAGGATTTCTAAAATTTTCTGTTTAAAAAAAAGTTACAATTAAAAAAGTGACTGTGCCGTCTCTTGGAGGTTTATGTTAATCTATAAACATCCAGTAACACATACCCGCTGTAAACACTGATTTTGGCTTTTAATTTTTAAACTCTTCTTGTTTTATTACTTTTAATTTGACATTTAAATTTAACACGATCCATTTATACGAGTACTTTTAAATTTTTTTTTTTTAAATAAGTGCTTGTGTGCTACAGAATTCCCATTTTGAAACTTAAATTTCATATCTAAATATATGCGCATTCAGAGATATTAAGTCTTATCATATCTTTTTCCTATCCGTGGATTGTTATTGCACGAACGGATGTTAAGAAGGGCTAATTGTCAGATTCACTCTTTCACACTTCGCATTATCCTATGGGATTTTTGTTTCCTCAAATTATAAGAATATTTCGTTAAAAAAAAAAAAAAAGTCATGCTCTGTTTTTTGAGTTCCACTCTTTGGAAATGTTGATATTTATGGTAGGGATAATTTTTTAAGAGATAAATTAAAATATTTCATTTCATTAGACAAACTTAAGGCAATAATTTTCAATCTCGAAAAAGAATATTCAAATCGAAAAAAAAAAAAAAAAAAAAAAAAAAGCTTCTTACAAAAGGCGACACATTTAGAAACTGAAAATAAATAATATTATAGTTTTAAAAAATTAAGGAACACGCTTTTATAGAAATGTGAACTAAAAAGCACAAACTATTTATCTTAGTATTAAAATGCAGGGTAAGAGAAAATCGTGTGATTGATACACCATAATATTTACATACATTCAAATTTTTAATAAAAATAATTTAGAATTAAACAAAAAATATTTTTTAAAAATCTCCCTTGTTTGGGCTCGAACGCTAGACCTTGAGGTTTGTAGCGCAGAGCTTTACCTCACAGCCACAGCGTTCACATAAGGAAAGTCTTTTTTTACAATATAGATTTTTTGTTTGCTCCCAGAGCGGTTACAAACATACATTATACATACAAACATACATATAGGTGAAGCTAATAAAAGCGTGTTAAAAACCACAATTCAAAAACCTTCATTTTTAAATACAAATAATGCGGAGCAACAAAAATACCTTTGAAATATATAGGGAAGAAAAAATAGGGAATTTCACTACAAATCTCTCATAAACTCAGTTGCGGAATATTGTTAGTTCAAGATAAACAAAAATTATGGTTTTTCAGAATGTAACTGTTAAGAAAGGTGCAAAACTGTAGGGGTAAAGTAGTTGGTTGATATTCTTAAATGTTTGATATATCATTTATTTGTTATTGATTACTAGCTTTGCCTATTCTCTGCCTTCCTACATCCATTATTTTTATATATATAGAATACTTGTATAGGAAAAAATTGATATACATAATATTTTTTTAAATACTTATTTGCGTGATACAAGACAATATAATCTTGCAAACATACCCCGAAACTGAATTTCAACACATAGTTTTCTTCAAAAGAACACTTCAGTCGATATTACATAAACTTATCATTATGTCAATAAAAATTTTTCCTCTAACATCCAGATAGAAAATATCGAACAAAAATCAATTATTACTAACGGATTTATATTGTTCTTGGAAAGAATATCGATAAAACTATTGTATTCTGCGCTTTCAAGATTATCGAATTTTCCACTGTATTTGATCACAGATGAAGAGTACTTTTTTAGAAAAATATATTGAGTTGGGATAGGTTTGAAAAGCCAGCCAGGGGTTAATAAACTCGCGCTATATAAAATTAAAAGTTATATGTATCTATTTATATTAAAGATATAGTTATTATTAGTTAAAAGAAAATAATAGTAAGTAATTAAAAATATATTTCAGTAACATTGCAACTGGAAATATTTAAACATACTTTGCCTACAAATTTGTAATGTATGCAAATTTTGAATTTCACATTTAGATTCTTAATGTCATTATATCTCAGTAATAAATATTTACTACCATTTAATTTCATTTTCATAATTATATATCGTGACTGCATGCATGTTCTTGCATAATACGCGTATGTGTTGTGTAATAAATATTTGTAAGAGTATGTAAACATGGAAGGAATTTCATGAGAATAAATACGTAAAATATCTTGAAAAATTCTTCCTGATATACAACTGACATATGTCGCTAAACTCTTAACTACGTTATAAAAATTATCATATCGCTACTTTGGCGACGTATTTTAGATATAACTTTTCATAAATAGTCATTAATAGTCACTTTCAGAATATTAAATTGAAATAAGGTAAATGGCTTACCTTATCGGTCCAGAGTCGTGGGGACTGCAGGCCACTGATAATTCATTCCTATTCATTGGTGTCGATTGAAGACATAAATCGGAAATAATAGGATTTCAATTACTGAGGCGTACATTTATTTTTACTACTACAAAGACGAACACGAAGAACACACTGAAGAGAAAAGAAGAAAACAAAACATTAATATCGGCGTGCAGCGCCATCTACAGGTTTTAGATTTGACCGATAATTAACACATTGGCCCCCGGATGAACATTAACTTTATGTTCATTTTCTAACTGAAACCATATCAAAGAGAATTTAAAGTCCACACAAATGTCATAGTTTATAAATAAAAGTTTTTAAAGTTTATTTTAGTCTCTTTCATAAATTTCAACTGGATAAATCAACTGGAAAGGACGTCTAAATGTACCTGTAGCTGCTTTTAACTCACAAGATCGTACCTTTCCATCTCTACCGGGAAACACTTGAGTTACTACTCCTAATTTCCATAAGTGTCTTGGCAATTTAGAATCGTGGATTAAAACAACATCGTTTGGCGAATATTCTCGAATACTGGAGTGTCGACTTGTCATGGCGTTTTTCAGCTGAAGAAGGTATTCCTTCTTCCATCTTGACCAGAACTGGTCCAATATTCGTTCCTTTTGGTTGAAACGTTTTACATATGTTAGAGAAGTTCCAGGAAGCACATGGGGTTTCATATGCACGATAGGTAGGGTAGTTAGTCGTTGACCTACCAAGAAGTGTGCTGGCGTAATTGGAGAAGGTTCTCCTGAGTCTGAATATATATATGTTATGGGTCGCGAATTTCTTGAAGCTTCAATTTCACATATAACTGTATGTAGTTGTGTGTGTGTTAAAGTGGTTTTGCCAACCACCTTTCTTAATGCAGTTTTTACGGATCGAACCAGTCTTTCATAGAAGTCACCCGACCATGGCGACATTTCCATGATATATTTCCATATTATTTTGTTATTACTGTAGTAATCCTTTACAATAGGATCGCTGATTATTTTCCATATGTGCTTTAATTCGACATCAGCTCGATGAAAGGTTCGTGCGTTATCGGAGTATACCGTATGACAAAGACCACGCCTTGCTACTATTCTTCTGAATGCTAGTAGAAAGGTTTCGGTTGATAGGTTCTCTACCAATTCTAGGTGCACTGCTCTAGTTATTGCGCATGTGCACAACAATATATAATATTTGCTATCATTATTTCGAATGTATAAGGGGCCTGCAAAATCAAGGCCTATCACTGCAAATGGCTTTTGTTCATTGATGCGATCTGCAGGTAACGGAGCTGATATCTGGGCTCCAGATCTAGAATTAAATTTTATGCAAATTCTGCATCTTCTTAATACGCTTTTTACTGCCTGTCTGCCCTTGATTACCCAAAAGTCCTCTTGTAATTAAACTAATGTATCATTAATGCCAAAATGGAAAACTCTTTCATGCGCATTTTTAATTAACAAATCAATTAATTTACCCTTTGAACGCAACAGGATCGGGTGTTTTTCGTTAAAGGAATAATTTGATTTCTGAAGCCTTCCTCCGATACGCATTATTCCCTCGGAATCCAAAAATGGTGAGAACTCAATTAAATTTGAATTTTTCGAAATAGGTTCTCCATTTATCAAACTGTTTAATTCATTCGGAAAACTAAATTTCTGTGTATATTTAACCCACATTGTTTGCGCACTACCAATTTCTTCTGCCAATAATGGACCCTTAACTTTCTCGTTTTTAGGATTCGCGTTGTTAAGAAATCTCTTTATCCATGCCGTAATTCTGAGGACTCTTAAAATGTAACTATATTTTTCAAGATCCAATATTGGTTCAACTGTTTCTATAGAGATTTTAAACTGAATTATTTTTTCAGGTGTTTTCCATTTTCTTCGGTAATATATTGCGTGTCTATCTTTTCCCCAATATCATTACCTTTACCATTTAGCTCAGATAACCATTTTGGACCTTTAAACCAAAAATCATTATTAACTAACGCATTTGCGCTAATACCACGAGTAACTAAATCTGCGGGATTATCCTTTGTATTACAATATGACCAATTTTCGGGTACTGACAATTCCTGAATTTCAACTACTCTATTTTTAACAAAGGGTTTCCACTGTTTCGCCGATCCCTTCACCCAGTGTAAAACAATAGTAGAATCTGTCCAATAAAATTTCTCGATGTTAATTTCTTTAAATATATCACAAATATATTTCGCTACTCTAGCTGCTATCACCGCTCCCATTAACTCCAATCTTGGTAACGTTCGTTTCTTTAGCGGCGCAACTCTAGCCTTCGACATAATCATGCTTACATAACATTTTTTATCATTACTGATAACCCTAAAATATGCAACACAACCATATGCAAGTGGTGAAGCATCTGAAAAAATGTGTAGTTCTACACACGAATTTTTCAAATCATCATACGTGAAATAGCATCTATCTATTCGAATTTCTAATAAATCCTTAATTTCGTTACACCACTTTATCCAAACTCCCTTAAGATCATCCGGCAATTCGTGATCCCAATCCATACCTCTTTCCCACATTCTTTGAAGAAAACACTTTATCCTAATTAAAAAGGGAGATATAATCCCAATAGGATCAAAAAATTTTGCAGCTGTATGCAATACATATCTTTTCGTACATACCGATATATCCAAATTTTCAACTATAGATTTCAAAGCTAATCCTAATTTATCACTATCTTTATCCCACACCAATCCAAGAATATTTATTACACTATCATTGTTTACCTCCGAAAAACAATCATTTTTATCCCACATGTTCTTTAATTTCTGTGAATTCGTACTAAACTTTGTCAATTTCATTCCAGCCTTTGCTAAAATATTTACCGCAGTAGAAGTTAATTCATAGGCACCGTTTACGGTATCGGAGCCATAAAGCAAATCGTCCACAAACAGAGCTGGATTTAACATTTCATAACTATCCGGATAAATTTCCCTATATTCCTTAATGTGTTTCTTAATTGTTGCCGTTAAAAAGAAAGGAGAAGTTGTACAACCAAATGTCGCTCTGGTCATTCGCATTATTTTATAATTCTGGGTGTCCTCGTCAAACCATAAAAACTTCAGAAAATTTCTATCGGGTTCCGCGATTTCTATCATTAAAAACGCCTTTTCATTATCTGCGCAAAACGCAATCTTAAACATTCGAAATCTATTAATTACATCCAAAATTGGTGGTGTAAGACATGGCCCTTTTACGAGACAATCATTTAAAGATTTACACCACGAAACTCTACTGGAACAATTAAAAACAATTCGTACCTTTGTTGTTTGTTTTTCCCGTCTAATAATTTCGCGATGTGGAGCGAAATACTCTTTCTGTGAGCGACCGCATTCTTCAACTATCCCTCGTTGTTCTTGTTCTGTGATTATCTGCCTATATTGCTCAAAAATCCATTTATCCGCTTTTAATCTTTTTCTCATATAATTGAATTGCCGTTTAGCATTTTCAAAATTATTCTCAAATTTATCAATACCATGGTCATTCCATAATAAATGAGTAACATAATGACCCTGTTTATATTCTAACTGTTTATCAAATTTATTTATTATTTCCAGATCGAAAGTAGAAATCAATTTATCATCATTTATTTCCAAACAATCCAACGACCATAACCTTTGCAAATCATTACCCGTACAATCAGATGATTCATTTTTTTTCCTGCATGGATGGTTTTCATGTAAACAATTAGAGTTACAACATTCAATCTTTAACACAGAGGCGCCAGTAATTAAGTTGTCTGGATTCTTTCCTGAATTATTATTGCCTGACAACGTCCATCCTAATATTGTATTTACCGCAAACAACGAACGATTAATTTTCTTTTTATTTTTTTTGCAGTTTCCAAAATATCCCCCCGCCGATTAATATGTCTGGAGCCTTCGAATGCAATTGCGAAAATTTATTTCCTTCCCCTTGACTCGAAACCAAAACTTTCCGAAATGATGCGTCATCTAGTATTTTTAACTTCGTGAAAGATATTTGATTTACGACTAATGCTTCTACATAACATTTTTGTTTGTGGTTTTTTAAATGAGACAATTCGAAATTTACAGCTGAATATTCATTTGATTGGGGTTTATCACAAGAAAACGGATATATGATTAGAGTTTCTTTTCTAATCACCAGCAATTTTAATTCACGCGCGAGTGATATGTTTATGAAGTTTCGTTGAGACGCATTGTCAAATAATATGGCACACTTTAGAGAGTTTAAATTAGAATTATTTATTATTCTTGCGAAGCAAGTTTGTAAATATATTTCATTATTCTCAAGCGGATTTTGTACAGGACACTAATAGGACAATACAGAATTATCATTTTCGTAAGCACTGTTCTCAGAAGTATTTGTTTGGGTATGTTCGATGTGATTTTTATCTTTCATTTGAGCCGTTGTTGGAGTTCCCGATTTTTGCTTATAGAAAATTAATGTATTGTGTTTTCCTGAACATGTGTCACATTTGAGACCCGATAAACAATATTTAGCTGTATGTTTTCCTCTTTTGAAACATAAATAACAGATTCCCTGTTTGCGTAAAGACAATTTTTTGTCCTCTAAATTTAATTTACACATTTTACTGTCATGATCAATTACTGCATCAACACAAAATATACATTTACTAACAGTTAATTTAAATACTGATGCCTTTTGCATTGTGTTAGAATTTTTATATCCCGAACCAGATTTCCGGTAGGAAGCATTATTATTATTTTCCGATGATTTTGAATCAAATCTGGAATTTGAATTTTTATACCCGCTATTGTGAGTTTCTACTTCGCGTTTTAAAAATAAAAAGGTTTTTTCCCTAGTCTGAACTTCTAATTTTAAATGTTTTAAAAAATCTTGTACATCCCATTCCTCGGATTCTGTTTTCATTTTATTATAGTCTATCATAATACTTGTAGGTATTAATTTTGTAACAATTGGAAATATCAAATTTCCGTAGGATTTTAAATCAACTCCTAAATTTTCGAGAGGTTTAATATTAACATCAAGGGCGTCGTGCAGTAAGCGTAATTCTTTAATTTGATTTGGGGATTTAACAGGGTTCAAATTTAATAACGCGTCAATTTTATATCTCATTATAATATCTTTTTTTCCAAATCTAGATTTTAATAAATCAATTGCAGTATTGTAATTTTGATCTGAGAGTGCTAAACCCTGAATAGCTGTTAAAGCTTGGGATTTTAAAAAGCTGCGTAAATATACAAATTTCTGAACATTAGATATATCCTTATTATTATGTATTGTGATTTCATACTGATTCCAAAACTCCATCCAGTTTTCCGGAGAACCCTCATAAACAGGAATTGATATCTTGGGCAATCTCACCGTACTCGCATTAATTCTTTCTAAATGCAAATTAGATATTTGTTCATTTCTTGGCTGTGATAAGATCGGAGTGACATTTAAATTTTTTATTTTCTCTATCTTATTCATAATTTGAGCTTTTACATCAATAATTGAATCCCTATATTCTTGTCTCGATTCTATTTCAGCTTGTAGCTCGTTAAAATCCGTGATTTTGGAAAAATTTGATCTTCAACTTCAATAATTTCGTTATTCTTGACTTGCAGTTTTTCTAACTGGGATTCAATTTCATAAACATTTAACCCTTCGTCGGGTTCATTTAACTTTATGTTTATCGTATTCATTAACTTAGTACACAATCCCTTTAGGGTAGTTCGTTTTCTTTTTAATTTATCGAGTTCGGTTGCCATATTGATTTAATTTAGAAATTTGGACTATAGAATAAAGAACAACTCTAATTCACATTTTAAGGGCCTGGCAGTCCCTGTTATGGGCGCCATAATTTATGTCGCTAAACTCTTAACGACGTTATAAAAATTATCATTCAAAACCATGTCGCTTCTTTGGCGACGTATTTTAGATATAACTTTTCATAAATAGTCATTAATAGTCACTTTCAGAATATTAAATTGAAATAAGGTAAATGGCTTACCTTATCGGTCCAGAGTCGTGGGGACTGCAGGCCACTGATAATTCATTCCTATTCATTGGTGTCGATTGAAGACATAAATCGGAAATAATAGGATTTCAATTACTGAGACGTACATTTATTTTTACTACTACAAAGACGAACACGAAGAACACACTGAAGAGAAAAGAAGAAAACAAAACATTAATATCGGCGTGCAGCGCCATCTACAGGTTTTAGATTTGGCCAATAATTAACAACATATCAAGTTTAGCACATTTATATATCACAGATGCTTATATATATATAGTTTTTTTGTAGATTTGGAAAATTGCTGCGCAAAGAAACACCACATCTTCTTCAATATGCAGCCAAATTAAATTAACTTAGATTTTCCTTCTTGCAATATCATTTATAAAATTCTGTGAACTTATGCTGTATAGAAGCTAAGATATAGCCTTTCCATAAAGAGGCTAAATTAAAGGAACGGTTCCACCTATTGTTTGCTATTGTTTTTTACATATCAAGCCGTTATACAGTATGATATATCATTCCCGTAAATGCAGGAAATTTCATCATAGCAGAGCCACCTGCTAGACCAGATTATAATCATTACCCAATTCTACCAAAATCAAACGAAATATAATGTTTTGTTGAAATCCGTCAATTAGTTCATGAGATATAAGACCTAAAAAGTTTTGATAACACACGCACATTCACACAATTAGGCAAAGATTTTATCAAAATGATCAAGTTTCATTCATGTCTTCTTAAAACGTATACATACATTGAAAACCGGATGAATAATTTTCATGATTTCGTATTTCAAGTGTCAATCTATGGTCATTTTTTGCCCATTAAACATCAGAAGGCCAGAAAACGCAGTTTAAAGTGAACTCCAAACCAATACAAAGTGTCGTGGCTAAACTGGGATTTGAACCCGGCACCTCAGTGTTAACCTGTCGTGCACTTTTCAGAAATTCAGTACATTTTTATTATGTTTACAGGAGAAGATAAAAAGTTAAAATTGGAAAAAAATAATGATAATAATAATTAATAAAGCAGACTATTTACTCATGAAAAATGAAATAATTTAATTATTCAGATTTTAAAAGAAATAGATTAAAAAGTGAATGTATGGGTGGAAACCTCTCCACACATATTCTCCCCCACAACCAGAAAAAGAAAAATATATACCGCTCGCTCCTTTAATACAAATGATATGTATCATAATAACAATAAAAGTATCCCTTAATTTTTTAACAGCTATATGAATAATATAATGTTACACAAAAACATTAAAATAATGTTGTTTACATAAAAATGAGATATCCTTGATTTAAATGTTTGTAGATACATTATACAGAGTTTACTATTATTAAACATTTCTCTTTATGAAGTGCACAGAAGCAACAAACATTTCTTGATATAATTCCGAATGTGATATTAGAAGACATTTGAAAACAGCTGCTACATACAAGATAATACACGATAGCTCTGCGAGAAAAACTAAATTAATATAAGTCAATACATAAAAATACAGTGATGTATATTGATAGCTTTAGTGAAACTTAGTATGCATGAAATTACACTTTTTTTTTTTTTTTAATTAAGTAATTCAATATAGTTTTCAATTTAAACAAATTTTATAATTATTATTATTTTTTGCGAATCAAAAAGTAAAATACATTAGGATTCGCAAAACTAATATGAAATAAAATTAATTTTTGAAATGAAATTTACTCATGAAAAATGAAATAATTTAATTATTCAGATTTTAAAAGAAATAGATTAAAAAAGTGAATGTATGTGTGGAAACCTCTCCACAAGTACATTTTTCTTATGTTTACAGGAGAAGATAAAAAATTAAAATTGGAAAAAATAATGATAATAATAATTTATAAATTAGACTACAAAACGAAATTTATTTGTTTATTTGTGGTAATTTTTCTAGAAAAAATCATTTAAAAATTGAGGATTATCTTTTCTGCATACAACATTTCTTTTGTACTTTCCATTGTTTTTGTTAAATATTTGACACTTTTTTCTATTTTTAACATGTTTTCCGGAGACAAAACAATACCGTGGTAAGATTTCTTTATATAAACAAAGAAAATATGAAACATGCTGACGTCTGTGGAAAATTCTCTTCAAAAGTTGAAACAATAGAGCATAAAAAAAATATCTTTTGTGTTTTATAAGTTTTTATAAAAGTATTCTTATTGTTCGTGTTTTTTTTCTAAAATGACACAAAATTAGGAAATCGGATGAAATAACTTTCCTCTTTTGTCAGTTAATTTAATGTTTTTTATGTATTTAATTGAAAAGAAAGGAGAGAGATATAAGATTTCATTACGTTTTTCTTTTTTCTAATTATTTACCAAAATAATAGAATCTGAAAAAAAAAAATTGAAACTAATTCTTTTTTAACTACAATAGAAAATAGATTAAAAAAAAAAATATTTTTTAGTATAATTGTCCTATTAATTTAGATCACTGTTTTTACGATTCGTTAAGTAAAATTGTGTATAACATGTCATAATATTTTAGTAAGTTATTAGTAAGTTAAAAAAAAAAAAAAAAAAAAAAAAGACATTTATGCGATAATTTTCCAGTTTTAGAAAGGTAAAAAGAATTCGTCAAACTTCATTTTAAAAATAATATACTGAATCTTTCATTTCTAGCTTGTGTATTATTTTAAACTTAATTATACATGATTAAGAAATAATTTTCAGTTATTTAATTTATTGGTTTCTTTATTGAAACTAAATTAAAATAATGGAGGACTTTGTTTGTTTTTTTTATTAAAATTGAATCCGGGGGGAGGGGGGGGGGGGTTAATAGTTGCCAATATACATTATTAGAGGCAGATATTTTTGTTGGAAGATTTGAACAAGAATTTTGTAATATCAGATTAGAGCATGATTTCCATTAAAACATAGGGTACTTTAAATGTGTTTTGAAGTTGAGAAAAAAGAAATTCATTTTCACTTTCATCTACATTAAGCCGAATCAAGTGATGTATTTAAAAAAAAAAAAAAAAAAAAAAAGAATCGACTCCTTATTTACGATGAATTTACACGTTTTGAGAGCTTCATAACACTATATTATGACTTTTTAAAAATATCTATAAGTCTTTGAATGTATGTTAAAAATTTTGTTTCAGTTAATAATATATATATATATATATATATACAGGGCGCGAAATTTCCGCTCGACAGCTCGCCATTGGCGAGTGGAATTTTTACTGTGGCGAGTAAAAATTTGGTCTAGTTATAGACAGAATTCTTACACGGTACGGTGACAGAAAAGATTCTTTTTATAGAATTAAATATGGCAAAATCTTGCCATCTTATAACCTCATATTTAACCTCTGCTTTTTAGATTCTCGGAGGTCCGTGTCCGTCTGTGCGCTGCCCGAGATCGCCACAGTCTGGGAAAGGAAAAATGCTTAGTGCATACATAAAAGTTTTGATCTTTTCGGCAGTTTCGTTTCTCCCACTGTTATTTCTCCAAGCAGAGAGAATAGAAGAGTAGAGAGCCTCTTTTCCCGTCCACTATCCGAGAGAAGAGATATACGAAAGTTTGTCTATGCGGTATTGTCACATGAAAATGAGCTCAAGCCCTTTTAAAAATACTGCCTATGTTTATTTTGTTGAATAATGATAAAAAGAAACAGTTCAAATTTTCCAGTTTTTTACTGAAACACCAATGATTTGCACTTGTAAAGATTTGTAAACAACGATTTTATTGAAAAATGTATTGCGAAATGGCTGTTTCAAATAACAACAATGAACAAGTTATACACATGGATATTACGTCTGATTACAAAAATAAAATGGACGAAAAAGACATTTCTAATATAAAAAGTTAAGTAAATAAATAGATAAATAAAAAAGCTTAATCTTTCAAAATAAAAAGATTTTCACAGGATATTGTTTGACAAAGAATTTTTTTTTCTTCTTTTTTTCTTCAATGACTCTTTGCATTTGTGTTATTAGATATTTTAATCTTTTTCAAATCTCAAATACAATACATTATAATGATTTTTAATTATAGATGATTATGAAACATGATGATATACGACACACTTTTAATGTGTAAAATTTTAGACATATTTGTAAAAGCCTTTCAAAAAGTTAGGAAAAATAAAAAGCCCAAAATGTGTTAAAAAAAAAAAAAAAAACCCTATTTTGTGGCGAGTAAAAATTTTTTCCGGCGAGTGTAATCTGAATTGAAATTTCGGGCCCTGATATATATATATATTAAATCTTTATTTTTAAATTCAAATTTACATGAATTAATGCCTATGATTTCTTACTGTATATCGCCCATCATGAGGAGTTGCTAGGATGCAATTTTTCCTGTTTGCTGAAAGATTTTACCTCAGCTGATATTACGTATAAATACAGCAAACTTTATATGAGAGAGTAGTATTTGAAGCACTATGCAGATTCAATTTGGGTGCATATCGCTCAATACGTGGCGCTGCTATGCTCTAAAGTTGATATGTGATATGAATATTATTTAAAAGAATTCAGACGCAATTATGGTTTAAATCATCTGATAGCTAGCGCTAAGATTAGTCATCTTCTAGAATTTTCTACATGGCTACATCTCAGTATCTAATGGTTAAAAATGTACCAAACTGCATTACAATCTGTATTCTGAGATGCTCGATTAAATTTTTGCGCATGTTAACCACTAGGTATCCCTGTATATAGATGAAATTTTTATGATAAGCATAAAGTACTACATTTAAATGTAAATTTATAGTCATAATGATTACTTAAATAATACTGGAAAATGTAAAATAAAAAAATTAATTTTCGAAGAAAAAATAACACTAAATGTAAGATAAACATTAAGGAATTATGAACTAATCGATTCGAAAAAGTGAACCAATACTTCAGGCCTATGAACAATGAATATAAATATATATATTTCTTTTGCATTTAAGAACTTTTGTCGCTCATTAAAGAAGTGAACAAATATTTGTTAACGCATAAAGAAAACTTTTCTCTTATATTTAAATATCCGAAAGCGTAAAGAAAGAAACTAATACTAGTTTGATATAAGAATATTTATTGAAGGAGAAAAACAAATATTCGAAGTAGTCAGATAAAATTATTGTAAAGATAGGACAAAAAGCCTGTTAAGTTTTCAGTTTTTGTTTTGAAGATCTTTGACTTTTCTAACGGAAGTAAAATATATTTTTTATATGTTGTTTATAGAAAAGAATAATAGAATTCGTTTAATTTTACATATTTTTAAATATGGATGGTATATTTTATTTTGTTATAAATTAAAAACAATAATCATATCAACAATTATACATTTTTATATCAAAACTTGCTCAACTAAATTTTCGTGTTCGGTGATTTATTTACTAAAGTAACAGAAGTAAATTTTAGGTTTTAAATATATTTATGGGCAACTTTGACATGAACTATAACGAATTATAATGTCGTGTGAAACTTTTAACACATGGAATTTCTATGTTGTAATATTTTCATTCTATATAAGGACAACATTTTGGCATATATTGTAAAGAAATACACAAAATGCAATATTTAAAATGTTTCTTATCTAAATCCACTTTTATTTAATTTAAACATTTATCTCCTAATATCCAAGAGGTACCAAAACTTTCAAAAATATTTCAACAAGTACTTTTTTCATTCAAAAAGATTCATTTATTTACTACTTTCTCCTATATGTAATATAGAGAAAGTATTGGATTCGTGAAAATTTTCGACTTCCGTTTTTTTTGATGGATTTACACGTTTTGGCATATCCTCAACACGAATTGATAGTTTTCAGAAAATGTTTGTCTGTCTGTCTATCTCTGTGTGTGAGTATCACGAATTTTGTGTCCACTGTATCTCACGAACCAATGAATGAAATTTAACCAAACTTGGTACTCAGTTGCACCCTGACATAAACGGGTGCTGATTAGATTTGGGAATCAATCGTGATCACAGGTGACGCTGTGATCACATTTTTTGTAAACTTCAACATCCCAAGTAGCACGGGAACGTTCTGTGAACGTCTAATAACGGTTACAGTCGTTCAAACACCGTGTTTCGTGTCAAGAGAACGTTCGATTAGACGTTCAAAAATAGTATTACTTAGAACGTTCTGAAAAGGTTTGCTTTGTACCATCTAGAAAACGTACAAGTCTAGTTCTATGAAAAACGTTCAAGTGTATCACCGTCGTAGCACGTTCTGTAACAGTGTGATTATAAAAAATATGAGAAAATTCCTTTTTTTTTTTTTTTTTTTTTAGTTTTTTTTTTTTTTTTCCTTATTTTCTATTTCAAATTTTGTTGACATGTAGAATAATCATTGAAATGTGATAGAGATGCGGTGAGAAAAAAATTACATAATTTTAAACTTTAATTATATGTTATTATAATCATAATAATTATTTATAATTATATTTAAGTTTTATGTTGTTCAATTCTGTCAAACACATTACTCCAGATTACTTTTGCAGATATTCATTATTATTTGTTTCTTAAATTGTTAATAAATTAAGTTACGAAAAATTAATTTATTTTATTTATTTTATTTATTTATTATTATTAATATTAATATTATTTTGTATATACCAAGAAAGATGTGTTGGATAATTATGAATTTTTTATCTCCGGTTTTCCATGGGTTTATACACTCTTGAGATGTCCAGAACACAATTCTATCATTCTTTCAAAATGCCAGTCTGTCTGTTTTTTTTTGTTTTTTTTTTTTTTTTTGTGTGTGTGTGTGTGTGTGTGTGTGTGTGTTATCAAAGTTTTGTGGACTCTGTATCTCACAAACCAATGGACGGAATTTAACCAAACTTGATGTTTAGTTAGACTTTAAACTAATTTGCTAAATATCAGGAATATTTAATTAGATATTGACCTAAATATCAGCTTTGGTGCTCATTAGCCTCTGGAATGTATCACCAGATAGGGTTCGCTTCTATTCTGTAAATTATCCCTTTTATGGGGAGATTATATCTCAGCTTCTACGGTGCACAAATGCACCAAACTTAATATGTGAAACAGATATTATGTAACAGTACGCTGATTTAATTCGGGTGCATATATTGACCAACTGGTGGCGCTGCTCTCCTGTAATTTAACCCCGTTAACGTAATGGCAATAATTCAGTTTTTGTGATATAAATAATTATAAATACACTGAACTTGGTATGTAAAATTAATATCATATAAAATTTTGCAGAATAATTTTGCGTGCATATCGGACAACTGGAGGCACTGGTATGCTGCAAATTAATTTTATTCAAGGGAACGGAACGCAATAGCACATTTTCTATGATTTATAAATGCTCTAAATTTGGTACGTGAAATAGATATTACGTAAATTTTACTGATTCACTTCGGGTACATATCAAATGACAGGTGGCACTGTTACGTTTCAACTTACGGGAAGCCTGTACCTCACCTTCTATAATACGAATACTTATCAAACCTTGTATGTGAGACATATATATAATGACAAAATGTGCTGCTTCAGTTTCCGTATATATCCACCGACAGATGGTGCTTCTATTGCTTTCTGCGATTTTTCACATATCTGTATTTCAGCATTTTTTGGTGAAAAATGTACAAAATTTCATATATAAAAATGTTAATTATAAAAACCTGTGTTGATTAAATTTTTATGATTAAATTAATAAATTTTAAAATTCTATGGATGCTGTATCTCACGAACTAATGAACGTAATTTATTCAAACTTTGTTTACTTGGACTATGACCTAAACTGGTGGCGATTACATTTGTTAATAAATCGTTCAATAGGTAGCGCTGTCGTACCATTATTTTCAGAATTTTTAATATGTCATAACAGGTCAAACCTAACATAGGACCCATGCCCCAGCCCGCCCGGTTCCCGCTGTTCAATGTATTTTTCTAGTCAATTCTGTCCCCTTATTACTTCCGGTGTGATTTTTTTTTTTTTTTTTTTTTTTTTTTTTTTAACACACTTGACATTGTGAGTTTTTTTGCTTTTCTTCCCATGCTATTTCTATGGGGTTTTTAGCTTTTTTTCCTCTCTTTTTCTACATTATAAAGTGGAATTATTAGAATCTAGAAAAAGAGGGGAAAAAAGGCTGAAAACCCCATAGGAATAGCATGGGAAGAAAAGCAGAAAAACTCACAATGTCAAGTGTGTCAAAAAAAAAAAAAAAAAAAATTCACACCGGAAGTAATAAGGGGACAGAATTGACTAGAAAAACACATTGAACAGCGGGAACCGGGCGGGATGGGGCATGGGTCCTATCGTCCAGGATTAATACGACTCGCCTAGTATAACTCTTGGCGGCTTTCGCTATTGTATTCAAATTTTAATATATTCTTGCCAGAAAAGTCGTCTATACTTTTAAAGCGAAAGGATGAACCCTAAATCTGTGATAATTTAAAACAAAGTTATCGACTTTTCACATTTTTCATTATGTAAAATACATTTCTTAAGATACATATTTTGTATACCGTAAAATGTATTTTTTTGGATATTTAGTGTTATATTTGTTTGAGATGAAAATCGTATACATTTACCATGGAAAATAATTTTGATAGATTATTTTAGCAAATAATATTTGACATCGACCTGCCCAGGAAAATATAGAAGAAAGTTTTAGGATGGCCTCAGTATAATAATTTTTAAAAAGGTTAAGTTTTGAACAGTATGAAAAATATTTATTAGAAACGGGTGTTATTGAATAAATTGCTTGATCGACAAGAAAGTTTTGCCGCATGTAAAAGCCATCTGCTCTGTTTTTGCACAGGAAGTTGGTATTTCTTGGCGTGGCTCGTTGGATCCAAAGTCCTACTGCTTGCTTACGCGTCACATATTTTGTATTTACATTCAGATTTGAATTTAACTTTCGTTCGGATACACTACAACAGCAAACTGCTTCAAGATACAGACAGATAAGTTCGTTCACTTACTTTTCCTTTTTATAAAATTTTCATACGTATGCATTGAAATCTTACAAAATTTATTAAAATTTATCAAAAAAACATATAATATTTTAAAATTAAATTTGAATTTTTTAAATTTTTTACATCTTTCACGCTAACTCCTAAATTTATTTCGTTCGATATTTTATTATTACAGTTCAACGTTGTAGTTTAAACAAACCCATGCGAATTTTTCGAACTTTTCTTTTCTTATTTACTTTTAAAATTTGAAACTCATAAATATTATACCGAATTCCCCATCTAATTAAAATATTAATTTACCAGAAGCCAAATTATTATTAGTACCAAATTAATATTGTGCAATTGTGAGACCAAGATCATTCAAAGAAAGGTTTCAAAATAAAATTCATGGTTGAAGTCCCAGTTTCATACTTTCGCAGGCAGTACAGTTATAGTATAGGATTTCCATGATGCCTTTTAAATTTTTGTCGCGATGTTGGTGATGACTTTTTATTTATTTTGGTGTATTTTGTTTAAAAATAATAATAATAATAATTCTTATTTTGATTATATTTTTATGTTTATGATTTTTAGTCAATTTATGACAATTATTCATATTGTGTATAATCTTTAAAGTATTTCTATGTTTAAAATGACGCTTATAAAGATTGAAGAAGCAATTTTTAAAAATACAGTTTTCCATAAAATAATGTAAGCAGACAAATTTCGTAATTTTTTCTTATTAGTTCATTGAGTTGAGTCCGCATACTTAAATATTGTTCATTTTTAAATATTATTTTTTATCCTCGCATATTTCAATAATTACACTACTATATCGTTTCGGCAAAAATTAATTGCAACTGATCCACGTTAAAGAAATATATAGATAGATTTGATCATGTTTGATCGTTTTACATTACACTGTAGAAATGTAAAAGCAGGGAGAAGTATCAAAAAAGAAATAGTTACTAAGGTGAATATTAATATTGCTAAATATTTTAAATTTTGAAGTTTATTTATTTAATTTTTATTTATTTATTTGTTTACAGAATAAAATTTTAATTAATTATTTATTTATTTTTCAAAATGTTTCACCATATTTTATACTGTCATATTTCACTGCATGTGTACGTAAAATTTATAAACTCAAAATCAATAATTTAAATAAATTTCGCATACGCATGATTTGAAATAAGAAAATATTAAGTAAATTTCACGTAATCTATTTAAATAAAAAAACAAAATAATAATAATATATATATATATATATATATATATATATATATATATTTTTTTTTTTTTTTTTTTTAACGTATTTAAAATACACCGCTGTTCAAAATTAAAGGAACAAACCTGCTTTTTCATTTTCTTCTTTTATGCATAACTTTTAAACAAATAAACACGTGGACCGAAAATTTGGATGTCATGTTCGTTATCATATCATTAATCGAATTTTACATAATTTTAGAATAAGTGATAACTTAAAACTAATAATTATTAATTTTTCTCAAAAGTAAGCTTTGGAAAAAATTAAAAATTTCAACAATTTTAGCGAAGAAAACTTAATGAAAAATTGTGTTAATGATGCATTATAGACAAGTGAAGACGCACATGCCCTCACATGTTAAACAAAATCCTAGTTTTACTTTCTGTGTTCACTTTTCTTTTACTTTAATAACGGAATTTTTGAAAAAAAAAAAAATAATAATAATTACTAATTTGTACTCACCGCCGCTGGAAGCCGAAGCTAATTTTATTCAATGGGAAATTTTTCTTTACAAATAACTTATTAAGTAATACATATTTTTAAATTCTGTTTTCACATTATGAAAATTCCCAGCTGTTAAATTGACGGACCTTTTTTAAAAAATTATTTTTTTATTTTTTATATTTTACTTCGAAGCTGCAAAATACGAATTTACAATATGTGATTTTTTTTCATTTTGCAATTTCAAAATAAAATATTAAAAATTAAAAAAATACTTTTTCAAAAAAGGTCCGTCAATTTAACAGCTGGGAATTTTCTGAATGTGAAAATAGAATTTAAAAATATGTATTAGTTAATAAGTCACTTGTAAAGAAAATTTCCCCAAAGAATATCATTGGCTCGGTCTACCGGCGACGGTAAGTGAAGAGGGCCGTTAACTTATTAAATTAATATCCAAATATGGTTATATTCTATTGTTAAATTATAATGATGCAAAATCTAGGGGGGGGGGGAATAATAATTAGTTAGCAGGGGGCATATTATCTTAAAAATTTTCAAAATATTCCAGAACATGAATTTATTTATTTGTTTGTTTTTGAATTCAAATATTTATCTAGAATATTCAAAATACTTGATCTTTTGTTATACAATATTTCAATGCATGTATGCAAAATTTTATATTACTAAGACAATTATTTATGAAAAATAATAATAATAATAAAAAGATAAAATAAAAACTACACAAAACAGAAAAAAGAAAAGAAAAGATAAATAAAGGAAAGGAAAAAAAAAATAAGTAAATAAAATAAACAGACACTATAAAATTCAAGAACTCGAAGCAATTGTTCCGGGTCGAGAAAAGACACAACCCTTCATCAACCGAACAAAGTAGGCACGAGTGCTGCAAAAAATCTGCAACGTAGCTCTTGTATTTGCAGCACTCGTGCCTATTATCTTCGTCTGACGAAGGGTCGTGTCTTCTTTCGACCCGAAACAATTGTTGCGAGTTCTTTCATTTTATTATACATTAAATACATTTTTAGCACGTTCAAAGAACGTTCAAAAATTGTTTACATAACGTTGTGAGAACGTGTGTATAGAACGTTTTCAGAACGCTTCTACACTATTTTAGAACGTTTACAGTACGTTTTCTAGAATGTTCTGAAATTGTGTATAACGTTTTGAAAACGTTCTAAAAACGTTTAGAACGTTCTGAGACCGTATACATAGAACGTTCTCTGAACGCTTCTATAACACCGATGGTGATAGCTACACGTTCATTGAACGTTCCCTGAACCGTACTATTGTACTTTTTCAAGATGGACAAATAGACGTCTATAACACGTTCAAAGGGAACGTTCTTAGAACGTGTTTGCAGAACAATATTTGAACGTTCAGAGAACGTTTCGGTGCTGCTTGGGATGGCAGTATAGGACAAAATTTCGTGTAAATGTGCATAATGAGAATTATTTTAAACTTGCGATTGTAAAATTAATATAAATTATTGATAATAGTAGTAGTTAACTAGGAAAAAAATGTGCATGTCGGGGCATCGGTCCAAACCCCAGGAGGGGGGATACCCTCCCGGGGGTTTAAATTTTCAAGATGGGTATCTTTCGAAAGGTCTCATCAATACCTTTAAAACGATCGGTTGAACTATAATCTGTGATAATTTAAAACAATGTTATCGATTTTTTTTTTACTTTTAACAAAAAATAACTTCGGAAAGAAATCGTATTTTATTTTTATTATTTTTTTTTTTTAACGAAATTTAACTAAACTTGGTATTTAGTTGGCCTGTGACATAAACTGGGAATCAATCGCCCAACAGGTGGTGCTGTGATCGCATTTTTTCTAAATTTTTAACATGGCAGTATAGAACACAATTTCGTATAAATGTACATAATAAGAGTTATTCTTAACTTGTGATTGTAAAATTAATATGAATTATTGATAATAGTAGTAGTTAACTAGAAAAAAAAGTGTGCATGTCGGGGCATCGCTCTCCCCCCCCCCTTCCTGGGAGGGTAAATTTTCAAGATGGGTATCTTTCGAAAGGACTCGTCAATACCTTTGAAACGAATGGTTGAACTATAAATATGTGATAATTTAGAACATAGTTATCGATTTTTTCTTACTTTTAACAAAAAAAAATATATATATAAATAAATAAATAAAAATAAAAAATCTTTTTTTTTTTTAATGTTGTTACTGAGTAAATTTGTATAGAAAAATATAGGAGAAAGTATTTTGGTGGCCACAACATATCCCTTTTTTTAATCAAAATCATTTGAGCAGTCTATAACAAAAGCAAATTTCTACCGTATTTTGCTCCATGTGGAGCACGGGCTACCAGAGTACTCTGATAATGGGGTAGATGAGGTTCATTAAGATTGATAATTAATCCCGAAAATCCTCCAATTGTAATGCTTTATTGAAATATTTCGAGCATTTTCCTAGAAAGCCTACTTTCTGCTACATTTTGCCATGGAAGGAGCACGGGTCACCAGCGAGTGCTAAATTTCATGAAGATGAGAATATATGTGATTGGTTTATGATTTTAAATTACATAATATTTTTTTTTCAATATAGGCATTATTAAAAATCATTTGAGCAGTCTTTAAGAAAACTAAATTTCTAACCTATTTTGCTCCAGGTAGAGTGCGGGTTACCGGTGAATTCTGATATTGGGGTTGTTGAAGGTTATAAGATCGATATGCGATCACGAAAATATCTCAAATTTAAATTTTTATTAAAACCATTGAAGTAGTTACCTAGAAAGCATGATTTCTACTATATTTTGCTCTGGAGCGAGTACGGGTCACCAGTGAGTGCTAATGTTTATGAAGATAAGGATGTATGTGATTGGTTTATCATTTTTAATTACATAATACTCTTTTTACTTTCTTCTATATGTGTATATAGAGAAAGTATTGGATTCGTGAAATTTCGAACTCCAGTTTTCGATGGATTTATCCGTTTTGGGATGTCCTGAACACGATTTGACAGATTTTAGAAAATATCTGTATGTCTGTGTGTCTGCGTGTGTATCAGAAATGTTGTGGACGCTGTAACTCGCAAACTAAGCTATTTAACCAAACTTGGTATTTAGTTGTACCCTGACATAAACTGGTGCTGATTAGATTTAGGGAACAATTTCTCAACAGGTGGATCTGTGAGAGCATTTTTTCTAAATTTTTAACATGGCAGTATAGGGCAAAATTTCGTATTAATGTACATAAAGAGAATTATTTTAAATGTGCGATTGTAAAATTAATATGAATTATTTATAATAGTAGTAGTTAACAATGAAAAACATTTTGTGCATGTGGGAGCATTGCTTTCCCCCACCTGGAGGGGAATTACATCCCCTCCGTCCCCCGGGGGAATAAATTTTCAATATTGTTGTCTTTCGAAAGATCTCGTCAATACCTTTAAAATGAATGGTTGAACAATAGATCTGTGATAATTTAAAACAAGTTATAGATTGTTTTATCTTTTAACGAAAAAAAACTTAGAAAAAAAAATCTTATTTCTTTCGATATTGGCAAAAAATTGACTTTCT
This sequence comes from Salticus scenicus, assembly GCA_963930645.1. Lineage (NCBI taxonomy): Eukaryota > Metazoa > Arthropoda > Arachnida > Araneae > Salticidae > Salticus > Salticus scenicus. The sequence continues at coordinate 100,172,898 of OZ005658.1, read as the reverse complement.
TTTGGCATTTAGTGCTACAATTCTGTCAGATAAAAATCGTCTGCATTTATAATGGAAAATAATTTAATAATTTAATAAATAATTTGTATTCAATTAATTTTGTGTAAAATTATATAGAAGAAAGTTATGTGGTGGCCACATCATACTAGTTTCTTTACCAATACCGACATTTCCAAGAATCCCAAGTATCAAATACAAGATTAACTCCTTTAATAAAAAGGAGGAAATATACAAATATTATGTTCTTAGCTGAGAATAATTAGCTCCTATTAAAAAATACAAAACAAATATTAAACTTGCCATTCAAACAAAGGATTATTTTGAGTTTAAACGTTTAAATACTTCACAGATGCATGCAGCTTTCGTAGAATTATTCGCGTTTTCAAAAACTAATTATACGTTCATTATTGTCACAGAATAGCAAGGTAATAGAATAATTTCACACATCACTAAATAAAAGGGATTAAAAGAATGTTATTGTAATATTTCAGTGAATTTGAATCTCTAATTCGATATCATAATATTAAATAGCTTATTTAGGAAACTTTTAAATGAAATGCTGATACAAACGGAGGATTTTGAATTTTTCTTTTGAGTAAAATTTATATTTTGTCTGTTGGGAAAGATTAAATTAATTAAACTATAAAGAAATATTTTGCTGTTAAAGTATAATTTATAAATCTTTTGTGAATTTGAATAATATAAATATGAAACAAGAAATTTCAAAAGAATAAAATTTTGTAAAATTAGGTATTGCTTTAGTTTAAAACTATATGATTTTCGTTCACATAGCGGTCGGCATTACTAATTAAACGGCTTTTCAATATCCTTTTACTCCTTTACTGTTTGTTTCTCAAGCAATTTTAATTCATTAAAGTACGTTTACATTTATTTTTTTTTTCATCTATATGTACAAACAGAGAAAGTATTGGATTCCTGAAAATTTTCGAACTCAGTTTTCGATGAATTTACACGTTTTCGGATGTTCTGATTGTTTTTAGAAAATGTCTGTCTATCAGTGAGTCTGTCTGTGTGTTTGTATCACAAATTTTGTGGACGCTGTATCTCACGAACCAATGAACGAAATTTAACCAGACAGGGTATTTAGTTGGACCCTGACATACACTGGTGCTGATTAGATTTGGGGATCATTCCCTCAACAGGTGGCGCTCTGATCCCATTTTTTCTAAATTTTTAACATGACAGTATAGGACAAAATTTCGTATAAATGTATAAAATGAGAGTTACTTTTAATGACTGATTTTAAAATTAATATGAATTATTGATAATAGTAGTATTAAACTAGAAAAAAAAAAGCTTGTGTATGTGGAAGCATCGCTTTCCATGGAGGGGAGTACCCCTTCGTGGGATGTAAATTTTCAATATGGGTATCTTTCGAAATATCTCGCAATTCCTTTAATACGAATGGTTGAACCATAGATCTGTGATAATTTAAAACAAAGTTATCGATATTTTTCATTTTTTAACGAAAAAAAAATTTTGAAAAAAAAAATCGTATTTTTTAATATTGGCAAAAAAAAAAAAAAAAAAAAAAAGACTTTCTTTCGGTATTTAGTGCTATAATGCTGTCAGATAAAAATCGTCTGTATTTATAATGGAAAAGTAATTTAATAATTTAATAAATAATTTATTATTGCATGAATTTTGCGTAAAATTATATAGAAGAAAGTTTTGTGGGGGCCACATCATACTAGTTTAGCAAGGGTTTAAAATTTATTTATTTTAATATTAGAACTTACTTAGAGTAATTTTTCTCTTATTTAATCTTGGAATATATTTGATAAGAATTTTACAGAAATATTTATTTAAAAAAGAGTCGCTGGTGTAGCTCTGATTTGGTAATGTATACCAAAATCTAATCTACACGACGTTAACGTTAAGCAAATACAAGTTATTATAAATTCTGTGAAATTTTTCTTCATTAACCTTGTCTGTAAATATTACACACTAAAAAGCATTCATTCAGACTTTAAGTAAACAATGCCAAATTTTATTAAAATATCAAAAATCTGAAAGCAACTATTTTTAAGAATTTAAGAATTTTCAACACATTCATATGAAGAGATGTGAATTTAGGTTCTTTGGGTTGCTAAGGCGCAGTTGACGATATTATGTGTCACTGATCGCTATTAATGTTTCTTTTATTAAGAAGCGGAAAATCATTGTAAAAAATAGCTATATGAAAATAGTGGTTTTTTAGTTGAGCCTGTGATTGAGTTCCTTGATATTTCTATCACTAAAATATTCAGATTTATAAGGATATTAAAGAAAAAATAACCAGATAAAAAAGCATAGTTACCAACCGTCTGATTTTTAGAATAGGTAATTTTTATTGAAAATTTTACTTTATTTAATCATAGAACACCGCTATAAATGTTTCTAAAAATTTTCTATTCAAAACAGTTTTATGAAAAACGGAATGTTTAGTTATTAAGCGAAAGTGTTAATGACTATAGAAAAAATTTTAAAATTTCAAATTTCTAGCTCCACTATTTATGGATAATAACTTTTGAAAAAAATAATCTTTTTTATTTTTTTATTTTTTTTTTATTCAATTTCTTTAAGTTATTTATGAAGAAAATAGTTATGTATATATATATATATATATATATATATATATGCCGAAGGCATGTCTTAAAGTGATTTTTAATCGGAAAAATATTTTAGTTAATAAAATGTAAGAATAATTTTTAAAAAACTTAAAAATATAAATGATAATAAATAAAATTTCTACATTGAAAGTGAATTAAGTAATATTTTATTGTTGCTCTTTGCTTAATTTACCATTTTCTCTTTGAAATTCAAAATAGAAGTTTTCTCTTAAATTATACTTGAAAAGTAAACATAGCTGGCTCCATAAAATTAAAGTCCATATAAGTAAATTCTATGCTCTCTGCATACCTTTATTTCTTTATAAATATTTTTGGTTTTTTAAATGTCAATATCTGAAATCAATAAAGAGTAAGTTAATTAAAAGTAAAATTAAGCGTTGCCTACGACAGCAGTGCTAACTGAAATAAAAAAGTTTCAGTTTTTAAATACATTTTTTATTTATAGCAACTAGAAAAGAAGAATAAGAAGAAAAAAAAAAAAAAAAAAAAAAAACAAGAGTACTGAATCTGACAAAATCTTTAAACATTTGTTTCTTATTATAAATATTATAAATTGTGTAATATATCATCAAAAAAAATATTTACTATATACCACTCATACATATTATCTTAGTAAAATTAATTTTTAAAAATGCTTTACAAAATAAAATCAGCATTTCATTAACCAAAATAAAGAAAATATGGCGTCAAGATAAAACCCTTATAGAATAGATAACATAATTTATTATAAACCGTTTAGGGATTTTACATAAATATACATAATGTAATTCCATTAACAAATACTATTACAAGTATTATATTTAGAAAAACAATTCGTACAAATCATTAATTTATCTCATTTGCGTAAAAATTAACTTACATTTCGGTATTCAAAACGTCAATAGCCAAAACACCGTGTGAAATCTAAATGAATATAATACTTTCAAGATGTTGAAATTAGTTTTTAAATATATTTTTGATCTATAGCAACTAGAAAAAATAACAAAAGTATTGAGTCTAACACAATTCTTGAACATTTTTTTCTTATTATAAATATTCCAATTTGTAAAATATACCAAGAAAATAGTTATTTTCCATATCGCAATCATATGTACGTATCACCTTTAAAAAAGTAATTTTAAAAGTGCTTTCCAAAATAAAATCAACATTGCATAACCAAAATAAAGAAAATAACATGTCAACATAAAATCCTTACAGAATAAATAACATAATTTACTATACATCCTATAAGGATTTTATATAAATATACATAATGTAACTCCATTAACAAATGTTGTTTAAGGGTATTAGATTAAAAAATAATAATTCGTACAAATCATTAATTTATCTCATTTGCGTATAAATTAACTTACGTTTCGGTACTTAAAACATCAATATTCAAAACACCGAGCGAAACCTAAATGAATATAATACTTTCAAGATGTTGAAAATAGTTTTTAAATATATTTTTGACTAGAAAAAAATAACAAAAGTATTGAGTCTAACACAAATCTTGAACATTGTTTTCTTATTATAAATATTCCAATTTGTAAAATATACTAAGAAAAAAGTTATTTTCTATATCGTAATCATATGTACGAATAACTTAAAAAATAAAAAAATAAATAAAAAGTGCTTTCCAAAATAAAATCATCATTGCATAACTAAAATAAAGAAAATAACACGTCAACATAAAATCCTTACAGAATAGATAACATAATTTACTATAGATAACATAATATACATCCTATAAGGATTTTATATAAATATACATAATGTAACTCCATTAAAAGATGTTTAATAGTATTAGATTAAAAAAAAATAATTCATACAAATCATTAATTTATCTCATTTGCGTATAATTTAACTTACGTTTCGGTACTCAAAACATCAATATTCAAAACACCGTGTGAAACCTAAATGAATATAATACTTTCAAGATGTTGAAATTAGCTCATGCATAAACCATGGAATTTTAATGAGGCAATTAAATTCGATGTAACTACCGCCTTTGATTCAAAATGCTGAAGCGCCTCTGACAAGAGAAAGCAATTACTTTATTAGAATAGACTAACGGTAACTATTTAAACGATGCCTTAGGTTATATTATAATTGCGCCTTCTGTAAGAAATCAAATTTATTAAGCTTAAAAACAAAGGAGGTAATTTTTTTTGGCGTAATGAAAAGTTAATGTCTTACATAAAAAGAAAAATGTCTACCACTGTTTCGTAAAACTAGATAAAAATGTCAAAGATGTTAGAAAAAAAAAATAAATAAATAAATCATTTATACCAAATAAAAAATAAATGACAAAAATCATCTTTTTTTTTCCCTTCTCCAATTGGTGATATAATAAAATGTAATAAAAATTCATTTTACAAGCATTTAAAAACAGATTCTAATTATTATTAGAATTTAAAAATAAGTATTTTTTCTTGCTGAACATACATACGTCAGGAAAGTATTGTAATCATATAAGAGATTTGCTTTTGAGGTTTTGATGTTTCTATATGTTTTAAGGTTCAATCAGCTCATTTTCGTTACTTTTACCATTATGTACGTATGTGTGCGAGTGTGTGAGTGAACACGATAGCGCCTCAACACTTTGTTCGAATGAGCTGATAGTTAGTACATACGTTGTAGGTTACCATAGAACCTGTCGTTTTTGTTAAATCTAGGACTTATAATTTTTTTTACAGGGACACAAATAAAAATTCTTTATCATAATGGCCTATAGGCCGAAATTTTATAAAGTGCAATAGTGTCTAAACGCCTTATTCGACTGAGCTGAAAATTTATACACATGATAAAAGTCACCGTTGCACAAATTGTACATATTTTGGTGAGTCTAGCCCTTCTACTGATTTGAGCCCATAAATCAGATAAAAATTCTTTATCTGATTTATGGGCTCAAATTATTTGAAATGAATTGCGTAAAATAAAACAATGGAGAAAAATACTTAAAGAAACCTTCTATATCTTTTACTTTTATTTATTTAACGACTTCTCTTATTTTAATTTTTTTATACAACCATTAATTACTTAATGTTCGGAATGTCGTGTGAAGTCATTCCATATTTTTTTTAACTAGTAATGTTTTTGGGGTATTCTTAAATTGTTTATTTAAGATCATTACTTTCTAATAATAAGCACTTCCTAATTGAAACAACAATAACCTGCTATAAATTACCCCCCCCAACCACCCACCCATTGTTAATATTGTGATGTTAGTGTACCCAGTGTTTAATCTAACTCTATCTACGAAATACAACATAAAATTTCAAGATTTTCCATGTGAATGACTTTTTAAAATTATTCCAGCTATTTGAGCAAAATATATGTTTAGAAAGAATACTGATTTCTCAAAGAAACACGTATATTTTTTGTTTAAACTATCATTTAAAACAAACATATAATTTTTTATGACAATGTGTTTCACACGTGAGAAAACAATCATATTCGAAAATATCCTATTTGTTTCCATAATCTACTCTGGAATTTTTTATTTGTTTTCTTTACTTAAGAAAAATTTTAAAACTTTGTATCTTTTCTTAATATTCTGTAATGCTATGGATTCATACTTTTGTTTCCTGTACCAATATTTCTATTTCTGTACTGATAAGTATAAAGGATTTAAGTCCATATTCTTGATTTTTCAGGGGACGAAAAATAAAGTTAAACTAACTAAAAATAAAATCAGAAGAATCGATTAGGGAAAAGGGATTATGTTGATTTATACCCTTTATACCATTCAGTGATTGTCAACCTTTATTTAAAAACAGGAAAAAACTGAATTAAATATTTTATACCATACATGAATGGTAAATTTCTAAATTGAATTTTTTTACCAATCGATTTTCTCAAAGACTAAATGACATAGACTTAAATCCTTTACACCAATCGATTGAGAATTTTTTTTTGAGTCTGACTATGTACTTAACTCAAAATCGACATTTTTGGACTTAAATCCTTTTTATACTTATCAATACAGATTTTGTAATGATATGTATATCTTTATTTAATTTTCCAGAACTTTAAAATGATATACCTTTGTATTCAGAAACAGAGGTATTAATAAAAGCACGCAGAAATCATTTCATGGAAATATATGGATAAGTCAAATAAAGTTGTAGATACAGGTTAATTTGTTTTCACTTTTTAATACAAATTTATGTATTGCTTTTTTCGAATAAGTCGTTAATGCAAAAGAAAATAATTCTCGTTAATATAATATAGATAGATGTTATACATATTACACAGAAATAAAAAGCAGACTTCAGTTTTTTTTTTTCTTTATTTTTCACATTATTTTTCTTTTTTCTTTTTTCTTTTTTTTTATATATATATTTCTCAGTGGGCTCAAAAGACAGTTATCAGCAATTAAAATTACATTTTCAAGATTTAAAAAAAAAGAAAAAAGTTTATAAATTAAAAAATAAAAATAAATAAAATGCTAAAATTTTTCTCGGAAACTTCTTTTGCTTATTCGACAAACATTTCAAAAAACAATCAAATTTTATGACTGATACAGCAAAATATTTTATTTTCAAAGAAAACTGTTTCTTTTCAAAACTATTTATATTTCTTTTGCTTTGTAATTCGAGAAATTATTATGTTTCACCATTTTTACATCATTTGTCAAATCAAACAATTTTTTTTTCAAGTTAATGGATCCTTCTGGTTAGAAAATAACATAATATTTTAAAAAGACTTACCAAAATTTAATCTGAAATATTGAAATCCAACTTTTTTAACTATATAAATCTCTTGCATGTAATTTTTACTGCATTTCATGGTGCTCTTTGCCATCGTAAACTATTCATGAGGATGTCAAAAGATTTTACATTTTAAAACTAACGTGAGTTGAACTTTAATCTTAAGAATAATCTCTGCCTTAAAATTGTAAAACTTGTATTTTTAGAGTTTATAAATCAGTAAAGAACCAATAATATTGAATTTGAACTTCAATCAATTATTTTTACAAAACATTTTATCAAATTTTCATTTCCCTTTAATGTGCATTTTACAACCATTATTCGTTTCTTAGAATGTCAAATAAATTAAAACTTTTAAAACTTACGTGAATTGAACTTTAATCTCAATTTAGGAACAAGCTCAATCTGAAGTATTTAATACTTACTTTTATAAAATTATAAAAATAAATATAGTTTAAAATAAATAAGTAACAAATTATATCAAATTAGAGCAGCATTATTTTCATGAAAAGACAGTTTATAGTTTATAATGTGTAATTAAATCAAGCTGAGAAATTAATAAGCATATGTCAAAAATTGACGATGAAACGTAATACTCCACTGTTTTGTTCGATATGGCTGAACACTGATTAAAGTTGGACCTGTAATCTTATTTTTTTTTTTAAGTTCAACCATTGCCTCCTAAATTAGATGCCTGTCGTGTGGCTCGGAAATTTGGCAACAGTTGAAGCGGTAGACAGCGCCACCTGGTACAGATTGCGCGACTCTTTTATTTAACTGCCACCAATAATTTTCAGAAGTGATATATTATATATATAATCGACGTTTCTTTGATTTTATTCGCCTTTTATGTATATTAAATCCCACATTAAAAAAGTTTTGGTGGCTGTTGGATAAAAAAGTCGCGCAATCTGTACCAGGTGGCGCTGTCTATCGCTTCAATTGTTGGCAACTTTCCGAGCCACGCAACAGGCACCGTTCAACCATCTGCATTTAAATTTTCCTTTATTTTTCGAAAATAGAAGACTGGAAACATTTTAACAACATTACAAAAACTTTGAAACTGGTATACATCAAACAACCTGTCGAACAATATCGGTCGATATTGGTATAGAATATGGCACACAATATTGGGCAGTTTGATGAGTTCCGATATTTGGTAAAATTACTGTGCTGTGAATAAATGCATTTTTTTTTTTTTTAAATAAACGAAATTTATATTTTATGGTTGTTTCGTATTATCTATTTTCCTTTAAATTATTGTGGCTAATGAAGCAGTTTAAACTTAATAAATAAGGTAGAAAATTCAATTTTTGTAAAAAGAAAATTAAACAGTCAACAACAACAAATAAAGAAAAGTTTATACATACCACAAAACAATATATATTCTTTTTTATCAAAGAGTTAAGATTTATTTTAGCACAAAAGTTCTAATTTATTCTTCCCGAGTTTTCATTATTGTATTTTTCAAAAATTCGACACCTCCAAGTAAAGTGAAAAAGTCCAATTGTTAAAATGGTAATCTCAAATTTATGTCATTTTAAAAGTTTGAGTGAATTGGCTCAAAGTTACGTCTCTCGCTCAAAATTTATCCGCATAGGAAAGTTGTGTCGGTTTTATTGCAAACTAGTTAATGCTTTATCATATCCCTTATATTGATTTTTCCGAAATAGTGCATTTTTTATTTGGGGCACTCCTGGAATATTGTTCAATTGTAACAACATTTCAAAAATCTTTTTATAAATGATTGATAAAATTTCTTATAAAAGGGGATTTAGATATATTTTTTACTGTATCGAATTTTTTAAATGTTTTTCTCTAATTTAAATGTCAAACAAATAACAAATATACAAATTATGCAATAAAAAATACATACTCAGAACAGGTAAGGTATATCAAGCTCGAATAGTAGGAAAACTATACAAAATTGAAAAAGCATACCTGAAAAGAATATAAATATATATTAGAAAAAGGAATATATATATATATATATATATATATATAAAGATGCATACATTTTTATGTAATCACGGCGTAAATCAATATTAGAAAGTAATTTATTACTAAACCTTAATTTCGACACGGAAACAAAATAATCATATTTTATCTTTAGTATGATTTTTTCCCCTTAATGTTTATTATAACGGTAATTTCTGATACAGTCTTTTAATGTTAATAAAATAAAACTATACAATAAGGTGGATTATATTATATTTACATGTGTTAAGTGCACTTGCAATTGGAATTATTTTATTTTCATTTATTTACTTTTTTTATTTTTGAAATCAATCAAAACCAGCAATAATATGATGATTTATTATCATCAACATTGTTATTTTTGTTGCTGATGTTATTATTTTTTATTATTTTTACAGTTACTATATGAAATTTCTGATAAACATAAAATTTAAAATTTACTCTCTAATTTTGTAAACAATCGATTATTTCATTATACAATCAACTCTAAAAAAAATCTAACAAAAACAACTTCTGAAAAAAGAGGAACAATTAATTGTTTTACAACATTTTTAAAGACATATAATGCTCTGTTAACTTTGTTACATAAACTGTTTAAAGAAATTTTAAAATATTAACAATGGGTAAACATTTATTATTCTAAAAAATTGAGAAATATATTAAATGCAAGACAAGAATAATGTATGAATTGATTGGTGAAAATTCAAATTTTTACGACATACAGGATTTTTTCTTCTTTTTCCATTGACTAATTTAACTTTTATTTTATTTTATTTTTTTAATTAAAATATACATAAGCAGAAACACACATATCTATTTGTAGGCCACGTAAATTTCTCAAATGTGGTTTTTAAAATACATTTGAAATATTTCCATGCCCCTCTTTTCCGTTCTATTTGACAGAAAATTTATTATGCATGTGATAAAATCCTCCTTCAGATGTAAAGGTTTATGCATTTTCTAAAAAGAAATAAATTTTTAAAGTTAAAAATTTTAAGGTATTTGAAGATTTACTGTAATATTTGAAAAGGAAGTATATTTTTCAGTTGTAGTGAAAGATGACATTTTCTCAAAAATTGTTAACGATTTATTCTGAAAAATAAAATAAATTATTTTATTACAATGATTTACAGAAAGATAGGAGAAACTGTGTACCTAAGTTCGTTGTAAACAAACCTTTCTAACGAAAGAAGGATAATCTGAAATAATTAATGACGAACTTCATAAAATATCCGTATTTGGGTAAGGATATCCCTTAAATGGGAAAAAAAAAATTATATTTTTTTTTCTCTTTTTGATATCTGATATGCATACCCTCTAATTTTTTTTTCTATTTGACCCTAAAAATATCCGTACTGCCGTTTTTAACGGGACGCACTTGCGAGACCTGAAATTGAGCTATTTATACAGGACGTCTATCAATTTTTCTGAACTAACCAACTATATCATTCGAAAGAACATCTAATGGAGTGTTTATATAGCAACTTTGAACAAAATCGTTAAAGCAGATTTTGAGTTACGAATTTCCGGTCCCATTTCAGGTTTCGATGTCCCACTTCCGGTTTTTCAACTTTCACCAAAATTTGGAAAATTCATGTGTACACCAATCCTGCTTCAATTTTGAAGTTTCGTACTTCTGTTTTTAACAATTTTAGAGATATAATATAATAGCCAGAAGATCCCCCATACATACACACATACACATACGCACACAAACACAAACACAGACCAATTGCCAAAAACTGTTTTTCTGGACTCAGGAGACCTTAAAACGTGTAAATCAGGTGAAAACTCTATATCGAAATTTTGGACCGAATACTATAATTCCACTACCTATGATAGTTGGGTAATGGAAGTAAAAAAAAACATGTACGCATAAAAAACATTATTTTTGTCACATGTGCATAAAATAAATTTCAGTTCTCTGTAGTCTATAGAGATTTTAAAAAATATATATTCTTATACTGTATTAAACAAATGAATTTACAGGGGTGTTTGCGTTCGGGGTTTTTTATTTTATTTTCCACCAGAAATTACAAATTGTAATTTTGGTTATAGTCAATTGCTGAACTCTACCAGTAAACTATCAAAAATATCACTGTTAAAAGATTTCTTGTATCAATTTCCGGGTTTACAAAGACTCCTGAATTTAGCATACACTTTTAAGAAATACAATCATACTTGCCAACCATCTCATTAATAACCGTACAATTGATAACGCCCCCTGAAAAAACGTCCCTTTTCTCACATCACTACATTTAAGGGTTATTGTCTCTAACCGTTGTTAAGATTAATTAAGACTAAAATTACTCTATAAAAAATATTGGCGTGAAAAAAAAGGCGGGTACTAAAACATGTTCGGTTCATAATGAGATGGTTGGCAAATATGTACAATGCATGTCTTATATAGAAAATTATGTATCAGCATTACCATTTTGTGTACAGAGTTACACTAAGTGTTCACATACATTACACGTTGTCAATAACTATGTTTTAATTATGTTTATTTTTCATTATTTCAGAGCTGCCAACCTAATCCGGCAAATTGTTAGTACCGCCCCTATTTTTACACCACTTAGTTTTTAAAGTAATTATTTTTCAAATATATTTGCGATGAATTAAGAAGAAAAAAACTCTAAGAAATGACTGGTGTAGAAAAAGGGGCGGTACTAACAATTTGCCGGATTAGGTTGGCAGCTCTGTTATTTGAACAAATTATCTAAAAGAGTAATTCAGATGAAAGAATTAATGAAATTATCCGCAAACAAACTGTAATATTTTTTTTTTCCTTTCTTTTTGAGATCACCTGAACGTTTTGTAAAAATAAATTTGCAAGTTTCAATTTCAAAATCCTTGGACTGGCACTATGTCAAGCAAACAAATATCTAATTGTGGTTCCAAAGACCATCTGGAAAACATATCAAAACATATTTGTGATAATATGTATAAAAATATTAAATAATTATATATACAGACTTGCCAAACATCTCATTAATAACCTTACAATTGTTAACGCCCCCTGAAAAAACGTCTCTATTCTCTCGCCACTATATTTTTAGAGTTGTTCTCTCCAAATGTTGTTACGATTAAATACGACTAAAATTACTCTAAAAAATTATTGGTGTGAAAAAAAAGGCGGGTACTAAAAATTGTACGGTTCATAATAAGATGGTTGGCAAGTATGTCTATATCATTTTGATAAAAATTATCATATTTATCAAAATAATATTGGGGTCACACAAAAGAATTCTGATACAATACCAGGTATCAGTGGAAATGTTTTAAGATTCATTTTATTATATAACATGACTTATCTTTATTACAAAATTTTCGTGCAAGGTACAGTACGTGTACTATATATAGAATGTGTAAACGGCTACTTAAAAAGAAGTAATATCAATTGCCATCCATTTTATATAATTCAAAGGGATGATTTTTATATTATGTTGCTCGTTATATAATATAGATGGTTTCACTACGGTAAATTACAGGAAAAAGTAAAATCAATCAATAATAATAATAAATTGTAAGCAAACACCATAATTTCACGCACATTTGCAAATAAGTACGTTACATGCTGTTTGATGTTAAAATAAATAAATAAATAAATAAATTAAGATTAAATAAAGGTTTTAAAAATTTTCAATTTAATCATATGGTCTTAAGCACAAATACCTTTAAAAAATCATTCGCAATGTACTGGTATATATATAAATGTTACATAGATAACAAGAAAAAAACCTTTGCACTACAAAATAGATCTAATTTTGACTACAACATGAAAATGTGCGTTTTTTCAGCGAAACACAATCCGCTTTTTAAGTAAAAAGAACAATAAAAAAAAAAAAAAAATGAAAAGTGTTAATAAATTTCTATACTACAATTTTCAGGATATTTTTTAATAAAAATATAAAATTAAGAAGAATTTTTTAATAAAATTTTGTACATGTTGGCAGAGTTTTCACGTTTGTTCTTTTATAATTTATTCACGAGTATTTTTAGCCCCGCCTTCTTTTTTGCACCAAAACTTTTGTAGATTATTTCTCTTTAACCCCTTGAACTGCAATTTATTTTCAGTCAGCACTGCTTTTGCAGACAATTTAATTTTCTTAGTTTTAAGAGGAGGGATTGATATAGAAACTTACGTTTTTTTTGCTCAAATAATTTGTTATTATTAAAAATAATATTTGTTTCACACATTTATATGAAGGTTTATTGTTATATATACACATAAGAACATAATTAGTGTCGGGAAATTCATGACGAGTTTGACTCATCATTTAAGTTCAAGGGGTTAGTATTTGACAACGATTAAATAAGAAGAAAATCATTTTTCAAAATTTCCGGTATAAAAAAGAGGCGTTTTTTTTTTTTTTTTTTTTTTTTTAGGACGGGGGACTATTGGTTTCAGTCTGGAGTTTTTGTAGACCAGTTTTTTGTAACACCAAAATAAATTAGAAATATCAGTCCTATCGTTACAAATTCGGTACCAAATGAAAGGGGCATTTTTTTTTATTCCAGGGATGCAAACATTCGGCACGACAGATAGATTTTTTCAAATTACCTGAAATATGAAATTTAGGTGGCAGTCCTACATTTTAATTCATTTCAGTCGTTTTAAAAAGTACGTGGCCCAGTTTAACGGTCAAAAAATTAGATAAAAATTAAAAATAAACATTTTACAGTCTGAAATTAATACTTCCTCCGTACTAAACTAAATTCTGTATTTGATAGAATTTTTACTTTTTTCCACTTGAAATGTGACAAGTAATAACAATATATTGTGTTAACATTTAAAAAATATTTCACTATTTAAATAAAAAAAAAAAAAAACATCTAGAGGTAAAAGACTCATGAGTTTAAAAATGTATTAAATATATTCAATACAAAAGAGAAATAAATTTTAATTTGGATTCTAAAAATTGTTATTTTATTTTTACAGCAGCATAATAACGTTTTTCTCTCTTGAATGTGTTTGAAATATACTATATTAAATACTATTAATAAATACACTATTATTAATATTAATATATATTTAAAGGTACTGTTATTGAATAATATTCTTAAATATATTTAATGCGAAATAAAAATAAAGTGTAATTTGGATTCTAAAAATTGTTATTTTTTTGCAGCTACATAATAATATTTTTTTCTCTTGAATAAAATTTATGGTTTGTTTCATCAAATTATACAATAGAAGTGCAACTATACATAGGTATTTTTGGAAACAATGCAAAGTACTTAGATTTCTTTTCCAAAAGTTACTCGTAATATCTCATCACATTCTTCAAAGTATCTTTGGTATTTTCTTTCTAGTTTTACTAAAATTTCTCTATGCATATAATTAATTCTTTCCTTAGATGTAAAGATTTATGTGTTTTATTTAAAGAAACGAATTTTTAAGTTTAAAAATTTCAAGATGTTCCAATATTTACTGTATTATTCGAAAATGAAATATACTTTCCTTTGAAAGAGTCAGGAGATATTTTCTCATACATGATTAATGACTTACTTTGAAGAAAAGTTTCACTCCTTTGCTTTACATAAAGATGCGTGATATCCTGTACCCAAGTTCATTCAAACCAAAGTTGTCTAAAAGAACAACTTTTTGACATATCTAATGACATACCTCATAAAAAATTGTGTATACAGAACCTTTTAACTAAATACTACTAAAACAACTAATAAAGAAACATTCAAAAGGTGTCGTCTTCAAAAAATATTAAAAAAAATATATATGTGATTCTACTCTTTCTTAAACACCAGAAAGTGAAGAAAATATCGGCTGAAATGAATTACAACGACCACAAAAAATTATCGAAATTAAGCATATTTGGCGATTTCACATTGTTAGGCGGTTGGTTTTGAGTACTTGGCGGAGAAACAAAACACGGTTCTGTTAGTACACGGCAATCTCGGTGTTAGCGAACTGAACGCCTAACAGCGCTAAATCGCCATATATGCTTAATTTTTATAATTTTTTGTGGTCGCTGTAATTCATTTCAGCCGATATTTTTTTCATTTCCTGGTGTTTAATGAAAAGTAGAATCACATTTTTCTTTTTCAATATTTTTTGAAGACGATACCTTTTGAATGTTTCCTTGTAAGGAAATGTTTGAAAGGTTATTCGGAAAATTGTAATATATTTTGTCGTTAGTATAGGATTGAATTATTTTTGGCTTGATATGAAAGTTATTTTTATTGTAAAATTTCTTTAGGTAAACTGAACTTGCTTTTACTTCCAGAAAGAATTCATTATATCATTAGATAAAATATTTCAACATTAATTTAGTAAACCCCTGAACTGGCATTTATTTTTCACGTAAAGAAAAAAAAATCTGCATTTATATGTGAATAACAAATTGAAATAACAATGTATGATAAATTAAATTGAAAGCCCTAACTTTAATGCACTCTCTAAAAATGGAAAGGGAAAATAATCTCAAAATGAGCCATTTTTTACTCATTCGACATGTTGAAAGGCAACTTCTCACGTTGAGAGAAATCCTCTCAATTCATTGAGCTGCTATGAGTGGCTCACATTTGAGCCAACTGAAACAAGTTATTTTTGAGAGAAATCTGGCCAGATTTGAGTGAAACTGTTTGATGCTGGAAAACAACAACATCAGATTACCTTCACCGGAATCAAACGCGGGTCCCCTTCGGTGGCAGACGAACGCGCTACCACTACGCTACGATTTCATATAATAAACGGCGTTCTCAATCATTCTCAAAGGGAGAAAATATTATTTATCAATTTTTACTTGTTTTATACGTAACATTTTGCTATGGGAAACCCAATAAATGCTCATTATTGATTTAAAGTTGAGGAAAACAACTTGAAATCTGAGCTTCTATGACAAGCAGAGATTTTAGAAGCTTGCGAAATAATTCTCTATAATTTAGTTCGTTTAGAAAAATAAATTCTTCTGTGCAGTGTTGCAGAATTTTTTGAATCACTATGAGTTGAAAAAACAGTATTTACTAATTTATTTATGCATATTATTCCCGATGCTGAGTTTAATTATAATTAAAACATTGTAACACATTTTTTTAATGTTTTACATGCATTTTCATAAATTACTTTGAAAAAAATATTAAATATATAAATATATAAATATAAAAATATTAAATAACTTTAGATATAAATAAATTTCTGCATTATGTAAATACATTGTTCTTTTTCTTTATGTTTCATATATTTCGTTAAGAAACAGTTTTTAAAAAGACATCACTGTTCATTTTTAGTTTTTTATGACTAACACTCGTGTTTTGAAAACTGTGCAATTTTTTGTCAGTTGTATGGAAAACATTTGTTATACTTACAAAATAAATAAATAAATAAATAAAAATAACTTTGACATTTTACTTTTTTAATCATCGAAAGCCCTAAACATATTTTTAAAACAATATATAAATTAATTAATTATACACATCTAAAAAAAATATTTTTCATCTGTTTTTTCAAATATGGTAGATAGATGGCGCCATAATTGCGCAATTTTGTTAAACCAAATGAAAAATGATCGAAATTCGTTCAGAAAGTAGCTGAAAGTTTAACGATCTTTTTGATTGAAAAAACTTTTGATCACAGAAGACTGATTTTACTCAAATTTTATTTTTTCCTGTAAAATTATGGCTAAAAATATTGCGTTCGTTTTTGAGTAAGCAAATCCAGTCACACATTTTAAAAGATCAATAACGTATTCTATCTAAGCAATTTTAATTATTTATATAGACATAATCTTTTTAATTAAATACTATTAAATCAACTGAAAAAATGTTTGAGACGTTTTCTGACAAATTGTAATACCTATTGACGTTAGTATAGGATTGAATTATTCTTATTCTTATTATTATTACTATTCTTATTCTTATTCTTATTATCATTATTCTTATTATTTAGACTTGATATATATATATATATATATATATATATATATATATATATATATATATATATATATTAGTGAAGTGTTCTTTAGCAAACTGAACTTGTTTTCTTTTTCTATACGCATATCGTTATACATTTTGCCCAACATTTAACCGAATTTTTATACAAAACAAATTATAATTTTTCCCCATAAGTTAGAGTAGTATTGTATAATAATTTTGTATTTTCTACGAACTATGGAATACAAAAATAAATCATTTCACCATTACAAGTAAAATGTATGTTGAGCTTATACAGGCCAAACTTTTGAATGAACCCTGTACAAAGTTTTTCAAAAAGTATTTACAAGACCGTTAATAAATAAAAAGTGCTATTTAGATCTAAATTTAAATACCACTTTTAAAACTATATTTAAATTATATAAAGCATGAATCGCAATACTCGTATATTTTTTACGTACATTTTATTATTGTGTTACAACTTTTTTCAATTTGCAAATTTTAAATCGTATTTACCATTAAAACTTTCGATACATTTTTTTTGTTGTTGTTGTTAAAATATGATAATAAAATAATAAAACAAATGCTAAAATCAATAACTCTTGCGATCTCTGCATAAAATGAAAATCACATAAAGTGCACAAATTTTGCTTATCGTTTGTTTAATCCAGAAGTATTCATGGACAAAAGATATTGCCTTAATAACAAAGAAAAGGATATAAATTTCATATGTACGCATGTATTCTTAAATATTACTTCGAAGTGTACATTAATATTACCTAGATAAGTTTATTCGCGCCTGAGTATGAAAGGAGTGTGGGCAGAAATTGGCTTAAAATACGGTTGACTAGAATGATTGATGATAGTCGATTAACCTTGAACTCCTTGTGATTGATTATTAATGAGGTTCGATATACTTTAATAAATAAATTGAATATATTAATTTATTTTAATGACGTGATAATGACAAATTTATATAAGTTCATCGTCGAGCTGTCCCGTTTTAATTTATTACAAGCTACCACTTTTCAGTGTAGCAGATCCCTTAGATAGAATACAATTTAGAAAAAATACAGTAATAAATATTTTATAGATAATTGCGAACTTCATCTTATTTTACTTTTTATTACTTATTTCATACATTTATAAGTTTGTAATTAGTTTAAATTTGTCTCTATATAAGTATAGATAAAGATGTATAATTTTTCCTGTTTATAAGAAAATAGCATAACGGTATTGAAAATTTTTCTTTGAAATTATTGTCTTTGAGATATGAAAGTTTGCATACATGTGGAATAAAATGTATCAATATTAACTATATTATAATTTCTAAAAATATATAAAAATTAATAAATATATAAATAAATAAAATTTAAAAGTTTAAATGTTCTGAATTTTTTTAAAAGTTCCATGCAATTTAATTTTTTTATTTCCCTTTCGAGTTTAAGTTATTATATGTTATCAATATATTTTGAATATATTCGTGCTTTACTTTCTGAATTGATTAAGTTAATTTTCTAAAATATTGTTTTGTTTGAACATGGTTTATGCGTACTAGTTAACATGCACACCAATATCTCCATCTTATCATAATAGCTTGTCACAGAAAAATATTTGTGGAATATTAAACAATAAATGTTGACATATAGCCATAAGGAAAATTGCAGAAAAAGGATAATAGCAGGTCCACCTGTCGGCCGATATACATCTAAATTAAGTCATCATTATTTCCTGTAATTAAATTTTTACATAAAGTGCATGTTGCAGATATGGCCAATGCAGTAATATGGCAACCCGCTATTAATTTTCGTGAAATCCGAGAGATAGCTCTTGAATCTGGTCGCTCGAAGCATAGCCTCCTAAACTAGATGCCTGTCGCGTTGGTCGGAAACTTGGCAGCAGTTGAAGTGGTAGACAGCGCCATCTGGTACAGATTTCGCGACTTTTTTATTCAACAGCCACCAAAAATTTTTTTAAGTGGGATATGATATACATAAAAGGCGAATAGAATCGAAGTAACGTCGATTATATATATCATATGTAACAGTTGAATAAAAAAGTCGTGCAATCTCTACCAGAGGGCGCTGTCTACCACTTCAACTGCTGCGAAGTTTCCAAGCCACACTACAGGCATCTAGTTTAGGAGGCTATGCTCGAAGTCAGAAGAACGTAGTTTAGTAGTGCGTTGCCCGCAAACTTTGATCACGTGCTCGGGGGAGCAGTCATTGTTGATTTGTTGTTAGTTGCAAAGGCATTTTATAAATTTGTCTCTTATAAGTTTGTCACTTTTCTGATTGAAACAAAGTATTTAGTGTTATATATATTATTTTAGATGGTTCAATGATAATTTTTAACTGTATAAATGAATTTCAATAGCTGAGTTTTCAGAGAGAATTCCGAACGGTTTTTTAAAACTCGTTATTGTTGGCAATATGCCAAATGGGCACATTACCTGCGCGTATCGAAATTTAAACCAAAAGGATGTTGCCTTCTCACCTTTGAAGGGTTCAAGTCTCACCTTGATTACTTAATTCTGGATGAGTCTACAAAAAAAAAAAAAAAAAAAAAAAAAAAAAAACATTCCTCTCCCTTGTGCACCTTCTAGTAAAACCCATGAGCTGCAGCCTTTGGATAAATCCTATTTTAAGCCATTTGAGCAACTTTGCAACGAAGAAGTTCTTTTGTTTTTGGAACAAACTAACCATGAAAATATTACAAAAGCTCGATTCGGAAGACTATTTTCACCAGTTTGGCACAAAGCTATGGAATTGATATTTCCAACGTTAAAGGTGCCTTCAAAGGAAAAGGTATATATTGAATCAATCCTATTTTATCTATCCTGTCAAGGTAATTCCCAAGGAAGAATTTTCTCAAAGTTCTGTGTCTGAAAGCCCAACTCCAATAAATAATAGTGCCAAAAGTGGAAACAAATTTCTTCCTCAGGGAAATACTCTGAAACACAGGTTCGTCATACTTCTTCCCCTCATGTATAAGGCTCCTATATGATACGAGCTGGCGCAGTGTCCGCCATTTTCTAGCCCATCTGGATTAACTTTGGCGGTGGAAAAAGCTAGGTTACCTGATTAGCGTTGTTATCGCCCTTAAACTTCTTCACAGACCATGTGAGCTGGAACTTCTTATTCCGAAACAAACAAGTTGGCAATTTTAAGAACATCGTCAACATTCTCAAAACTGCAACCCTTCAAGTTAAAAGAAATGTAATTTTAAAGTTAATTTAAAAACAATAACTAAAAAAGAAAACAGTACGTTCATATTAAATTTGTCAAAGAACCCTGAAAATAAAAAGAAATAAGTTTAAAATAAGGAAAATCTTGCGCTACAAAGTTGTGCTCCTGCGCCAGGTATCCACGAGTTGCATCTGCAATTTATAATCCATTTTTTCCTTCTTTCTGGATTAGAAGATAACATAAAGAGGCGGTGCCCTTTTCTGGAATTATTCGTGCAATTTTATTGCCAAAAAGTCACCAGTAATAAATCGTCAGCCGGTCTTGTGGGCTAGAAAATGGCGGATGCGTCAGCCTATCAATGTAGGAGTTTTACTCATGTACTGCTGTCATAAAACCTGCAATGAACTATCGTACTCTAGTTTTCAAAAAACGGACCTGTTTCCCAGAGCTTCTCGAAGTAATACTGAATACACTCAAACATCATAACAGCGTTAAAAAAAAAAAGTAATTAAATAATTAATAAAAAATATCAGCCTACGAATAATAGCGGAAAACGTTCCGGAGTAAAGAAAAGTGGTAACAAAAGTTGGTTTAGCGGTGTTTGCAATAAAGGAAAAGTTGTGGCTATGAGATTATGTGTTGTATGTGTCATAATTACGTGCACGAGAAATATTTAGGACTCACCAAGAAAGATAAGGAGGTATTTACTTGTCATACATGTAAAGTCAAAATAAATTAAAAATATTTTTGACCGTAAAAAAGTTTAAAATTGCTTAAGAATTTGCTGAAAATTGATTAAAATTGCTTAAAATTGTTTTCTAAATTTTATTCTCACTTATCTTCTCATTAATTTTTGTAAAGTTTAAAAAATTAAATTTGTTTTTGCGATGTGTTTTCATGCATTAAATATGAATCTCTTTATTATATTTCACCTATGGGTATATTTACCTGCATATGGGCATATTACCTTCATCAGCTAGTCATTTTTTTTTTCTTCCAGGATTAAATCTCGATTATTGTAACTTTAATTTTTTTTCCAGTACTGAAAAGATTCCTCTCTTTTAGAGAATTTTAATTTTAATTTATTTATTTTCTATTTTTATTTATTTATTTATTTTTTAATCGATTACTACTATCGCTAAAAAAAATCCTATGCTTAAGGAGGCGATATTACCTTCACTTACCTTATTAGGTTTGTTCAATTATCTATATAATATTTCTCTTACGTGGACCAGTTTCAATTATTTTTTGTCGAAACGATACGATACGTGAGGATGAAAAAATAATATTTATACATGATAACATTTAAGCACGTGGACTTACCTCAATGGACAAATAAGAAAAAATGAGGAGATTTGTCGGATGAGATTATTTAACGAAAAATTGTAGTTTTAATAGCAATATTTTAAAGATATATACAGAATATGAACTTTGTGTCATAATTTGACTAAAAAACACAATTATAAAAAATATAATCAAAATAGGAATTAGTTTATTTTATTTTATTTGTTTAATATATATATATATATATATATATATATATATATATATATATATCAAAATTAATAAAAAAGTCATCGCCAACATGACGACAAAAATTTAAAAGGCGTCGTGGGAGTCCTATATTAAAACTGTACTGCCTGTGGAAGTATGAAAATTGGGTCGTGAACCATGAATTTTATTTGGAAAATTTCTTTCTTTGAATGATTTTGGTTTCACTATTGTAGACTATTAATTTGTTTTTGTAATAATTTGGTTTCTAGTAAATTAAAAGTTTAATTAGGTGGTGAAATTGGTATAACATTTATGAGTTTCAAATTTTAAAGGTAAATAAGATTAGAAATAAAATGCGAATATTTCGCACAGGTTTGCTAGTACAATATAAAAGATGAGATGTAACCTATTCGTAAATGGCAAAAATTGTTTCATAGTATTTCCATTTATTTAGTGATATGCATCAAAATTTATGTTTTGTTATGCTGCAAATAAATATAAATTTTATGAAAGTCTGTAGATCATTTCTTAATCTGAAGAAGGCAAAACCTGAGAGACAGACAAACACGCAGGACTAATTGCAACAGTTGTCAATAAGCTTTCTAGCCCATTTAAAAGACATAAAAGCATAAAAACAAAATCTGGCGTGACTCCACTCGACTATCCGAACATTAAGTTATGAACGGTTGTGTAATTAAATTAAACTTAGACAAGTGGTTAAATGAGCGAAAGTGAAAAATATAATAGGGGGTTTTAATATTTTCCCCCATTCTTTATTTTTACGCTATTGCACTTCATATAATTTTAGCCTATAGATAATAATGATATTGAATTTTTCGTTGCTTCCTTGTAAAATTCTATAGGGCTAGATTACCCAAAACCTACATAATTCGTTCGATGGTAATCTATAATGTGTGTCTAAATTTTCAGCTGAGACAAATAAGGCGTTTAGACGTTGTCACCCTTTAAACAATTTAGGCCATAGACCATAATGATAAAGAATTTTTCTTTGTGTCCCTGTAAAAAAAACTACATGTGCTAGATTAACCAAAATATATTCAGTTTGTGCAACATTGACTTATAATATGTGTCTAAATTTTCAGCTCAGACGAATAAGGCGTTCAGACGCTATCGAACTTTGAAAAATTTGTCCCGATAGGCCATAATGATAAAGAATCTTTCTATGTGTCCCTGTAAAAAAAGAAAAAAAAAATCATAAGCCTTATTCACCGATATCTTTTAGGTTCATGCTATGGTAACATACAACATACGACTGGATTTCAGTATTTTTGAACTAAGCGTTTAGGCGCTATCGTGTTCACTCTCATACACACACACATACATCATCGTAAAAATAGCAAAAATGATCTTAGGGGAACTCAAAACGTATAGGAACACCAAAATCTCAAAGTCGAATTTTTGACATGATTACAACACTTCCCTTACATATGTATGTTCGGAAAATATAAAACAAAAATCGAAAATATTTACGAATCTAATATTTTCTACAATTCGATATAGAAAAAAAGGTCATATTAATGTAATTGCTTTACTTTGATACATTCATATAATATTTAATACAGTTATAGCATTATAAAAGCGTTTATGGTCCTTTTAATTTTATAAACACAAATTACATCTATTTTAAATTTCAAATTTTGAAACTATTTAATCTGTTTCAGGTTATAATCTAAAAAAATCTTAAAACTAAATGAACATTTCCTTTAATAACACCGCGATCAAACATGTCATACTTTGAAATCTCTTCAAACTTTCTATAATAACCTCGAGATATTCTATGAACCATTAACTATTCATAGTTCTGTAAGTGAAACATAGAATCTGACATTTCGCGTATTCACAAACATAGATTTCTATGCAAACAAATGCTTTCTCAAAAGAACTTTTGATGATTGACAATATACGTATGTGTAAGAATAGGTTTTAGCATTTTTTAAAAGATTCATTATATACTTGTTTTAATACGCATATAAATTTTGTTATAAATAAAGAAATTTGATTAAATTTTTAAATTCATTTAACAACAAAGAAAATAATTTATTTTGAAGAAAAGTTACATATTAAAATTAATTTCATTACGTAAAAATATTTTTTAGCAAAAGAAAAAGTATATTATGAAAAAATTATCTCACACAGAACTAATTATCATATAAAACTCTTTAGAAGCCTAATATGAATTGTATAACATAGGTTTACATAACAGTACTCGTCATCTTACCTCGTAATCTCCAACCTGTATTTATAGTATTAAATTTCAGGGTAAGAGAAAGTCGTGTGAGTGACACACCAGAATTTTACATTATAAAATATTTTCCAAACAAGCAAATAAAGATTAAATTAATAAAAACACATACATTTATAGAGTATATTTTCTTGTACTTTCAGCTCAAATTTTGTATCCTTACATTTTTTTTTTTTTATTTAAACCGTTGAATATTATATATATATATATATATATTTACTTAATACTGGAATTGTAAAAATTAAATTAAAGAAAAAAATAGTATTTCTAGAACAATAATTGTTACAGATAAAACCAGATAGAATGCATGGTTTTTTATTGCTGTAACGTATGAAAATTTACTTAAGATACAGAACCTGGAATATACAGTTTGGCAAGCGCTTATAAACGAAGGCTTCAAATACTGCTAAAAAAATTAATCGTAAACATTGCATAAGTGTTGATTGGCTTTCTCCAATTTCGTTTGCTGAGTCACGTGACATAAGCACATAAATAACCAATAAATACATTCGTTTCAGTTTTTAGAGCAATAAACTCGATCACACTGACCTATGGTGAGAGGCTTAATCTTTAAGGCACTGATTTGATGGGTGGGGGGGGTTCACACTATGTGTTCTAGGTGCTGTACTTAAGGTAGAATTAGGAGAGTTTGCGCACAATTCAAAATAATGATATAAAAAATCCAAATCTTATTTAAATTTTAATTTTTTTTTTTGCAAAACTAATGCGAAATAATTTTGAATTCAAAGCTGCCAACCTAATCCGGCACATTGTTAGTACCGCTCATTTTTCTACACCACTTAATTTTTAGAGTAACTATCTTCAAATATATATTTACGATGAATTAATAAAACAAATACTCTAAAAATTAAGTGGTGTAGAAAAATGGGCGGTGCTAACGATTTGCCGGATTAGGTTGGCAGCTCTGCTCCTTATTCCATGAAAATCTCTTACTTTTTTTGTTATTATACTATAATTTTTAAAGCAACAGCTACAACAAAGCCAAAAGAGCTATTTTGTGCAAACTGTCCTGATAGGATAGAAGATATTGCGCTTAACTATAACGACAATTAAATTGTTAAGAATAATAATTGCACTTAAATGATATTTTTGTGAGATTTTTATAAGCTAATATTTTTGTATTAGGAGTGATGAATTAAAATTGAATTAATTGAGTGAATCAATATAAATATAAATAAATAAAAGAAATTTAAAAAGAATTAAAGAATTTTATTTAAAGAAAAAGTTTTAAAGTATCAGAAAAAAAACAAATCCATGTAATAGAAAATAACATGTAGTTACTAGATAACAAGTTTAACGTAAAATGAATACAGTTGCTTTACAGTTTGAGAGGGATGGAACACGGGCGCAGAATTCATACCGGAATCCGTTTAAGAAATTTCTCTACTTATAATATCGTTGATTTAAGAAGTAGAAAATTTTCTTACATCGATAGTGGTATGAATTCTGCGCCCGTGTTCCATACCTGGTTTGAATGGTTTCTTCTTTGCTGATCTGTAGTTGTCCACAATCGTTGCACTTATTGTTGCACATAGTGTATAGTTTTCCTGCAACCACCTACCACAAGTAAGATTTATATACTAGTCCATGAAAAATCGTTTAATTAAAAAAAATATTTAGTAATACTACCATCCTATAGAAATGTTTAGGAAATGTTATGTAAAAATTCTACCAATCATTTTTGAAAATGGGACAAAATAACCGCGCTTTATCAGTATGCACATTCATGTCGGCACTTCACAACTCATGTTGTACAACTACCTGGAGTCACAGTGCGCCTGTTCTACTTCTTATCGCCGATCTGCTATGTGCGCAATCTCTCCTAGCTTCTCCTTACTATTTCATACTTGCCAACCATCTCATTAATAACTGTACAATTGTTAACGGCCTCTGAATAAACGCCCCTTTTCTCACACCACTACAATTTTAGAGTTATTCTCTCCAAATGTTGTTACGATTAAATAAGACTAAAATTACTCTAAACTAGTATGTTGTGGCCACCACAAGACTTTCTTCTATATTTTCCTATACATATTCAATCAGTAACAATATTAAAAAAAAAAAAAAAAAAATACGATTTTTTTTTCTAAATTTTTTTTTTAAGGGGGGGGGGTACTTCCCCCCCAGTGGGGGAAGCGATGCCCCCACATGCACAGAAATTTTTTCCTAGTTAACCATTACTATTATCAATAACTCATATTAATTTTAGAATCATAAGTTAAAAATAACTCTCATTATGTACATTTATACGAAATTTTGTCCTATACTGCCATGTTAAAAATTTAGAAAACATGAGATCACAGCGCCACCTGTTGAGCGATTGATCCCCAAATGTAATCAGTACCAGTTCATTGCAGGGTGCAACTAAATACCAAGTATGGTTAAATTTCGTTAAAAAAAAAATACTATTTTTTTCCAAGTTTTTTTTGTTAAAAGTAAAAAAAATCGATAACTTTGTTTTAAATTATCACAGATTTATGGTTCAACCGTTCGTTTTAAAGGTATTGACGTTTTCCCCCCGGGGGGGGGAACCGATGCCCCCACATGCACAAAAATTTTTTCCTAGTTAACTACTACTATAATCAACGAGATCTTTCGAAATATACCCATTGTGAAAATTTACCCCCCCGGGGGGGTATTTCCCTCCTAGGGGGGAAAGCAATGCCCCCCATGCACAAATTTTTTTTCCTAGTTACATACTACTATAATCAATAATTCATCTTAATTTTAGAATCACAAGTTTAAAATAACTCTTATTATGTATATTTATACGAAATTTTGTCCTATACTGCCATGTTAAAAATTTAGATAAAATGCGATCACAACGCCACCTATTGAGCGTTTGATCCCCAAATGTAATCAGCACCAGTTTATGTCGGGGACCAACTAAATACCAAGTTTGGTTAAATTTCGTTAAAAAAAAAAATATACTATTTTTTCCCCAAGTTTTTTTTTGTTAAAAGTAAAAAAAAAATCGATAACTTTGTTTTAAATTATCACAGATTTATGATACAACCATTCGTTTTAAAGGTATTGACGAGACCTTTCGAAAGATACCCATCTTGAAACTTTGCCCCCCCCGGGGGGGTACTTCCCTTCCCAGTGTGGGGGGGAACCGATGCCCCACATGCACAAAAATGTTTTCCCAGTTTACTATTACTATTATCAACGAGACCTTTCGAAAGATACCCATCTTGAAAATTTACTTCCCCGGGGGGTACTTCGCCCCCAGGGGGGGAACCGATGCCCCCACATGCACAAAATTTTTTCCCTTGGTTAACTACTACTATTATCAATAATTCACATTAATTTTACAGTCACAAGTTTAAAATAACTCTCATTATGCCCATTTATACGGAATTTTGTCCTATGCTGCCATGTTAAAAATTTGCATAAAATGCGATCACAGCGCCACCTGTTGAGCTATTGATCCACAAATCTAATCAGCACCAGTTCATGTCAGGGTGCAACTAAATACCAAGTTTGGTTAAATTTCATTCATTGGTTCGTGAGATACAGCGTCCACAAAAAGATGATACAGACAGACAGACAGACATTTTCTAAAAACTATTAATTCGTAATCTAGACATCCCAAAACATGTAAATCCATCAGAAAACGGAGGTCGAAAATTTTCGCGAATCCAATACTTTCTCTATATTACATATACATACTTGCCAACCATCTCATTAATAACCGTACAATTGTTAACGCCCCCTGAAAAAACGCCCCTTTTCTCACACCACTATATTTTTAGAGTTATTCTCTCCAAATGTTGTTACGATTAAATAAGACTAAAATTACTCTAAAAAATTATTGGTGTGTAAAAAAAGGCGGGTACTAAAAATTGTACGGTTCATAATGAGATGGTTGGCAAGTATGCATATAGAAGAAAGTAAAAATTATTGGTGTGAAAAAAAAGGCGGGTACTAAAAATTGTACGGTTCATAATGAGATGGTTGGCAAGTATGCTATTTATGCAATGCCAATCATTGTAAGAAATTTTTTAAAGTACAGGGCGATATTAAAGTGACATTATTTACACACCTTCAAAGCAATCTTAAAAGCAATTTAAGCTTAGAAGTACCAGATCCAATGTGTAAAATTACAATACTGTTTTCCTTATTTCGCATAAAAGGCCGATATATATATGGAATAATAAGCAAAAAATACTTTATTTATTTTTTATTTTTTTTAATATGAAATTGAAAACAGGTATAACACATTTTATCTAGCTAAGCTTTTTCGAAAGAAAGTTCTTAGTTTATAACTTCTAAACTTTTCTTTATATTACATCTTTCCCTATGGATTTTCAAAAATAATAAATAAGTCCTTTGTGATTTTTTTTTCTACTGAGAAGAATATAAATCTTTTTTAATAAACCTTTTGATGTATAAATAGAAGTTTTGTCTTTTTATAAAGAAGAAATGAAAAGTCGCATAACAATTACTTTTATTTATGGGGGAAAAGGGGGAGGGGAATTTGCACAATTAAAAAAAATATATTTGTTTAACAAAAGAAATAATTTTCATGTTTTATTTTTATTTTTATTTTTATTATTTTATTATTATTATTATTATTATTATTCATTACCTAAAATAAATTTCATTTACAATTCAATCTTACGCATAGTATTAACTATTACTATTTATAGGGTAAATTTATTTCCAGGGCTAAGGGATATTTCAGATGTAGTTGTTCGAAAAGTACATCTTAATTTATCTTCGTCATTCTCAGAGGAAAAAAAAACTGTTTTTTGTCTTGTAGGAAGATTACATCATTGTTTCTGTCAGCTAGTAGAATATACAACTAATGACACCTTCGTTCTTACAAAGTACAGGCAAATTGAAACGTCACAACGTTTAACCTTTTAGGGGTCACAAGCAATATCAATTAAAACCAAAATAAAATAAATTATTACTTAGATTGCTTAAGTTACAAACGCAATTTGATATTTTCTTCATCCCCAAGAAGAAATTGGTTACTCTATATATTGTTGATTAATTAAATTAAATTTTAATGTCAAGTAGTATAAATGTTTTTTTTTTTTTTTTTTTTTTTTTTTTTTTAACATGGCTTATACATATTATTTATTCTATATTGCATACAAAGATTTAGTAATATGTCTGTATTTTAGAGTTACATGCAGACTTATTTTAATTTTTGTTATTTATTTTTTAATTCTTTATTTTGAAATATTTCGGTATTTCTAGCTATTTTCATGAAAATAGCGCATTATTAGTATTAGTATTATTATTTTCGAACATATCAGCACCACTCTAAATTTATTTTGTCAACGTAAATTTCAGAAAAAAGTTACAAAAAAAAAAAAAAAAAAAAAAAAAAAAAAATCGTAAAATAGCAGAGACATTTTAAAGTTTGGCCTTCTTTTGCAGTCTGGAGAACATATAAAAACAACAACATTAATAAACATACATTTATTTATTTATTTATTTTTGTCTAAATAGTCATGTTACAATTATTTATAGGTACCCTTTTTTGGTAACACAGTTTTCTTTTTTCTTTTTTTTTCTTTTTTTTTTTTTTTTTTCATTTTAACTGGATTCATACTTGCGAACCAACTCATTAATAACTGTACAATTGTTAACGCCTCTTGAAAAAATGCCCCTTTTTTCACACCGTTTTATTTTTAGAGTAATTCTCTTCAAATGTTTTTACGATTTAATAAGAATAAAATTACTCTAAAAAGTTACCGGTGTGAGAAGGCGGGTACTAAAAATTGTTCATAATGAGATGGTTAGCAAGTATGAGAATGAGTGTTTTACATAGTCTTGACAGATCAGATTTATTTTTTTAGTAAAATAATAGAAATGCAGGTAATTATTATTTTTATTATTTATTAATACACAGCATCTATTTGCAGGGGGTCGTAATCTCCTCCTTTTTTCTTCAGAACACTTTCAGAAATGAGAAAGTTGTGCATTTTCGTTACAAGTATTTTTCATACAATAATTTCTATTCTGTTAAATTACGGTATATTACCCTAAAATTAAAATAAAGATTTCTGTAAGAAAAATATGGTGGCAAATCAGCTGAAATTTCTCATCCCTGAAAGTGTCCAGAAGAAAAGGCGGAGACAATGACCATTGAATTGGCACACTAGATTACGGTCAGTGACCGACAAAAAGTGCTTCTGTCTCTGACCGTAAAAATATAAAGTCATGCCCGTAAATCTATCATGATTTTTTTTAATCGAAGAAGTACGTGACTTTTAATAATCCCAAGACCTGAAAATTTTATACAACGCCTTAATATTAAATTCCATGATCAATTAGATTCTATTGAGAACCAAGCTTTAAACGCACGCGATGTGTATGACCACACAGATCCTGCCAATAGGCGTCGTCCTAATGTTGGTATTATTCTTTCTTCTCTTCTTTAGTTTTTCGTTGTTTTCTTGTAATCTTGTTTAAAAAAAAAATTAAAGATTTTTATATATTGTTCCATTAAAAGTTGTTCATTTGTTCGTACTGCTATACTTAAACTTTCTTTTATTTAGTTTATTATTCTAATGCTATACTCAATCGTTCTGTTAATTTC
Organism: Salticus scenicus; assembly: GCA_963930645.1. NCBI lineage: Eukaryota > Metazoa > Arthropoda > Arachnida > Araneae > Salticidae > Salticus > Salticus scenicus. Next base: position 100,142,176 of record OZ005658.1, on the reverse strand, counting down.
CCTTTCACTATTCTCTTTAGTTCTCACTTACTGCTTTCGTTTATTATTGTCTTTTTCTTTTTCTTCCTTCACCCTCCTCGTTGAGGTCAGAATTTTTCTCTTGTTGTTTTTTATCCCGGCCTGTCCCCCTTTTTATTTTATTTTTAATTTTGTGTAAGCCATCACGTTTTTGAACCAATTCTGCTACCATTTTCTGGTTCGCTGAGGTGTGGGTGTCATGTTATTTAGACCCCGGGTACTCGGCACTCCGCCCTCCCTCGAAGTTCACTTTTAATAAACGGTATACACTCTAAATTTTACAATGAACTGTTACAAATACGGGTACTGAATTTTTATAGAAAAGGGGTGCTGATCATATTATTTAACTGTCAACTTTCTAGATTTTATGAAAATTTCTTAGACAGTATATAAAAAAAAAAGTTAAATTAAAAATTATAATACTGTATTATTCCTTCTATTTTGAATACCGTCAACTAATTTTAAGCCGATTTTCAAAAGTTTCATGCAATTTGATGGATATATTTTTAACAACGAAGTACACAATAATAGCCCCTGTAATTAAAATATGAAAATAATTTGCTTTTACAGATAATGATGTCTATAAATTTAGTATTACCAAAATAATTGAAGGAAATTCTAAAAATTTTACACATCTGCAAAATCTGCATTAAACAGTTTTATTTGAAGAAAATTTTAATTTGATTTTAATTTTAATTCTTTTCTTAGCACAAAAATAATAATTATTATTATTACTATTTTGTGTACGTGTGAAAATAAATTATAATAAATTGTAATATTGAGTTGCAGTAAAATGTTATCTGTATTTTAACGTAATATGAGAAATGGTAACTTTTTTGGGGGAAAAAAATGGATATCTTGTTGATGCAAATACATCAAATACTATAAAGGATGTATACAATAACAGAGATGTATATAACTGATATTCCAGTATATAATTTCCTATAGGTGTATACTTTTACCTATAGCACCAAAATATCCGGATATAATTCTAAACTCTGAAGCAATTTCTACAAAATTTATTTCTAAAAACTATACTCTTATAGAAATTTTCCGTTATATTACAAAATTATAGTTTACATGTTAATTTTCTAACGCAAGGTGAGAGAGACTTATTCCATTATTCCTTTAACTTCCTTCTATATTCAATAAACGGAATTATGGAATTCGTAAAAATTTGCCAGTCCCAGTTTTTGGAGAACTTAACATATTTTGAAAGGCCCAGATCACATATGTGTGACAAAAATTTTGTTACACTTGTATCTCAGGAACTTGTGCAAAGAACTACATGTAAATTTATATGTGGTTGCTCCATGACATAAATTAGTGCCTATCAACGTTTGATGCAAACAACACAACATGTAATACTGCTGCACTGCGATTTATCCCATTTAAGAAAGGCTGTATCTCATTTTCTACGGTCTATAATCGAATTCAACGTAATATATGAGAGGAGCATTATAATATATTTTGCTGATTCAACTTGGGTGCATATCGATAAGTGCCGATAAGTGGTGCTGCTATGCTACGAAGGCTGTATCTCAGATTCTATTTTATATAATTGCCATAAACTTGCTACATGAGAGGACAATTATGAATGACAAATATGAAATATGTTCCAGTTGAGATCCCGTTTATTTTATGTGTATTGGGTGTACTACTAAATAGTTCATAGTCAATTAATCGATGATTTCGACTTAATAACAAATGTATGACTAATGCATAATGTTAAAGAAAAAAAAAAAAAAAAAAAAAAAAACTAAACAATGCGTAACTTTTTAAATAGTAGATTTGCTTTTCTATTTTCCCATAAACTTAGCCATTCATAAAAGAAAGCAAGAAATTTCGGTATAGTTGAAAAAGAGTAAAAAATTCTAAGTTTCAGAAAATAGTAATGAAAGCAGCTCTTCAACTTTAAAAATCTACTTTCCTTTATCCCCTTAACTGTTTTTTTTTTTTTTTTTTTTTTTTTTTTTTTTACTTTATATTTCAAATCACGCCACTATCACTGCATGCTAATATTCATGTTATCTAACCTTTGAATAGACATGTTATTTTGTCGAAAATTATTGCAAAGAAATAATTTGAAAAAGTACTGGTGCTATTTTGTTTAAGTTGTTATGGCCATATCACACGGGAGCATATATACTCAACACAACATTATACGCAACATGTTCACTCAGCGTCGTTCAAAGTTGGGGAAGCTAAACAAACGAGAAAACCGATCAGCTGTCTTTAGGATTCCCCCGAACTGATTGCGTGAGATTTCTCTTCTCTGAGGGTATTCCAGGAAAAATTCTGTCCATCCCTTCTATTGGTCAATTTTCATAAGCACGCTGAACCATAGCCTCCTTAACTAGATGCCTATCGCGTGGCTCTTAAACTTGGAAACAGGTCGAACGGTAGGCAGCGCCACCTGTTACAGATTGCGTGACTTTTTTATTCGACTATCTCCAATAATTTTAAGAAGTGATATGTAATATATATAATCGACGTTTCTTCGATTCTATTTGCCTTTTTCATATTTCAAATCCCACTTCTTAAAATTATTGGTGACAGTTGAATATAAAAGTCGCGCAGTCTGTACCAGGTGGCGCTGTCTACCGCTTGAACTGTTACCAAGCTTAAGAGTCACGCGACAGGCATCTACTTAAGGAGGCTATGGCTGAACATTGTCAACTTCTTGTAAAGCTCGTCGTAAAAGCTGATCATCCGAAAATGTGCTGTCCTTGAACAAGGTCAGGTTGAGTGTGTTGAGTATAATGTTGTGTTTAGTTAAAAGTTGAGCGAAAATCTGTCGTGTGATACAGCCATTACACAAGTAATTCCCGTACGCTGTACGGGCAAACCAATTAAGGCGTTAAACGGCATCGTGTTAACAAAAGAAAATAATAAGGTATTACCAAATATATTTTCAGGAAGATGATTTTTTTTTTTTTTTTTTTTTTTTTTGCATAGTTAATACACAATGTGTTTTCTAATCTTTTTTGATGAATCAAAATAATAATAATAATAATAATAATAATAATAATAATAATAAATAAATAAATAAATAAAATATAAATGTATGCCAGCTTTGTAAACAAATTACAACTAATAAATCAAACATAAAGTAGCAACACAAGTAAATTACTCTTTTATTTCAGCAAAAATTAATGGAAATTAAAAGGCACCGATTTATGTGGTATTTAAAGGTAAATATATTTTTAAAATAAATAAAAATTTCAGTATTTAATGAAAAAAATAATCGCATTTTTTCATCTTTATAAATGAATTTATTCATATGCATTGCAATCAGATTAATTAAAGAAAGCTGATATAAAAAATTTTACAGTGCATTATTTATGGATCTTGTAACCTTTTCCTCTGTATTGTATATTTACTAATTAAATTAATAGATACATTTCAGTAAATTAAGGCAGTGTACAAAAACATATTACAGTGTTGCCATCATTTTAATTTATTCCGAAGTATTTTTAGCTCCGCCTTTATCCATACCACTTTTATTTTAAAAGTATTTTTTTCTTATTTTATTAAAATTACATATGGGAGATAAATATTCTGTAAATTAAGTTGTACAAAATAAAGGCGGATCTAAAAATGCTCCGGAATAAATTAAAATGTCGGCACCTTTGTTATTCGATGTACTAAAAACTGTATAGGTAATGTAAACTAATGTGTAAATGATCCACAAGTCTTAAACTCGAGATTTAATTTTGATTTACTAGACAAAAGCTAAAAAATTAATTATATCTAAAGTGAAAAGCATAATATTGTCTCATCATTAACACTTTCTCGACCGCATATATTAGTCTCTCTGATAGTAAGTCCCGCCTGTGGGTGTTATTCTTTTAAGTTACATTATTTCAGAAGAAGGTTTTCTTTATTCATATTTATATCATTATAAATGAATACACATTATAATTATATTCTTTCTAATCAAAGTATTTGTAATCATAGTATCATGATTGTACAAATATGAATATTGGGAATATTTTTAAGAAATACAGTAATACATAAATTGCAAAAGAGACGTCCACAGAGCTGCCAACCTAATCCGGCAAATTGTTAACGCCTATTGAAAAACGCCCCTTTTCCTACACCACTTAATTTTTAGAGCAATTCTCTTCAAATATATCTATGATGAATTAAATAGAAAAATACTCTAAAAATTAAGTGGTGTAGAAAAAGGGCGGTACTAACAATTTGCCGGATTAGGTTGGCAGCTCTGCGTCCACTGGTGTGGTTACAGATTTCCAAATTACGTGAATCTACGTCAGCGGTCGCAAAAGTGTTAATGATAAATGAAATTCTTACTCACTATAAAAAATAACATTGCTATTGTAATGAAATAATTTTTGATGTTATGATTTTTGAAGTTATGTGATAGATATTTTTATATAACATTTTTATATTTTGTTCCAGACATTTTATCAATATTGAACTTAAATTGAAACATTCTTTTGGAATATTAATAATAATATATATATATAGATATATAAAGATAGCCCATTTCAACTGTAAACTACTATATGAAATATATTTTTATTTAAGGGATATATGTCCAAGCTATTTTATTACTTAAATTGCTGAATGTTATAACCATATTCAAAAACTTCGAATCTGCTGCAAAACATTGTATCCAGTATGATAAAACAATTTTATGGAATATAAGTTTTCTTTATAGATTTTAAATATACTATGAACACTTATATTTGGTCATATTGTTCTGCTTCTTGCGTTTTAATACAAAGCCAAAAATAATTATTATAATAATTTATGTACAATAAACGGTATCTTTTTCTAAAGCAATTTCACTAGTTATTACTTTAAACAGTTGAACTGATAGAAAACATTAAATGAAATTTATTGCTGTGTATTCTAAAAAACAAAGCGGAAATTTAGTTCAAGTAATACATCAAAAAGTATCGAGAATAAGTAGTTGAGTAAAGTAGATAAGTTTAGTATATTACATTCCGCTTAGAAGCAATTTTTCATGTGAAGTATTTTACTTTTTCCAGTTTTGTCATTCGAGTAAAAGAATAAAATCAAATATGGCCTACAAATGCATTACAAGACAGAAAGGGATATTTTTTTCTTGGAACTTATTTCGTATCGTCATAATTGTTGCTCTATTTTTGTTTTTTTACTTGTTTCTTCCGTCTCAAAAGATGTAATTAATGAAGACTTCTTTATTTATATTACACTATTTTCTCTTACCTTGTATTTCAATACTATAAAAATAGACTGCGAATTAAAAGCAAAGATAAGAAGTACTGTATAAAAATCTACCTTGAAAAGAATTCAAGCTATGTATAGGACCAGTTTTATTTGATAATTATCTTTGATACCCCCTCCCACCCCTTCTTCAAAAACCCGTTGGAATATAGTACTTGTGTTTTATAAAAAAAAGTTAAGAAGTACTGTATATAAATCTACATTGAAAAGAATTCAAGCTATGTATAGGACCAGTTTTATTTGATAATTATCTTTGATACCCCCTCCCACCCCTTCTTCAAAATCCCGTTGGAATATAGTACTTGTGTTTTTATAAAAAAAGTTAACAAGTACTGTATATAAATCTGCATTGAAAAGAATTCAAACTATGTATAGAACCAGTTTTATTTGACACATTAATTATCTTTGGTACCCCGTCCCACCAGTTCTTCAAAATAACATTGGAATATAGTATCTAGGTTTATATAAAAAATCAAGGTTGTTATTAAACTTAAATTTTGTTATAAATTATTCATATAACTTTTATTCACACCCCTCCTTGAAAATTATAAATCTTGATTAAGCTTTTTAAGTAGCTACCTCATGCGATCTTGAAAATAGAACTTTTATCAATTGTTTTTAATTAACGCTGATAACAAACATGCACAAAGGTAAACAGTTAAAAATGTGTTTATCCAAATAGTATTTAGCCCAATAGTATTCAGGAAACCTCAAAACGCGTAATTATACAAAATTCAGCTTTGGTACTTTAACTTAAAAAAATACTTTAATTACCGTATTGTTATGATGGATTGATTATTATTACTGGGTAGTTTTCTTATATATGTCAAAATATTGTAAAACACTTTCACCAATTACATAAATTTTTCACTTAATTACATTGCGCTGCGAAAGAAAAAAAAAAAAAAAAAAGAAGAAAAAAGAAGAAAAAAAGAGAGAAAAAAAGAGAGAAAGAAAGAGAGAAAGAAAGAGAGAAAAAAAGAGAGAAAAGAAAGAAAAAAAGAGAGAGCCCTGATACCATTTTTGCTGATTCTTATGGAAAATGACCTCCTGAATCCGAATATGACTCCCATTTTGCCCAGTCACCCATAGTTTTCTCGGAACAACCCCCCCCCCTCCGCCCTGAATTTTTATCACTGTTCGGTAAATTTATGGCCATGAATTTGGTTTGGAGAATGAAAAAGAATTAACTTAACACTTAAAAACAATATATATATATCGTTTTAAAGTTATTTTCGAGCTCTTTTGAAAGATACCCATCATGAAAATTTACTCCCCTCGAGGGGGGACTTCCCCCCCCCCAGGGGGGCAGGCGAGGCTCCTACATACACAAAAAAAATTTCCCAGTTAACTGTCTCTATTACAAAAAATATGTATTTGTTTCATTTGGTTTAGTGCAGTCTATAGACGTTAAACTGTATTTTCCTGCAATTTCCCCCATATACGTAATGTATTAGAATTATCTTTATTGTCCCTGTACACGAACCATTTGCTTGATCTTAACGAAAAGCTTACTGTAGCATCCCTATATGATACATATTTAGAATACCAAGTTTGAACTTTCTGCCATAATTTGTTTTTGAGATATGCTGATAACAGACAGACACACACACAGACACACACACACAGACACACACACACACAGACACACAGACCATTTGCTAAAAACATGATTTTCGTATTCAGGGGACCTCAAAACGTGTAAATATAACAAAATCTCGCGTTCGAAAATTTGAGCCAAAATCAATACTTTCTCTACCTTATGGGTAAGAGAAAGTAAAAAGAAAAAAGAAAGAAATGTGATACATAATTTCAGTGGCAAATCCCCCCCCCCCCGCCTAAATTTTTCCCTTGCCGCAAATGTTCATGATTTAGAATTTTCAACTCTGTAGTCCCTCAGAAGGTACTTAACAGTGAAAATACCTCCCCCCCCTCCCTAAAAATCAAATTAATTGCCATAAAACTTCCGAAAAGTGATAAAAATAGGGGGCCGTCCCTAAGAAATTGCGGTTGATAGGGCAGAATGGGGTTCAGATTCAAGATATTCGGATATTCGGATTCAGAAGGTCAGTTTACATAAGAATATGCAAAAAGGGTATTGGGGCGATTTTCATGCAGAGCAGTGTATTTGGCAGCCCTGTTACTTATGTTTCTTTTAGAAATTATGCACACTGTGTAATTAAATATATTCTTATATTAATAATACACAACACAACCTGAAATTCACTTCCAGCGATATTCTGTTATAATTATATACGGTTAATTGTATCAAAAAATACCATTAAAAATAGTGATAATTACTGAAAAAGAAACAAATAAAGTTTGCAACTATTAAATAGTTGTCCCCAAAATGGGGAAATATCACCCCTTTGTGTGACTAACATATATTTTCATGGATGTATTTATATATAAAAAATAATAATAGCAAAAAATATCTTGAAACTTAGTAAAAACTATATAATCTACAAAAAGAAAAAAAAAAAATCAAGGATAAATCTAATAACTTCTCGTTTTATTATTGCATAAATATGATATCGTTAGGAAAATCTTCACATTTTTATGGAAGTTTATTCATAATAATTAACTTTATTTTTATTCATTTATTTATTTATTTTTTAGTGCATTTGTATTACTTACCACAGTGCATTTAGTGCTTTAGTGCATTTCTATTACGTACCTTACTTGCTTCTTACCACATGAGAAAAAAATCAAAAATCCAGTTTTTTTCAAATGCAAATTTAATTCTACAAGACATTTTACTCTTAAAAAAACCTTACAATTAAAACAAAAATAAATGTTAATCTCAGTAATGTAAAAAATTTGAAAGTAGGAATTTCGTTTGATTTTTTCGTATCAAATTGAATTTTTTTTTCTTATAGTTCAAAGTATACGAATAGAAATGTCAATTTATCATATATAAATATACGATTTTTGATATTACAGCACATTTCTCTTAAATCAAACATTTGTCATTTTCGTTAATTTTTCTTCTTATATTATTATTTTTATTATATTAAAAAAACAAAAAATAATAAAATAAAAAGTAGAATATCTGAACTGTAGAAGAAAATAAATTTGTAAATAAATCATTTTATTTAAGATAAAAGATAATGGACTATATTCTCTTATCTTACAATTTTCTTTTTTTTATATATATATATGTTACATAATCTGGTAAATTCTTACTTATTTCTTTAGTTTTCTTTTTTGATTTATAGTTGGATAAAAAATAAACTATATTCCGATTACAAGTTTGAGACAACAAAAAATGGATTGATTTTTTTTTTTAAAGTATATATATATATATATACATACTTTAAAAGAAAATCAATCCATATATATATATATATATATATATATATATACATTCTGGAATGAGTCCATTTGACTTTCCGTACATTAATGATTAACGATTGTATAAATAATAATAATAATAAAAAAACGAGAAGTCGTTAAATAAAGAAAAGAGAAAATTTTAATAGGGTGTTTCAGTATTTTTCTCTTTAGAACATGTTGTTTAATTTAACGTTATTGCCCTTTAGAAAATTTGAGCCCAAAAATCATAACGATAAAAAAAAAAATTTGTTGTGTTCCTGTAAAAATCTATAAATGCTAGATTGACCAAAATATATACAATTCGTACGACGGTGACGTTTAGCATGTATATAAATTTTTAGCTCAATCGAATGAAGCTTTTAGACTTTTGCACTTTAAATAATTTGAGCCCATACGCCGCAACGATACAGAATTTTTCTTTGTGACCTTGTAAAAATGCTATAAGTCTAGATTCTCCAAAATTCATTAACTTCGTGTAACGGTGAAAGTTAACACGTATATAGCCTTTTAGTGAATCGGATAAGGCGTTTAGATGCTATCGCAATTTAAAGAATTTGGGTCCATAGGGCATAATGATAAAAAAATATTCTTTGTGTCCCTTTAAATCAGGGCCCGACTTAGACTACCTGGAGCCCCGGGGCAAGCTTATTCTGGGGCCCCCCTTGCAGTGGCATAAGAGGTCTTTAGGTTGCAATATTTCTGCTTATGCCTGTTGGGGGCCCCTTCCAGAAGGGGGGCCCAGGGCAACTGCCCCGCATGCCCTGGCGTTAATCAGGGCGCAAAATCAGAAATGCTAAAATCATCAAAATCTATACAGTTCGTGCGACTGTTACTTTTATCATGCATATAAAATTTCAGCTCAGTCGAATAAGCCATTTAGATGCTATTGCACTTAAAAAAAATTTGGACCCATAGGCCATACTGATAAAGAATTTTTCGTTGCGTCCCTGTAAAAATACTACAAGTGTGTACTGTTCATAGATTCACCAAAACAAATAGGGTTCGTACTACGGTGATCTATAACATATGTATCAATTTTCTGCTGATTCAAACAAATCGTTTAGATGCTACGCTTTCCCTCACATTCATACACACATACAAACATTAGCGTAAAAATAGCAAATTTTAACTGAGGGTACCTCAAAACGTGTAGAAATACCACAATCTAAAATTTGGATTTTTAAAATGATTACAGTACTTTCCTTACATGTGTATGTTCGGAGAATAAAAACAGAATAGTTTTTGTCATTGAAAATATTGAACAATGTAAAAATAAAACAAAAATTTAATTTAATTAAAAAAAAAAAAAGTATTAAATTTCGTGAATTGACTACGAGAAATGAGCTTGTTTGAAGAAAAATTAATGCTTCGTAAACTGATGTCATGAACGTATAATTTTGGAGTACGGGCATTTTTTTAAGGGTAAATGTCGTTAGTCTATGGAAATTGTTGAAATCGGCCAACGAAGCTATATTTTTATGATCAAATGTCTTCAACTGTTAAGTGTTAGCTTTTCAGTGACGTCATGTAAGAAAGACTACATTTTGGAAATAGAAAATATAATTATATATTTATTGGTAGAGAGTATTTATTTATACATTCATACAAATAGCTATTTGTGCTAAACAGTTCCTAATTTAATTCAAGGAATTCTCGTTGCAAATATATACATATTTTCTAGCAGTACTTTTCATAGAAAAAGTATGGCAATGGAACGTTCTTATTTTTACCACAAACATGGCAGCCCGCTTTATTATCTCAGCTTGCTACAGCCATTGGTATTTAATCTATGAACGTCATCATACACTCAATCATATCATCATCCATTATTCTAGGTAATGGAAGTGGCATTTGAAATATCATGGTTAGTTAATTAAATGTTTTCAAAGTTTTAAATTACGTTTAAAATTGTTATCCACATGCATCCTATCCAGTATGTTAAGTTTACTAACCTGCTAACCCTGGACACCGGATGTTCTATCAGATTAATGATTATTCAGTGGAGGACTTTTAAACCTTTCAGGGGCGGTGGTAGCATAGTGCAACCACAAATTTTATATCAAACTTGCGAAAATTGTCCCCGAAATTTTTTTAGAATTTTTTTCTTTTATAACTTTGACGAATAATGTACTTTATTTCTTGTCTTTTAATATTATTGGTGATTTCTGGTGGCTGATGATTTTAAATGAAAAAAAAATTGCTTACCCCTGAAAGGATTAATTGAATTACTCATATGTATGCCAAACAGAGTTTAAATTGGGATAAGCTTCGCTTCTACAGCTAATTTCTAGATAAATATGCACACATCCAAATTTAACAAACCTCACAAATAAATACTGTGTACAGGAGCTGATTCTAATATTTATATTTGTAATTAATGCCTTATACCCTCGTAAGCAATTAAATCTCTAATTTCTGCTGCTGTAGATGAAAATATAGCTTCAAAAACTAAAATACTAAACGATGCGTTACGTAGATTATAGTCTATGTTTCGTCAGATTATGACAGTATGTTATTCAATTAAAAATAATTTGACTTTAAGAATTTTTTTGAAACTTTTTTTTATTACCTGATTATAAATGCTTTTCTAACTGTTCATTCATTCATTTTTATTATACATACATACTATATTTGACTTTTTTAGTTAGAGATATATTTTTTAAGCTTAATGGAAAACCAATTCATATTATAGTCCTTCATACACCAGCTTAATGGAAAACCAATTCATATTATAGTATTCTCAAATTCTTTTAAATATCCCACTCAAAAATAGCCTAATAATTTCTATCATTAAAAATATTTTGAAATATTCGTAGTTTCCATCTAAATATTCCTGTGTGCCTTGAATGTATTATATCTAAGTAGCGTTTAAATATTATTAAATTTTAGTTTTGATAAATTATTAAAAAAAAAATAAAAAGCCATAACAATCAGTGTCACTATAAAATGTCATAAAATTCATATTTTCTAAGTGCTAAAATTTTTTACTTATAAAGTTCATTTTTACCATAATTAAATATATATCGCATTATTTCTACTATACATATAAATAAAAGTTTATTTGTATTGGTATACTTCTACAAATGCATGTTACACAGACCTCGAAACCTGTAAAATACATCAAAAACTAATATCACAATTTTTTACCTAAGTTCCCCATACCTAAAATATGATGGACAACAGAAATGCAACTAATATGACATAAAAACACATTGCATAGGTTAAAAATGTCTATCTAAGCAGCTTCAGATCTTTAAAGATCTATTTCTCTTTTAATGACATCATATTAAGACAATATTGTGATAATGATTTACCAAAATATATTTTCTGGATAATGACTTTTTCTGCCGCAGTCTGTTTTGTATTCTTTTGTGATTAGTTTAAGAGAAAAAAACATGTACACTATTCTTGTAAACAAGTTACAACTAATGCTTTAATCGTGTAGTAGCAACACAAAAGAATATTCTTTTATATCTGTTTGCATAAATAAATTCATTTCCGAAAATAAACATATTTTACTAATTGACATAATATTTAATATTAAATAATAATTTTTTTAAAACAAAACACCAGCATTAGTATCTGTATATTAATAGGCAAACATGAAATTTGTCGTACATTTTAACATATTATTTATGGGAATAGTGGATTGAAAGTAGTATCATTCGAAAATTGTGATTGGCCAGATTTTCAGAATACAAAAAGTATTTTCTTACGATGTTGATAAGGTATTTAAAAATACTTTTATTTTTTATGCATTTTTTTTTTCATTTTATAAATGTATTCTTTACATTAAAAAATGCCTAAATAAAAAAATAGTTATATCTGGCAATTTCTTAAAACTCAAATAAAACCACAGAGACAGTAATATGTATAGATGTACACTGTTAAAAAAATGCAGAAAAAATACAGAAATTCTCTGTAATTTCAGAAAAAAAGGCGTAAATTACGGAAAAATTACGTAGACAAAACGTATTTTACGACTTTTTTTTCTGAAATTACAGAGAATTTCTGTATTTTTTCTGCATTTTTTTAACAGTGTAGCATCGCTCTGCTCTCGACTACAGATTTTTCATTCTTAGAGACACCAGCCATTAGAGTGGTAGAAATTTGAGTGAATGAGCGGCAGATCAACATTTTATATTATTAAACATATACGCAAATTAAAAAAGTATTTGATTTATGAAAGTTCTATTTTTTTTTCTCTAATTTATTTAATATCTAATTTCTTTCTTTCTTTCCTCTTCTTCTTCTTCTTCTATTTTTTTTTTTTTTTTTTTTTTTTTTTTTTTTACGTCAGATCTAATTAGAAGATATATTGTTGAACTAAAACATAATGCATTTCAATTAACTGAAATTGACTACTTCTTTTTAAAAAGTGAATTTATGGCTTTATCTTCTGCATATATAAGGAGAAAGTATAAGATTCGGAAAAAGTTTTGTTTTTCGGTTTTCGATGAATTTATACGTTTAGAAATTTCTTTGCATTTCAATTAACTGAAATTGACTACTTATATTTGAAAAAGTGGATTTATTACTAGTTTCTGCATATATAAGATCAAAGTAGAAGATTCAGAAAAAATTTAGATTTCCGTTCTTCGATGAAGTTACACGTTTTGACATTGCCTGAGCTCAATTCTACGATTTTCAGAAAGTGTCCGTCTGTTTGACTTCGAACACTGTAATTAATCGATGAACTTATTTTACCGAACTAGATATTTGGTTGGACCTTGGTTTGAATTGGTGCCGATTAGCTTTTGAACTATATCATCGAACATTCCACGATGTGATTTCCTCTCTTTTCAGCAAAAATTAAACATGGTGTATGAGATGAATATTATGTAAAACTATATTGTTACTTTCTTCTAAATTATATAGAAGAAAGTGTTGGATTCGTAAAAATTTTCGACCTCGGATTTTTGATGGATTTACACGTTTTGAGAGCTGTACAACAGGATTTGACCATTTTTAGAAAATGTCTGTCTGTGTGTGTGTGACAAAATTTTGTGGCATCTGTATCTCAGGAACTACTGCACAGAATTTCATACAAATTGGTATGTAGTTGCACCTTGACATAAATTAGTGCCTATCAACTTTTGGTAAAAATCGTCTTTCAGGTTGCGTTGCCATCCCGCTTTTTCTAAATTTTTAACATGGTGATATAGGACAAAATTTTGTATAAATGTGCATAAAGAGAATTATTTTTTAGTAATCATTATGAAATTTACAAGAAATATTTATAATAGAGATAGTCAACTGGGAAAAATTTTTTGCATGTATAGGAGCCTCGTCAACACCCCTGGGGGGGGGAAGTCCCCCCTCGAGGGGAGTAAATTTTCAAGATGGGTATCTTTCGAAGGTCTCGTCAATACCTTTCAAACGAATGTTTGAACTATAAATCTGTGATAATTTAAAACAAAGTTATCGATTTTTTTTTACTTTTGACGAAAAAAAACTTAGAAAAAAAATCTTTTTTTTTTTTTTCTTTTAAACGAAATTTAACCAAACTTGGTATTTAGTTGGCCCCTGACATAAACTAGTGATGATTAGATTTGGGAATCAATTTCTCAACAGGTGGCGCTGTGATAGTATTTTTTCTAAATTTTTAGCATGGTAGTATAGGACAAAATTTCGTATAAATGTAGATAATGAGAGTTATTCTTAACCTGTGATTGTAAAATTAATATGAATTATTGTTAATAGTAGTAGTTAATTAGGAAAAAATATTTTGTGCATGTGGGGGCATCGCCTACTCCCCTGGGGGGAAGTACCCTCCGGGGTGGGGTAAATTTTCAAGATGGATATCTTTCGAAATTAAAATGATGTCAGCTCTGTATGTTCATGACACAAAACTGTGCAAAAAATGGACTGTAAAAACGAGTACTAAGAAACCAATTAAATTAGAAATGATACCATCTCTGAATTGTTGTTGTGTTAAAATTACTTTTTAGATTATGATAATAAAAGCAATTTTTTTTTGCGACTTTTAGATGTTTTGTCACAGATATTCTAACGATATCGAATTTTAATGGAAATTTTTTATTGCGTTTAAAAAATATATATATTATGAAAGATTAAATACTTTTTCCAATAAGTTATAAGCATTCTATATGAGGAGCAAACATTTGAACCATATTTTCTCTTTCGGATACAATATTTCAGAAAACACAAAAAAATAATTAATTAAAAAATAATTAAACTTAAACTCTAATTATTGTTTGTTTAGGTGTATTACTATTTACGATGAAGATATATACACTGTGAAAAATATGTCCTATTTGCTGCCAGTAATTTTCTGTAATTTACGAAAAAAGTACGCTGTCAGAACGTATTTCGTTTTCAGAACATATTTTTTACAGTGATAGACATATCAAGGAAGATATGTAGGAATTCTATTCTAGTTTGGGTGGTTCCAAACTCCATCTTAATTAACTAAATAATTAACTAGATAACTAAATAGTTAACTGAAGAGCACGAGACTTTAATATAAATTATAAACAAGACTTTTATTTGAACTTAAATCGGGGGAGATAACTTTCCGAACTCAATCAAATAATTAAATAGATGAACGATTTAGAGAAATGTAAAACTTAAGTTTCACCCAGCAGACGTAGTGGAAACTCAGAGAACACTGCACTCAGTTGGCTTACTGAACTATGCACGCTTAAGGGCTGACGGCAGGATTCCCTTGTTCGGCAATCTCCTTTTACGCAAATCCCAATCTATCTACACACCGTAACACTCGCCAAATTAGAAAACTCTACAATCAAATAACTTCGCACTAGCATAAGAATCTAGCCTCATCAACACCACACTTTCTACAACAATACCTCGATATTTATTATTAATTCAACCACCTCCAGAGCTGCCAACCTAATCCGGCAAATTGTCAGTACCTCCCATTTTTCTACACCACTTAAATTTTAGAGTAATTCTCTTCAAATATAGTTATGATAAATTAAAAAACAAATACTCTAAAAATTAAGAGGTGTAGAAAAAGGGGCGGTACAAACAATTTACCGGATTAGGTTGGCAGCTCTGCACCTCCAATCACTTCACTTAGCAAAACTTCAAAAACCTGTTCATATTCACTTCACATTCCGCATGTTACTTTCCCCGTTGCAGCTCTATGCCGACGCAAAATCATCCCAACTTTATCTGAAACTTCGCCGTCTGTTTGCGTCGACCTTCCTAATCTCCCATCTATTGCGTCACCGGGAGTTGCTGGATCCAGCTCACTTTTAAAACTGCGGTGACCTTCCATGTTATGTTCAAAGAAAAATCATGTAACTTTTTTTCCCCTAAGTAAACACGGTTTTAAAGTTTGCTCCTCATATATGTGTGTTTTTTAGTTATACAGAAAACAATTCTATATCTGACATCTAAAATCTAAATTGTGTCTCTAGTAAAAATAGTTTTATGTTAGCCTTATAAATTCTAGTTCCTTTTGTTATCGAGTTCAAAAAACCCCTATTAGAATTTTAGAGCGTTTTCCTATATCACTGTGGTCAATCTTATTTAAAATTCTCTGAAAATAAATGTGACCACAAGAAGTAGCTTTTACAAACTATAATTCTAATTTATGACCCAGTTCGAGGAAATCAAACAAGAATTTCTCGCAACACCATGTATTTAGAATACTCATAATATTCATAATATTGTATCACCATTTAGAAAACTCTAGAATAGACATTCTCGATCATTTCGTCTATTCAGGTTATATGTTTACTTTATACGCCTAATTCGGAAATCTATATTTCTAGAATAGGGATTCAGAAAATAACTACTTATTCGTTCTAGATGAAGGCGACATATTTTTTTTTCTCAGTGCATTTTATGAACTTTATATATTTCAGTCATAATTGCAAATCTGGAATATAATGGAATGGAATCGGCACTTGCGCCGCACCACCAACCGGCCCAGTCTCTCTTGGGAGCCCATACGATCCAAATAATTTTGTCCCAGAAATAGAAATCCATGTCATCACGACAGCAAGTACCAGCTCAGATATGGACAGCTTAAGACTCACAAAGCCTACGCCAACCCTTCGGACCAACCTGCGTTGGTCGACAGCAGGCCCATCTGCCTCGGGTCCTGTTTATTCCACGGTTTGACGGCCAGAAGGGCCAGTTTACCTTCTGAGGACGGCGCTCGGCCATCCACAAAGCCGTGCTCCCGACGGTGTTTACTGCACTAGCCGAGCCCAACAGTATCGACTAGGCAACAACACACACGTTTCTCCTATATATATAAGCTGGCCTCCACTGCCACGTGACAGGCCCCACTCAAGACACCCAGACATGCCCCTGTTGCTCGGGCAATCTACACCACAAGAGCACCAAGTGCGAAGTGCCTGAGAACGCAAGCCATTTAGTCATGCACCACCAGTGTTCAGAGACAGACCTGCTCCCACCACAGCAGCAAGAAGCTACAAATGACGCCACAACACACGCTCATACGTTGTCCACATACGTTCCATCGACGGATTTCACCAAAAATGAATACTTGGAAGGAAGTATTAGCGCTGGTTTTTGGTATCAGCTTAGGAAAAATCCTATTTCAAAAGGCGTCCATTAGTAATGCATCTTTCACCGCTATTGCGGGATGCTTCTACACTAGTAGAGCGCACATAACTTAGGTTGGCGGAGGAAAAACCTCCGGTACAACCAAATAGGAGCAAATCTGGAATATATCTACTCCAATACTAAGTATCCAATAAGATAAAATTATTTTGTGCGTATTGTTTTTCTTTAGCTCTAAAAATATTTTATATTTTATAACATCTTTTTTTTTTTTTTTTTTTTTTTTTTTTTTTTAACATGGCATCCAATAAAAATAATTTATGTACAATATACCGTATCTTATTCAGGTAATTTTAATAGTAATAAGCTTGTATTAAAGAAAAAAAAATCTGTTACAAGTACATATATTTAATATATATAGTTTTGTTTTTGTTTTTCATGCTAGAGAGTTTATACACATTGCATACCTGCCAACTTACTAATTCATTCAGATTTTCAGCACCCATTTTTTTCACACCAGTCTTTTTTTAGAGTATTTTTCTTCTTATTTAGTCATAATTACATCCGAAGAATTTTTTTCTAAAAATAAAGTGATGGGAAAAAGGGACAGGTTCTAAAAATGTTCCAGGGTATTAACGCATTGTCGTCGGGGTACTTTCATATTTTGAAAAGTAAGTTTCTCTGAAATGCTGTTTTATTTAACAAAACGATTTTACTTATTCGTCATTAAATTAGATAAATTTTATTCTCAGCAATAAATGTCGTAAAAGCCTCTTGCTTATATGTATACCGGTAGCACTACACGAATATGCAAAACCTTTTTAAGTTAAGTTCATTTTTACAGGAACGCCTAAAAGCGGAGCTATTTTTTTTTTTTTTTTTTTTTTTTTTTTTTTTTTTTTTTAACGTACCTATATGCGACCCGCAAGCAATTTGTTAATTAGTAAATTGACAGGTATGACACTGAATAAGATGGGGTAAAGGCAAAATGTAGTATAAGCATAGCTGCCAATATTTAAATTTATTCCGGAGTGTGTATAGCCCCGCCCCTATTTCGCACCACTTAATTTATAGAATCTTTTATCCAATATATAAATTCGATTAAATAAAAAGAAATTACTCTTAAATAATAAGCGGTAGGAATTAGAGGCGGGGCTAAAAATACTCCGGAATAAATTAAAATATTGGCAGCTACGGTATAAGTCATCAAAATTACTTTAATAATTTAATTACATTTACCATAAATATTGTAATTAATATATATATATATATATATATATATATATATAAATTCTAAAATTGATGTGCTTTTTTTTTAAATCGTTTCTTTTCAAATTATAAGACCGAAGAATCGTTGCCAAAAAAAAAAAAAAAAAAAAAAAAAGAAAAAAAGGAGAAGAAGAAGGAGAAGGAGAAAACATTAATTTTAATTGCAAACTACAAAATATGAAAAAGAAATTCGTATATACTCTCCAAAATATAGCGAAAATTTAGTCCATGCAATGCATCAAAATGTATCGAGTATATGTATTCCAGTAAAACAGATAAGTTCAGCATATTATTCTCCACTTACAAGCAATTTTTCAACTAAAGCATTTTCTTTCTTCCAGCTTTGTCATTCGAGCGAAACAGCAAAATCAAATATGTCTTAGAAATGTATTACAAGAAATATGATATATTTTTCATAGAATCTTTTTCATATCCTCATAATTGATATTCTTTTTTTCTTAAGTTATTTTTTATTTATCCAGTTTAAAAAAATGAAATTAATCATAAATGTGCTTATATTAAAAGTAATAATAAATAAATAACCAAACAAATAAAAAATAAAATAAAATTTTGTGTTTTATTTTTCCCCCCATTTATCCTTATTATTATTTTACTTATTTATTTATTATTTTTCATTGTGAGCGTCCAATGTTGCTATATATATATATTTTTTTTTTAATCTGTCGTCACCAATAATAAAATACAGAAGTGATGTTTCATGTAAAAAATAGGCGATTAGCCTTTGAAGTAATTAGTCAAGCGTTACATTAAAAACTTAGTGGTGACTATTAAATAAAAATATCGCAAAAATGTGACAACTCTGGCAACTCACGCGTACGTGAAAGAGTTTGTATGTGTGTTTTGTGTGAGTGTTTAAAAAAATGTTTCTGTGTTTAAAAGTTTGTTTTTTATATTTTTGATAGTTACAAAATAAATTTAGGTATTTCTTGATTTAACTCTAATATTGAATGTAATACATGCAATTAAGTAAAAATATAAATTAAATTAAAAAATAAAACGTTCCATACGTAATTAGTTGCTTCATAGCAACTGATTAAGTATGAAATTGATTACCAGAACTTCTAATAATAATAATAATAGCACCACTATTCTAATTACCTTCAGTTAATTGTATTAGAAAATACTATCAGAAAATACTGGTGGTTGCTCTTTAAAAAATAATTTTAATGTTGGCAACTATGAATTTACAGTCGCTATAAAAGCAAACATCTCATCAATTTGTGTGTCTAACATCAAGAATTCCATTGACTTATCTATTTCATTATTATTAATTTCATTTTGTAATCTTATGTTTTTCATTTAATTATTTACAATTTCTGCAAAAGCTATTAAATTTCACAAACTATTTGATAATTTATTTCAGCTTTTGAAATTAATTTAACTTTACTTTAGATTCTTTAAAATCTATCAAAACTCAATAAAAATTCCGAAAGTGAAGTGAAACAAAATAGTTGCTTTTCATGATAAATTAAATTTATCTTTATTTCCAATGAAAAGAGTTAGAGTGCAAAAGTTTACAAACATTTTTTTTTTCTTTTTCTTTTTTTATACAGAATATTTCATCGTAAAAATTGGAATTTCATTAGTTCAAAATTAATTAATTAAATTGCATTTACTTAGTAGCGTCTTCTTTTTACTATAAGTAGCTATATGATTAGTTTCTTTCATTTCGTTAAATAGCTTTATTTTTATTTACTTCTATTTATTTTTATTTTATTGTTTAACATTTCAGTAAATTAAACTCTACACTGAGTAACACGCGCATTTTTAAATAGAACTTCATTTTTCATTTAAAATTCTTAATTCAATTGTTATATTAAAAAAAATCTATTTTATTTTTTAAATTACACAAAATCTGTCTTCATTAATCATCTATAGTTTTCTTTAACTGCCACTTAGAATTTAATGTCTTGAAAATGATCCTGTAACTTTGTGAGGCGCCTTATAAAAATATAAAAGAAAGTTTGTAAGTTGGGTGTTAGGAAGTAGTCGAGCTGATTTGTAGTCTTAACGCTGAGTTATAAAGATATTCTGCCAAGTGATAGTTATTGTTGCGAGTTTCGTAGGAAAAATTCGGTTTTGACGTAATTTAATAGATAATTATTTTTCACAAGGATCGTAGGAAAAATGGTAACATAAAAATGCAAATTAACCCTCAACTCTCGGCATATTTTCCTGTTTTGAACAGTAAGACACACGTTTTGGCGTTCCTTTAAACGTCACAGGTATAGTTTCAAACTTACTATCTTCTGGCTACCGAAAAATTGTAATAATTTGTTTTATTTTACTTCATGATTAATTAAAATAAATCTTTCTGTTAAAATTTTCCGGTAGCCGAAAGGTAGCCTATAGTTACACGTTTTAGAAAAATAACATTTCATTTGCAGAGGAACACTTTAAGGCGTGGCTAGATCCTCAGAAGGGACACCTTCTGTCAACTCAGAAGAGACATACGAGCGATAAGGGTTAGTTATCCAGCGTATAAATGTCATGTTGAAATCGCGATTTTTTTTAACAGGGAAGAGGTGCCGCTCACCGCTCTAGGAGCAGTGTCGAGCGATTCCAGCTATGCTAGGCCCCTCTTCCGGAGTTTATTTAAACTCTAAAAAAAAAAAAAAAATACAAAAGCCGCTAGAGACAGGTCTCCCACGCGACAACGAGCGGCATGTTCTATGCTGGTAGAAAAGTGACAAGTGCAGAGCTGCCAACCTAATCCGGCAAATTGTTTGTACCGCCCCTTTTTCTACGCCACTTAATTTTTAGAGCAATTCTCTTCAAATATATTTACGATGAATTAAAAAAACAAATACTCTAAAAATTAAGTGGTGTAGAAAAAGGGGCGGTACAAACAATTTGCCGGATTAGGTTGGCAGCTCTGCAAGTGGCTTAAAGATATTTGGTAGCAAGGTATTGTTGAGAGTTCATGAAAAAAAATTGGTGCTCGGAAAGTCTTTATAAATTTTTGTGCTGTGAAAATCTTTATGAAATCCTTCTCGAGAATGGGCAACGTTGTTGTTAATTTAAGCAGGAAAACTAAGTGTTATATGTGCTGGGCTGTGCCCCACGCGACAAGTGGCACCATAATAACTATTAAGCTGGGGTCAATTAACTGGGAGGTTCTTTTATGTTGATTTTGTGAACAAGACAATAGGCTGCTGTTGTTGATGGCGATATTTTATGTTGAGTTGAAATGTCCCACAGCGCAAGATTGATGAAAAGATGATTTTGTGAAGGTTCGATGACATATAGAGCAAGCAGATGTGAGATTAATCTGTGAGATTAGTCATATTCATAAGAAATTCAAATATATTACTTAGTTTAGAAAGCAGGCTTTTTCTATTGAGGATATTAAACAACCAATCGGCTGGCCTGGGAGTGGGATTTCTTAAGTGGAAGGCAGAAATTAAACTACAGTAGTAATAATAGTGATTAGGAGTTCCCTCCTCCCCGCAAGAACACAGAGGAGAGCGTCGGCAATGAAATCTGTATAAATAGGATGGAAATGGGCCATGACTTGTCAGAAAAGCAGTCACAGGGGGGAAAAGACACCAAGAATTTAAATTTACGAGTGGGATGAGATTAAAAGTGTATCTTCCCTTTGGAGAAGTATCCCACAGTTCCTGCCAATCTCTAAGTAATTGTTGTTTTAATACGTGTTTCACGTATAAAGGAAGGGGCAGGGAGTGAAAAATCTATTGAGTTGTTTTCGGTGGCTGCCTTGGCCAGTGAATCAGCAAGTTCATTGCCGAGAACTCCCCTGTGGGCAGAAACATGTGCCAGGGAGAGATGTTTAGCCAGATTAATAAGTTTTGATTTAATTGAGATAACCTGTGGATGTTTACTCTTTTGGCGAGCAATGGCTAGCAGACCTGACAGACTGTCACTGAAAATATTATGTGAGGGATAGTTATTAATATTAGCCAGAACCCAGTCTATGGCCATTTGGATCGCGAATAATTCCGCTTGGAAAACAGAGTTATAGTTGGCCAATCTGCCCGCCCACTGATGGACAACCGAACCATCGGTCATCACACAAAAGGCCGCACCCACACCGTGCTCCGTTTTGGAGCCATCAGTGTAGATAGCCACAGGAGCAGAAGGAGAAAAGCTATTTTTGTTACAATTTACTATTTGTGAAGCAACATCTTTGCCTGGATGAATATTCCAACTATTGACTGTGGGTTGTATTTCTGTGTTTGGAAAAAGGGTTTTTGCCAAAGAAATATTTTTTAATTGAAGAATGTTTGTTTTTAAGTATGTCCGTTGAAGCTGAAGATGGACGTGGGGAATGCCCGTAACAAAAGTGAGGGCGTCAGTGGAGGTTATTCTATATCCTCTTGATAATTGGAGGAGGAAGTTCCTCTGGATTGAGTTTAAGTTTGTCTGAGCAGCAACTGACAGGTGACCCCCCCCCAAATGCCAGCCCCGTAAGTTAATATTTTTTTCTATTATTGTTGAGTACCATATTTTAAGAAAGGAGGTGGAGATTCCCCACCTCCTTCCAAACATTTTAGCTGCATTATGATAGTGTGTGAGAGTTTTCAATTTAAGTTCTTTAATGTGGGCTAGCCATTTGAGACACCTGTCGACCGTGATGCCAAGGACCTTGATATGAGGAACATGTCTGACACTGACTCCGTCAATTCTCATCACAGGCATTCTTTTCAATTGTCTTGGGTGTGAGAATCTTAAGGCTTGTGTTTTACCTGGGGAGAGGGATAGATCTAGTTGTTTTAGAAGATTATTGAAAAGAGAGAGAGCCTCCTGGGCCTGAACCTCCAGATCTTTTCTAATTCTGCCCCAGAGAAGTAACGAGAAATCATCTGCGTATGCGTAAGTTTTGAAACCCCCAGAGTTCATGCGCAGAAGGATTTTGTTTGCTATGAGGTTCCAAAGAGTTGGTCCTAGGCAGCCTTTTCATTGAGATCTTTCTGAGTAGCCGTTACCCCAATTAATTAGAATTTTTCTATTGGTAAAGTAGGAAGCAATGATTCCCGCTATATTGCCCAGGCAGTTGAGATCGCGTAGAGTATTGAGAATGTGGGGCCACTCTACGTTATCGAAAGCACCTTTAATAGCGAGGGAGATGAGAGTGGTGTATTCTTTAGCACTTGCGTTGAGGACGCAGGAGCTCCGGATTTGTTCCAAAAGCATTTCGCACGATCTGCCCTCTCTGAACCGAAATTGGTGTGTATGCAGTAAATTATTGGTTTCTAAAAAGTAATTTAATCTAGTAACGATGAGTTTTTCGAGTAGTTTTCCTAGAGTGGGCAAAAGACAGATTGGTCTATATGAAGTTGGCTCAGAGGGGAGCTTCCCCTGCTTCAGAAAGTACACCACCTCTCCTTTTACTAGAATTATTGGAAAATATTGGAATTTAAGACTGAAGTTGAATTCAATTTTAGTTCAAAGTGCACAGTGCCCAGACCTGCCAACATTCTAATTAATGTTTGTAAAATCGTTAGTACCCGCCCTTTTTTCTACACCAGTTTTTTAGAGTATTATTCTTTTTATTTAATCGTAATTACATTTTTAGGGTTGCCAACTTTTATAATTTATTCCGGATCTTTGTTAGCCCCGCCTTTTCTTCATGACAGCATTTTTTAAAGCTTTCACGACCGCATGTTTTTGTCTTTTTTTACAGTAAGGTTCGCCTGTGGGCGTTATCCTCCTAAGTTACGATATTTAAGAACAAAATATTTTGTATTCACATTTATATTACAAATGAATATACATTATAATTATACTATTTCTAATAAAAAAAAATTGTATCCATAATATATTTATTTTACAAATATAAATATTGGGTATATTCTTAAGAAATAAATAACATACAAAATGCGGAAGAAACGGCCATATGCGGAGTTGCAGACTTTCAAATGACGTGAATCTACGTCAGCGGGCCCGAAAGTATTAAGAATGCTTTTCTTCTTACTTCATCTTTGTCACATATTAAAGAGAAACAGTCCACAAAAAATCTGGTGAGGAAAAGAAGGCGGAGCTAAAAATGCTCCGGAATAAATTTTAAAATATTGGCAATTCTGCATTTGGGAAAAAAAAATGTTAGAAAATGAAGTGGCGTAGGAAAACAAGAGGTACTAACAATTTCATGTAAGGCTAATTAGAATGTTGGCAGGTATCCAGGGCGATTCAATACAGTTCAGTTTGTTGCTGTCTAACTTCTTTCAGTTCCGTAGACAGCATTTCACTAGTAATGTGCTTAGAGCAATGATATAAGAGGAGATGACGCGTCCGGAAAACATGAAGCGAAAATCATAATAGCAGGAGCAGAGTTGCCAACCTAATCCGTCAAATTGTTAGTACCGCCCATTTTTCTACACCACTTAATTTTTAGAGTAATACTCTTCAAATATATTGACGATGAATTAAGAAAACAAATACTCTAAAAATTAAGTGGTGTAGAAAAATGGGCGGTGCTAGCAATTTGCCGGATTAGGTTGGCAGCTCTGCAGGAGCCATGAAATGAAGCAACACTAATTAGTATTTAGGTAGTCTCAGTATGGTTCCTACGGTTGCGTTTCTACTGCGAAAGCGATCTTGGATAGACAACAGTTAGCTTCATTTGCTCTGCATGCTGATAAACTGTATGCTAACTTCTCTTATATCTTTCATATAAGGTAATATGAAAGCATTTATTATTATACATTTAAGTGTCCATTGAAGTTACTTCAACTACCAGAGCTGCCAATATTCTAATTAATAATCCGGAGGATTGTTAGTATCCACCTTTTTATTCACACCAGTTTTTTATTTATTTTTTTAGAGTAATTTTCTTATTTCATCGTAAATACATTTAAAAGGAATTAATATAAAAATTATGGTGTGTGTAAAAAGGGGCGTGTACTAACAATTATCCGGATTTGGTTGGCATCTATGTACTATTCACACAGAGATTAGTCTCGCTCTCAACCTCATTTAAATGCTTTAAATAGGTAATTTGTTGATTTTTTTTGTCGCTGAACTTCTTAATATGTTTATACAGCGGGAATTAAGAAAGTTGAAGCTATCGCACAAGAAAAACTTCGAAATTTTAAGCATGTATTGAACAGTCTAAATAAAAGGAATGTTTTGCCATAGTTCCCAACATTTTAAAATATTCTGGAGCATTTTTAGTCCCGCCTCTATTTCGTACCACTTTATTTATGGATAATTTTCACCAATATATAACTACGATAAAATACGAAAAAATTACTCTTTAAAAAACGTAGTATGAAATATAGGCGGGGCTCAAAATGCTCTGGAATATATTAATATGTTGACAATTTTGGTTTTACGAATGATGCAATTAGGTGTTTCGAAAACTACTGTAATTTTTGTGCTTTCTAAATGCATTTAACTGTGACTTCAGTATAAAAACATATTAAGAATTACTTAACACTTAGAAACATTAAATTATTGTTGTGTATATAAAAAAGGGAATCAAGTTAATAAATATCCAGAGCTACCAATCTAATCCGAAGGATTGCTAGTACTGCCCTTTTTTCCTTTCTTTTTTTTTTAGAGTATTTTTCTTTTTAATTCATCGTAAAAATATTTAAGAGGATTACTCTAAAAATTAAGTGGTGTTAAAAAAGGGGCGGTACTGACAAACCTCCGGATTAGGTTGGCAGCTCTAAATATCTCTGAGTATTTTTTTTTATTTAATTAATTAATTAATTATTATTATTATTATTTTTTTAAACAGTATTAAAATTCAAACACATTAAAATAAATTCATATTTAAAATGAATTTTATTCAAAAAAAAAAATTAAGTGTCTTATATCTTTAAAAATATTGGCTATTGTACACTGCAAACAGTTATGATCGGATGGCATGATGCATTTTTATGTTTTAGTTATGAGGGAGCCTACTGGATCGTTTTCCCCAGTAATTCTTTCTATGATATATTCATATTGTAATTTTCTTTTAGTTAATAAGAGAAGTGTACTAAAAAATATTATATGAGTATTGTAATATCAGTGTCACAAAAAGTGGACAGTAGACAGCCTGATTATGCTTTTTAAAATTGCCATCAATTTAAAATTATTTATTCTACATTAAAGATTAATTGAGCACATGTTAAAAAAAAAAAAAAAAATACAAAGCATTTTTATTTTATTTTTTCAAACATTTAGAAGAAAATTTTATAATAAGTTTACAATATCTTCATTGTTTAATAACATACAACTTTTACAATAGTGTCTTAACTTATTATTTTTGGTAAAACTATTCCGAATTTCTTTTTGCATTTTATTATCATTGCAGTGTATCATGTTATATATTATCTCTTATATCTCTTATCTTCTCCAAGATTACCCCTGTCAGAGACATGAATGAAACCCGCAGCATTTTCTTGATTTACGATTTTTTAAAAACTTGAGTTAAAAAGAATTATTTGCTGATATACATTGTAAATACCTAAATAGCATACTTGCCAACCATCTCATCAATAACCGTACAATTATTAACACCCGTTAAAAAACAGCTCTTTTTTAAAACCACATTTTTAGAATAATTCTCTCGAAATGTTGTGACGATTAAATAAGAATAAAATTACTCTAAAAAATGGCTGGTGTGAAAAAACAGTCGGGTACTAAAAATTGTACGGTTCATAATGTATACTTGCCAACCTAACAAGGAAGATTGTTAGTTTGCACCGCTTTTTGTACACCACTTAATTTTTAGAGTAATTCTCTTCAAATATATTTACGATTAAATAAGAAGAAAAGTGCTTTGAATAACGACTGGTGCGAAAAAATAGGCGAAAAGGGGCGGGACTAACAATCTTCCGGGTTAGGTTGGCAAGTATGACAGAGCTGCCAACCTAATCCGGCAAGTTGTAAGTACCGCCCATTTTTCTACACCGCTTAATTTTTAGAGTATTTGTTTTCTTAATCCATCGTAAATATAATTTAAGAGAATTACTCTAAAAATTAAGTGTTGTTGAAAAATGGGCGGTACTAACAATTTGCCGGATTAGGTTGGCAGCTCTGTATATATATATATATATATATATATATATATATATATATATTAGGTCTGTGCATAAATTCGTGCGGTTTTTTATTGCTTCATTTCATAAAAATACATCAAATCAAATGACAATTTTTAATCAAAATACTCTCCATTACTTTCTACAACCTTTGCCCATTTTTCGGGTAACGAATATATACCACGGCGATAGAAGCTCTCGTCTTTGGAGGCAATAAAATGATCCGCGTCCGAACGAACTTTTGCAACGACCTAATATATATTATATATGTATAATATTTTTTTGTTTTAATATCATTAACATGCATGCCTTATTCCTGAATTAATGATCTTTTAATTTCAACCACAAGCTAAACATTCCAAAGTGAAGGCTTTGTTTATCATTCGTAATATAAGTTTTGTAATAAATCTTCGATCTTTTATATAAAATGCATACAATCTATTTTTCATTAGCATATTAATAGCTTACAGACTTGAAGGTAAACTTACATCAAACTAAAATAATCTCACTAGAGTATACTTTAGTATTTACAATTGATAAATTTTGCAGAATGGTTACGTAAGAAATTACCACGCAATATCCTCCAACTTTAAAGATTTCAAAAGAGGTAATTATGCATGAAACATTTAATGAGTGAATAACTTTATTTGCATGGAAAACAATAAAAATAACACTGTAGAAATACATATTAGCTTTAGAATTTCAGAAATTTAAGCAGTCTAGAAATTTCGTGCGAATTTTCTATGACAAAAGAAGTGAATAAACATTACTATAACAAATAATTCTCTCGTGAATATATACGTCTTATTCAGACATGCGGTTTAATTCACACTGAATCATTGTTAGGTAGTGTTATGCGGAGGAGAATGTAAGTAAAAGATTACAATACATTTTTTATTATATCGAATATTTCGACATTTCTTCCTTATTTTCAGTATGAAGTTTATATTCTTCAAGTATGTAAAACTAAACCTAAATATGGTTAATTTACAAAGAAACATCCTGAAAATTCCGAAAACAAAAGTAGCTTTATCACATTTTATGTAACTGTTATTCAGAAACATTGCATTATTTTCTAGTTATAATTATTTTAAGTGAGTTAGAGATTAAATTTCTCTTCATATTTTTATGTTTAAAATAAATATTATCAAGTCTTGTGTAATGTATGCACTATTCTTTTTTATTTGGTAATAGCGTTAATATGATATTTTAAAAATAATTTATTCTGCATAAGACAGTTATCATTGCAGGAAGACATTTTTATCGTCTGTTTTTGATTTTTTTTTCCTTAGAAATTGACCTAGTTTGTTATTTAGTTTACTTTTTAGTTTACTTTTATATCTGGTTATCTACATTTACTGAAAAATTTATAGTCACGATAACTTCCAAACTAAAGAAAAAAACAAACTTAAAATCGTATGAGAACTTTTCCTTGAAATATATGATGAGTTCCTTGTCCATTGGCATCTCCATTTTCGTTTCAAAATCGAGACCATTTGAAATTTTCGAACTCAAATAAAAAAAAGTATTTTTTATTCCATTAGCATGAAACTCAGTATGTACATCGCCCATGGTGGCCATTTGAAAATAAAAAAAAGAAATGAACCAAATCTTTTGGCTGAGTCGGAAGGACTTTTTAAAAAATCTCTTAGTGCAACAATTTATAACGGTGAAAATTTAAAACTAATACGTTCTATCCACCACAAAACTTTCTGTTATAATTTCCTATACAAATTCATTCAGTACAAATGTTTTATGAAAACTATTTTTTATTAAAATGATCTACCATAATGAATGCAGACAATTTTCATCTTAGAGAAAAGTAACACTAAATATCCAAAGACAGTTTTATTTTCTTAAAAAAAAAAAAAAAAAAAAAAATTGTCTTAAAAAATGCGTTTTCATATTGATTATCTCACATATCAAGTTTCGTACAGTTATATGACATGCAAGGTACGATATAGCCTTCCCGTTCTTGGGAAAAATTGTAGTATAGATGCGCCACCTACTAGTTCATATGCATCCAAATTGAATCAGCATAAAATCACATAATTGCCTATTTACTTTCAAGATTTGTTTGATTATATGCAATCGAACCTGAGATACAGCCTTCCTTTAAATTACTGAAATCGGTATATATCAGAGTTACTTCTTGAGCGATTGAGACAAAGATTTCACAGGCTCTAATTTATGTCAAGGTGCATCTACGCATAAATTTATATGCAATTCTTTGCAGTAGTTCCAGAAATGTAGCCTTCCCTTAAATTGTGGAAAACGCAGTATATTTGCGCTACCTGTTGAATGATAGACACCAAAAGTTGACAGGCACTAACTTAGGGCAAGATGAATCCATATATAAATTTAAATACAATTTCATGCAGTAGTTCCTGAGATATAGCCTTCCTTTAAAATAAGAAAATCTTTGTATAAGAGCGCAGCTTTTGAGCAATTCACCCCAAAAGTTGGCAAGCACTAATTTATATACTGGTGCATCTACACATAAATGTTTATCCAATTCTCTGCATTAGTTCCTGAGATACAGTCGCCACAAAATTTTTGTCACAGACAGACTATTTCTGAAAATGGTCAAATTGTGTTCTAGATCTCTCAAACCGTGTTAATCCATCAGAAATTAGGCGTCAAAATTTTTTACGAGTAAGTACTTCCTTCTATTGAAAAAAAAAAAGTAAGAAAGAAAGAAAGAAAGAAAAAGAAAGAAAGATATTAACCTACTCTCTTGACTAAATTGGAAGGATTTGTTAAAAAAAAAAAAAAAAAAAAAAACACCTAATTATGAAGGCAACATCTTATAGTTTAGTTTTACATTAAACAAAAAAGTAACTAATGTAACTACACCTAAAAGGACCATTTTAATTTATGAAGAATCTAATGCGTTTTTCAGTGGGCGCAAATCTATATAATTTCATTTTCTTGAGGTGTAAAAATAAGGAATCATTAGAAGAAGAACAATAAATGTTATTTCATTCAAATTTTTTCTACTAACCTCATTAATAAGAATACAGGCTGAATTATAAATGGAAGGTGTATTTTTAAATTTTAACTTTTAAATAAATGTTTTTTAATTTTTTTTTTTTTTTTTTAACGTTTTAGTGTTGTAAAAACTTTCTAGTATAAAATAATTTATTTTTTATACATACATACATACATGCATGCATATATATATATATATATATATATATTGGATATTGTTGCTCACTGAAGAAGCTTCCCCTCTCTATGATATTCTCTTCAGTTTGAGTGTTTCTCTACCGTTTTCATTGTTCTTTTTGCTTAACAAGTATAACCTAGATTGACATTCTTAAAATTATGTATAAAAGTCGTGATTTTTTTTTTCTTGTAGTCATCAGTTGCATTTCTTTATTTACAGTCAGCGAAATAATTTTTTTTTTTTTTTTAAATAAAAGTTTTAAAAATCAAAAGCGTCAATAATGTATCTTCATTCGTAATAATGAAGATAACTGATTTTTAATTAATCGGCAATGAGATCTTTTACTTTTCACTCTTTCTATACAACATCAATCTGAATTTATAATGTCATGAGAAATGTATGACAACTATTTTAACAACAAATTTTATCATAATAATAATTAACATTTTCTTTTCTAATATCAAATGGATTAATTGAATCAATATAAATTTATTGTATCTATTGCTTAACGAGAATAATAGTAAAGGTAATACTGCTCAGACATACCTGTTATAATAAAACATTCCTCTAATTTTAAACCTATCTTTCTTTCGAAATTTTCATAATTTCATAATTAAAGTATAATCCAACTATTAAACTACTGTACTACTTACTTTGTAGGAATATTCTTATTTAAATAATATTTCTAAAACTTTGTTATTTTCTCTCTTTCAAAGCTCTTTTTTGTCTCGTACGTTATTTAATATTTGGAATAAAAAAATATGTTTGTGTACAGTTTTTTAAAATGCAGACAACCAGAAATTTTCTAAAATTAAAGAGAAATAAAAAATAAAATATTTTATTTTTTTTTTCTAAAACATAAATACTGTGTTAAAACCGTTATGCGTTTATCTTATTTTAAACGGAATTTGACTGCCGTAATTTCTGGTGCATTCAACTAATTCTGGTGCTCTGCCGTAATGCAAGATACCCTACAGGTTATATAATCCAGTTTTGCACCAGAAATTTCAATTAATAAATAAATTTATATTTGTAGGAGCTCTTCCTTCGAAAAAGTATAGATTGCTCTATTAAATAAAATTTCTGGTGGAGAAATGACACATCTTACCTCCGGGTTACCTACCAGAAATTACGATAATTTAATTCTTTAATTAATCTTTACAAATGCATACCTAATTTAGAATGACTATAATAACATTCCATCAACAGTAAAGGTCCTTATTTAAAGACAATTAATAAAAGAGCAAAACAAATATTTGTGGTTTCTAGGAATATATGTATATATATTTGTCAATGACAATTACCGTAATTTCTGGTAGATACCCCGCAGGTTATATGATCCAGTTTTGCACCAGAAATTTCAATTGATAAATAAATTTATATTTGTACGAGCTCTTCCTTCGAAAAAGTATAGATTTCTCTATTAAATAAAATTTCTGGTGTTGAAATGACACATCTTACCTGCGGGTAATCTACCAGAAATTACAGTACATAAATAAACTTTTAAACAGTAATATATCTGCTATTTTAATTCCCAACTTTTATCGCCACTTTATTATTTTTCAATGCTTGCACATGCATTTGCTTTTTGCGCAGTTACACCAACTCGCTCTAGGGGAATTATTATATCTAACACCTTACATAGGACTACAGTAGCCTAGTTTCTAGAGCGTTGAGTTTGGAATCGGTAATTTGTAGATTTGATACTGAGCAAGCCAAATACTTTTGAGTATATTAATAGGTGCTGATGCCCTTAAATCCAGTCGTGGCAATGTCCTCAATGTTCCACGAAAATTAAAACAGTGATCGCCTAACAGTGATCGCCAGTAGACCACTAGCGAGAGAATTTTGGGGATCCACAGAAAAATCTGTTCATTATTTGCATTTTTAATGTTTTATGAGAAATTACGCTGGTGTTAATATTCTTCAGCATTTTCTAAATCACTCACACTCATAACATTAAACTTCCGAATACAAAAATATTTTTTTTTTAATTGTATCTCACAAAAACGGAATTGTTGTATAGGCATAGTTATTGCTTTCAATTTCTGATTTGCATGTGTTATATAGCAAGAATTCCTCTAAATTTATTAGATTATTCGAATCAAACAGTTATTCAGTTGTACGTAAAAAATATCATTTTTCCACTGGATTTCAAAATTCTAACGATATACATATTACTGGAGTCAGCAAATACAGTTCTATACGTGAAAATATCAATTTACTTTTTAAGTAAATCTTTCGTCTAATTGTCTTGTAATGTAGAATCAATAAAAAGATGTTCAAGTTTTTCCCCTATAACTGTTTTGTTATAATCAAACAATTGTTAGGTATCATGTATGTGATTATATAAATACTTACGTGTTTTCTATACTGAAATTAATATTTGTAATGTTTTATGTTAAATAGGCTTAGTATCTATTTATAAAATGGCTGTTTCCTGAATATTATTCGAGAAATATGTTTGCGATTCTTAGTCAATCATACCAGTGGCCCTCGGTTAAACAGATGATGAAATTAGTGTTCCGGGGAATTTTAAATGTTAAATTTAGTAGTTCGTGAAGGCAAAAGGGTTGTTGGCCGCTGCTCTAGGGATTACCGAAGCGATGGAATCCCTCCGTGGAGGATCGAAATTGCAATAGTATGTCTTCAACCACTTCTAGGAGTGAATCCCAGACCACCGCCAATTGACGATAGCGCAGTTCAAGTCATATATAAAATCGTTCAAATCAACACTTTAATTTGGCAGTCTGTAAATAGCAGGGGTCGTACTCTCCGCCTTTTTTTCAGGACACTCTTAAATGTGGGAAATTTCTGCCTTTTTTGTCACCACTAATTTTATGCAGAAATCTTTTTAGTATTTTATAGTATCATGTCGTGGCGGAAAAGGATAGAGATTATTGTACAAAAATAATGGTAGCAATAAAAATGGAAATTTCTAATGCTTGAGAGTGTACTGAAAAAAGGGAGGAATGTACGTCCCCTGATAAATAGAGTAAAACAGATAATAAGACTTTAAATATTATCTCTGGGCCATTTTACTGTAACGCGCAGCGTCATTCAGGGGTGTTTGCGTTCCGGATTTTTTACTTTACTTCCCACCAGTAATTTTTTAATAGTAATATTATTAGTAGTTTTATAGCAACGTTTAGCAATTAAACATAGCCAAAAATACAATTCGTAATTACTGGGGGGAAATAAAGTAAAAATTCTGGAATGCAAACACCCCTGGATCATTTAAAAGGCACAGGCTGTAATTTCGAAAAGAGTGCAAGAGTTCTGCGAATTTTGTAACTTTTAGCTTCAGTTGTATTTAACTAGATCATGAGAAAACTTGAGAAATAAGTAAATCACATGGGACATGTGAGAGACAATAATTATAACATATTTAAGATTACTTTATCCATTTTTCTTTTCTAATTTATTTATTTATGTATTTTGAGAATATTTGTATCGTATTTAGAATAAAACAAACCGAACACCGCTTTTTTTTCTTTTTTATTCCATTTGTTACTGTCCAGTGTCCAGTGGGTGTTACCAGTGGCGGATCTAAGGGGGGAGCTAGGGAGCCCCAAAAGTACTGACTTTCACAATTGAATATTGCAACTGTAAACTTTACATTAATTTGGAATAACATCTTAAAAAATCTTCGCCCCTCCCCCAACCCCCAGAGTTAAGTTCTGGATCCGTCACTGGTTACTGGTAAATTATGCTCATAATCCCAGGGATCGCAACGCTCCTAAAATTTTACTCACACTTTATATTTTCAACAATATTCCGGAACAGTCCCTTTTTAAAAAATATTGTAGCATTACAGATGTAGTGGTTCAATATAATCAAACGAACATACAGTTTTAGAAACGCTGTGATCCCTGCACCCCATAACCCCTTTTATTCCCCGTAATGCCAAGTGGAATCATAACATTTCAGATTTTCTTTCTTACCATCTAACACTCCCGCTGATTCAAAATGAACAGCATACCTGCCAATATTTTTATTTATTCCGGAATACTTTTAGCCACACCTTTATTTCGCACCACTTTATTTATAGAACAATTTTCTTCAACATATAACTTCGATAAAATAAGAAAAAAATAATTTTAAAAAATAAGTGGTACGAATTAGAGGCGGGGCTAAAATTATTCCGGAATAAATTAAAATATTGGCAGCTGTGGAAGAGTATTAAAATCTATATACATTTTACCACCGAAAAATATATTTTTCATCAGTGGTTAAATTAAACATAAATACACTCATCTCAGTTGCTTTGTTAGCTATATTAGTTCGTACTCTACTGTTACTCGTATTTAAAAAAAAAAAAAAGTATATTACCTTTGAAATAAATTTATGACTAAATATAAGATTTATTGTTTTATGAATGGAAAAAAAAAAAAAAATGGGAATGAAAGGGTTAAAAAAAAAAAAAAAAAAAAAAAAAAAATTGTTTTAAGATTTTTGAAAGATGATCAGAAATTGCACAAATGCCAACATTTTAATTTATTTCGGGGCATTTTAGTCCCTTCTTTATTTTGCACCACTTTATTTACAGAATAATTGGCTTTAATATATAACTACAATAAAATAAAAAAAATATACTCTTTAAAAGTGGTATAAAATAAAGGCGGGGCTAAAAATACTCAGAATAAATTAAAATGTTAGCAACTCTGCAGATAGTATCATCATATACAAATTTCAGGATATTTAGTCACTTTATGTGAATCAAATATGACAGTCACTCATATTAAAATAAAACTTCAGAAATATTTGTAAAAAAATTATTTTCATTTATTTGAAAAATTATAATTAAAAATAATTAATTTCTCTGACAAAGTTAGAAAAAAAAAACTCCTGTTAAATAAATGTTTCATGCACTATACCAATTAAAGTGATAAATTTTTAGCAATCCGTTTACGACATCGTTTTTAATGAAATATTTTATGAAATATGACTAACAAAAAAATATTTTTTACTAATCTCGTCTGTAAACCATGATATGCGCAAAATAAAATGGTTGAGTTAATTCATAAATGTATATAAATTGATTTAAATCTTTTTTTTTTTTTTTTTTTCTTATTC
The DNA here is from genome assembly GCA_963930645.1 of Salticus scenicus. Classification (NCBI taxonomy): domain Eukaryota; kingdom Metazoa; phylum Arthropoda; class Arachnida; order Araneae; family Salticidae; genus Salticus; species Salticus scenicus. The sequence goes on along the minus strand of OZ005658.1, from coordinate 100,106,533 downwards.
TAATGAAGTTTATACAAGTTTTCAATCAATTAATTTTGATGTTAAAGGAGTTTTAAATTTAAAAAAATGACTTTGCCTAGTATTGAAATTAATTTCTTAATAATTCAGCTACATTTCATTTTCAGTTTTGAAAATAACAACATTTATTTCTGAGTGTTTCTTAACAAGATATTTTATGATGGAATTAATATACCTTTTAATCTGTAAGTATGAGATATTTTTCAAATCAGGTTAGGGATTAAACGCTTTCGGGGCCTATATACACATTTTTATATATACATACCTCTGAAATGAATAGATAAGATAAATTTGAAAGAATAAATTAATGAATATTTACATTTATTCTTAGGAGAATTGCTAGAAAAAAATATATTGAATTTTTATTTGATCGTGTTAATAAATTTAATATTTTATTTACATTCATAAGTAGTCGACTAATTTAGATCGTAGATATACATTTCACTTATTATTCATGTGATTAAAAAAATCTATACTTTTGAGAAATATATTTAGGCAATAATATTTATTAGCCTGGGTTCAAAACTAATTTTGACAAAAGGACTTTAAAATAAATGAGTACATATTAAATTTATTTATATAAATAAACCTCAATTTTATGCTCATGCGGAAACAGATGTTTTTAAGTTATCACATTCCTTTAAAAAACAGTCGATAATGAAATATCTAAATGAAAAACTTTACATGTAATGAAAGAATATGTGTGTAGGGGTATTTCCAGAGTTACGAACATTTTAATTTATTTTGAATCAGTTTTAGCCTCGCTTTTATTTCGTGCCATTTTTATTTTAAGAGTATTTTTTTCCTTATTTTATTGAAGTTACATTCATACTTGATAATATTTATAATTTTTTTTCCTGGGTACTGTTTACAGAGATGACAACATTTTAATTTACTCAAGAGCATTTTTAGCCCCACCTTTATTTCATTTCACTTTTACATAGCTGCCAATATTTTAATTTATTCCGGAGTACTTTTAGACCCGCCTCTATTTCTATCTCTACCACTTTATTTATAAAAGTTTCTTCTCTAATATATAACACTGAGAAAATAAGAAAAATGTCTCTTAAAAAATAAGTGGTGCGAAATAAAGGCGTGGCTAAAAGTACTCTGGAATAAATTAATATATTGGCAGGTATGCTTTTGTTTTGCGAGTATTTTTTTCTTATTTTACTGTAGTTACACAGGGTGGTTATAATTAAACTTCCCCTATAAACAGTATCCTACAGCGCAGACGGGTGAACGGAATGCAACGAAATTTGGTATATAGACTATACAGGATGAGATTTAAATATACGGATTTAAATATATACATATATTAGTTCCAAAATGTCCACCAGAGGGTCTTTCCCGGAAAAACATTAAATTTAACACAATAAACGACCAAAACGGAATACAGAAACAATATTAACAATCCAGAACAAGAATTATGAGTAATAAAATGCAAAACCGGGAAAAGCTGTCAGTTCTATGAAAAAAAAAAAAAAATGTCGAGATTTGCATGATTGCGAAGAAGAGGAAGCTTTATGCAAAACAGGTATTACTTACTGTGGTGCGATGACAAGGTGATCAGAAACTAGTCAATAAACGTTAATATTGTTTCTGTATTCCATTTTGGTCGTTTATTGTGTTAAATTTAATGTTTTTTATGGAAAAAGCGCCCTCTGGGTGGGAAATTTGGAAATATATATATACGTATATTTGAAATTCCGTGAGCGCATCTCCTGTATAGTCTATATACCAAATTTCGTTGCATTCCGTTCACCCGTTTACGCTGTAGGATGCTGTTTATAGGGGAGGTTTAATAATAACCAAACTGTCTATTGTAGAAAATTATTTTACAAATAAAGTAGTGCGAAATAAAGGCCGGGCTAAAAATGCTCCGGAATAAAATAAAATGTTGGCAACTATACTGCTAGCACTGCCTTTTTTTCAAAATAGCCCTATTTGCATACCAATATATTTGAAGAGCATTTTTCTACTTATTTAAACTTAATTACATATTGAAGAAAATTTCTCTAAAATCTGACTGGTGTGACAGAAGGAACTGGAATACTCCAGAATAAATTATAAATATTACCATGTATATTACATATATTGAAAAAAATGTTCTATAAATAAAATGGTGCAAAATAAAGGCGGGCCTAAAAATTTTCCCGAATAAATTAAAATATTAGCAATTATGATATGTCCGTCACTTTGTAATCAAACGCCTAACTGTAGAATCGCACAAATTTCCATGGAGGTTTGCATTGATCTCTTCTAATCCAGTTCGAAGCCCGATTTCTGAAATTTAGATTATTATTATTTTTTTGTTAATTAATTAAAATTTATAATAGTCTAATAAGATCCGCTCTAGAGATTCAAACGTAAAAGTGATAAGATTCTCCATGTCCCGTCTGTTCAGTTGGTTAAAACGTATTGCTAATAACGCGAAGGTCGTAGGTTCTCCGTGGGCCCTTTTGTTAGATTTTACAGATAATTAATAAAAAAATATGGTAATTTACAACAGAAAAATTTCAGTTTCTTCACAGTATCTCAAACCGTAAGAATATAAGAAATTGGCAAAAAACGAAGTTAAGCATAAAAGTGTGTTTGTCTCTTTTTGTGCAAACGGTTGATCTCCGCTCTCTGCATGGTTTTGACCTTTCCTGATGCTCTCCGAAGGCCGATTTCGAAGATTGTGTTTAATTTATTTCTAGTCTATTAAAATCTATAATTTTCTGAAATGATTGGTTCCAGAGATATAAACGTAAAAGTGAAGGGATTCTCATGATTTATTAACTCAGGTGGTTAGCACGTCATGTTAATGGCGCGAAACTCGTAAGTTCGATAATCCAAGGGCCAATGTGTCTCTTTTTGCAGATAAGTAATAGAAAAGTATATTTAGAGTATCCTAAATCGTAATGAACATGCGTATGTGGCAAAAAAAAAAAAAAAAAGTTGAAAGAGGTGTGTCATTCGCTTTTATAAAACTACTGTTCGCAAAGCTGTGGAGGACCGTTTTGATATCTCCTGATAAACTTGGAACCCCGGTTTTCTAATTTTTGATTAGTTTATTATTATTATTATTAATTAATTAATTCAAAATTTTTCAGCTGGGAAGCCAGGTGCTGCCACCTGTTGTCATAACGTGAAAATGATAATCATCCCTAGAAATATTTTTCCGAAAAATATAAATCTTGAATGTTAGCAACGCCACATATTGTACAGTTATCATCTAAATTGAATATCTAGTTAAGGCGCAGGTGCAAGCAATGGACACTCAAACTAGGTTTTGAACGATTTCAGTGTTTTTTTAATTTTTTAAGTGATTTAATCTACAGTGATTAATGCTTTTGAAATTTTCTTTTAAATGTAGTGACAATTGAAGGAAGCAAAGCTAGCTAGTTATAAATAAAAATTATAAATTAGTATAAAGTTTAGTTTTATACTCACGAATTTTTTCCTATTTAAAAGTTTATGAAAAGATTAATAGATGAATTAGTCATTTTTCCTATTTAAAACACTAATATAAAATGTTATTTTTATTCTTTTATATATTTATATAAGCAATGAAAAGCAATATTTAAATAAACGACTCTCTTAGGATTTTGTTTCAAATTGGATTTTAAAAAGAAATAATAATAAACGTATTTATGTCAATGCTTTACCAGAAAAACAAAATTGTATCATTTAGTTCAATTCATTTCTTCTTTTACTTTTATTTTTGCTGAAAACTGCAAAAGCAAAAACACTTTTTACTAATGCAATACATTTTATAAATACTGTGAAACTTTTATTTTTGAAAAAAAATATTTTATTTTATTTTGTATAAAAATTCAACGACAAATCGAATGTCTTCGTCATTTTTTCAATTTGTTGTATAAAATATATACATTTCCCAAATTTTTAGATGTTTTATTTTGTTGGTATTTCAGAATGATAAATGTTATCTGAGATACATTTTATCTGAACTACTTTATACCCAAAGCTGTAAACAGAAAAAAAAAAAATCAGTTTAATGAGACATTTATTTATTGCAATGCTTCATTAAGGCTTCACAAAAGATTTTGAACTAAACACATTCATTTTGTTTATTTATTACTCTCTACAGGTGCAGAAAGGTTTAAAATGCAATGTCAATTAATTTTAAATGTTTAATTAAAAAATATTGCTTTTCTGGGAGCTGTAAGTTATTTAGAACATCCTTTGTTTATTTTGGGCTATTTGCATAAAAAAATAATGTTTTTAATTTGCATATAGATGAATGTAATATTTGACCAATTAACCATCGTTGCCAATATTTTAATTTATCGCGAAGCATTTTTAGCATCGTCCTTATTTGGCACTACTTTATTTATAGAATAAAATTCTCCAATATATAACTACAATAAAATAAAGAAATTTCTTCTAAAATAAAAGAGGAATGAAATAAAGGCGGAGCTAAAAATTATCCGGAATAAATTAAAATAATAGCAGCTCTGCTTTAACTAGAGTTGTCAAGTTCCTTAATTTATTCCAGAGCACTTTAAAACCCGTTTTTTTTTTTTTTTTTTTTTTTTTTTTTTTTTTTTCCCACACCACTAAATTTATAAAATGACTTTCTATAATATAAAACTATAATAAAATGAGAAAAAAAAATCTTACAAGGAAACATTCAAAAGGTGTCATCTTCAAAAAGTATTGAAAAAAATATATGTGATTCTACTCATCATAAAACACCAGAAAATGAAAAAAATATCAGCTGAAATTAATTACAGCGACCACAAAAAATTATCAAAATTAAGCATATTTGGCGATTCAGCGCTGTTAGGCGATACGTTTGCTAGCGCCGAGATTGCAGTGTACGAACAGAACCATATTTTGCTTTTCCGCCAAGTACTCAAAATCAATCGCCAAGCAGTGTGAAATCGCCAAATATGCTTACTTTTGATAATTTTTTGTGGTCGCTGTAATTCATTTCAGCCGATATATTTTTCATTTTCTGGTGTTTTATGAAGAGTAGAACCACATATATTTTTTTCTGACACCTTTTGAATGTTTCCTTGTTAGAAAAATGTAGTATTAATTGTAGCATTTTTGCTACCAGTACACAATTTCGCTACCATTGCGCAATAAATAACTTTCAGCTGCAAAAATTAATTCTGGAATTTTTTTATTTATTTATTTTTTTTTTTTTACAAAATTTTGTTTTATAACTAAGCGGGAAAAAGTCATTTACTTATTTCTTTTTAATTTTGTTGGTGCGTTTTGCTTTCTTTCCATATAAAATAATACCAACCAACCTAAACCGGAAGATCGGTAGTTTCGCCTATATTTTCACACCAGTCTTCTTTTAGAGTACTTTTCTTCTTACTTATTCACAAATATATTTGATGAGAACACTTAAATTTAAATGGTGTAGAAAAGGGGTGGGAACTAACAACCTTTCGGGTTAGGTTAGCAAGTATGTAAAATGAGCGAAATTATCTTTCCCTCAAAGAGTTAAACTTTTCATGTCGTAATATTTTTCTCTTATTAACAGTAAGCCCCTCCTTTTGGCGCTACTATAAAACGTTATTCTGTTATTATGTATATAGCTGCCAAATTTTAAATTTTATTTTGGAAAGTTGTTAATCCCGCCCCTTTTTTTCCACCGTAATCTTTTCAAAAAATTTTCTTCATATTTAATCGTAATTATGTAATAAAGAAAATATTTCTACAAAGATTTAGGTGTAAAAAAGGGGGGCGGGTCTGACAACATTCCGGAATAAATTTAAAAATTTGGCAGCTATGTTTCAATGTAAAGAAGAAATATAATATATTCGCGTTTATTATTGTCTTTATTTTATTGTCTTTATTTATTTATTTTTTATGAGTAGCAATCCATGCACTTAATACCATTGAATATACATGTGGCAGCATTTCTAAAAAAGTTTAATACGAGTACCCAAAAATCTTTTTGCAAAATAATGCATTGTTTTAGTATAACGCATAAAGCCTGGCTAGTCTTTTCGCCTCTGTGATGGTATCGACTGCAGAAGTTTCAATATTGTATTAGCGCATTTCGAATAAATCTGAATTTATTTCCCATATTTTCGTTTGAATTAAAAAGTAAATTTATTATCGGGCGACACTGAATAAATAAAAAAATTTATTCGTGGTTTATGCATTTAATATATGTGCGGATAATCACTTGATACCTTTTCTAAAAAATATACACAAAAAGAAATATACTATTTTCTCGACCTGAAATGCAAATTTTTGATAAATGTATCCTCAGTTCTAAGCTTATACACTTTTATATAATAACATGTGTATAAAAAAGGTAAAGGAATGTACTCATTAAAATTTACATCTTCAATATGCAATCATAATTTTAAGTTATTAGCTAAGAAACCCACTCAGACACTTATATACATAAGACATCTACAAAGAACTATATAAAATTTAAAATGATCCATTAAACTTCTATAAATATCCTACGGATATCTATTAGCACGAAAATATCACTCTTTTTGCATCCATTAGATATCTGTTACATATACAATAAATCTCCAAATATCCGATAATTGGACTTGGTATATCTAATAGATATTTAAAAATATCTAAATCTTGGTTTGATCTGACATCTATTAGACATCAAAAAAGGCATGTCTAAATTTCGTCTATTTAAACATCTAATAGATATGGATATCTATAATTACAGGATATCCAGAACTTCTAATGGACATTCGTTAGATATTTTGTACAGTCACCCCAAAAAAAAACGCCACCCCCCACCTAATTTCGCCGTAAATTATCGTAGAAACATGCGACTGGTACCGATCAGTTTGTAATAACGTCTAGTTTATAATGTTATAGTTAGATTTTACTTAGGGGGTCGTCTACATATTAAAACTGACATCAACTTCATTTTTTTCAACGGTAACCCCCTTTTTTATAATATTTTTTAATTCTTTGGATCAAATCATCACGGAAAATGATATAGTTTATATATTTCGCTCAATTTTTCATAGAGTTATAAGCTGTCAAAATTTGGGGATGCTAATGTTAAATGAATGTGACAAACATTAAATCATATCTTCCGAAATAATTATGATATTTAAATTCTGTTTTTTTTATTCGTTAGAATGAAGTGACCCAAACATATTCAATGCAAATTTTTGCTAAAAAAACATTTTTTGAATTATGAAAATTTTTAATAAATTCATATTTGAAAAAATTATGAATTATGACCTATGTTAATTTTTACACGAATAGAACGGGCATCATCAAAAACATGGGTTTCCAAATTTACAGCTCGTTCCTAACATTATTTTTTGAGTTACAGTGATATTTCATTTTTTACTGCTGTTAGGGGGGCGTCACTTGTTATAATTTGTATCATCTGTGAGTCAATATTTCTATACATTTTGACGAAAGACTATTTTAATTTACCTTTATGTTATTATAATTGTTTTCTAAGGAACATTTCGATGTTTATTATACAAATTGGCTTATTTTTTTATAAAATTATCGCAATGCAGGCAAGAGATTGGGAAAGAATTCCAAAAGAAATGTAGCCCCGCCTCTATATTGCGGAAACAGTATTAAAAAAGCTAGTTTGCATACTCGTATATGACACTATATGTGACGCTGGTATGCATAAATGTCAATGGCATTTACTACATTGAATGCTGAAGACAAAATTTAAATGATTTAATTGGAAGTATGTAAAATAATTTTTTTTTATAATGTAAAGTTTTAGAAAAATTCTGAAAAGGCGTGGCTTTCGTTTCAGAAGGGAGTTTACTCGATTCTGAAATGTTAAGTCTTTGTTCTTAAATATTACATAACTTTTTCTAGCTTCTCATTGCTAAAATTCTATTTTATCCCTTTTGTCTTTTGTTTTTAACTTGAATATTCTAGGATTCGTGCACCTCAATTAAGTATCATGACAGTAAAAAAACGCGGTAAGACGAGGAATATTATTTGAAAGAGCAATACGCAGTGAACAATACTTTTGTTTTTTCCTTTTTTAAAATTAATATAATTGATTTTTATTAATTTTTATCAGAATTTTTAAAACAAATTTTCTGTTTTAATCTTGTGAAATTTTCGCATTTGATTACTCTACCGTTTATGCTATTTAAATTTTATCACATGACGTAACATAATAAAATATAAAACTTCTATTAAATGTTTTTTTAATACTGAATAATAAAGTGGTATTTTTTTTTCTTTAAGTTTTAAAATCTATTATTGAAACAAAGTGCAATATTATTTATTTTCTATTATTCTAATCACGGCGTAAAACTGTCGTTACATTTATTACGGAAAAAGAATTTAAAACAAAGTAATATGTCTTATTACTTTTAAAAATATAGATTTTACACATTTATAATTAAGAATTCAAGTACAGTAGACGATTGCAGAACGGGGAATATTCGTTCTAGGCAATAGGAAACCGTTTTTTCCATATCCATGTTTATTTTCATATGAATATACACAATAATATGAATATACACTCTTTCTAGTGAAAAAATTTGTTTCATACTATTTTGTTTATATAAATATGAATATAAGGAATATTCTTAAGAAATATCGTGACACACAAATTGTGAAAGAAACGCCCACTGGAGGAGTTACAGATTTCCAAATGACGTGAAACTACATCAGCAGTCGCGAAAATATTAAATATCCTTTCTCAGATTTTAGTTTAAATCTTGTTATGTATATTTTTGTATATTATCTATTGTTGGTTTGTACGCCTAAAATTAAACGTAAAACTTTATAGTAACACTTTCATGCGAGGCTTACTGTATAAAATAAAAATATACCCAACAAGAAGTAGATAATAATTGTTAGTTAGTAGATTTTAATTGTTTTTATATATATTTTTTGTTTTTTAAATGTATTTTAACTTAAATTTTTGTCTCTTAAATAAAACAGTTTTCGCTTTTAAGAAGTAGATAATTCTTTTTCTTAAATATTAAACACCTTTTTTTTTAACTGCTATTAATATTATTATCATTATTACTACTGTTCTTTTACCTTGGTATTTAGATTTTTGTAATTCAATATTGTAGGGTTCATATCATTCAAGCTATTATTTTTCTTCGTACGAAGTGATGTATTTAACTTTCAATAATACTGTTTAATAAATTGAAACCAATAAAAATCTTTTAATTCATAAGCTAATAATGAAAGTTCTGCGAATTTGAATCGTTTTTTATTTTATAATAAACATTCCTGAACTTTTTGTCCGGTGTGAAACTTTATAAATAATGAATATTGGGTAGTTGATCACGATTTATTTTTTCTAAATGTATAGACGGTCCCCTAACACATTTTCACGTGTAACTCTGTTTAAAATTGATTTAAAGTCTATAAATAGGTAAGTTTTCCGAACTGCCTTGATCTCAGAAATCTGAATATGAGGTCAAAAATAGGGGTCGTCATTGAAAAAAATGAAGTTTATGCGTGTTTTAATATGTAGATGACCCCTTAAGCAAAATATAACTACACCATTAAAAACTAGACGTTATTACAGATCGATAGGTACCAGCCGCATGTTTCTACGATAATTTACGGCGAAATTGGGTGGGGGGGTGGCGTTTTTTTTTTGGGTGACTGTACCTTTTATGGATCATTGGATGTAATTTAGATAGATGTCTATTGGATATAAGTGACTGTATGGAAAATAATCAATAATTAAAATATTTTAATTATTCGTTTATTCAAGCCATATCATACTTTGTGATGTTGTTCCTAGATTACTTGGAAGGAAATCTGTGAAAATATTTAAAAATCTTATTTGAACATTACCTCATTACATAAACAACATATGTTAGTTCTCAGCAATCAATATAGAATAGTTTCGTCTATTTTGTTAGTTATGTAGAAAGTCGAAGGTGTAAGTCATAATATTTACTTTTCAAAATTTGGAATTACATAATTGAACATTTGATTTAAAATTACAATATAATTAATTGTACAGTGTACCCTACTGCATAGTTCCCAAATATTACTATTTCGGATACCGAAAAAAATTAACAGAAATTTTTATTTTATTTAATTAGTGAAAAATGTTGTTGTTGTTTTTATCGTATGCCACTCGGAAATTACGAGCCCCGGTAGTGGAACTATCCAGATTTAAGGCAAGAGGGCTGCGCCTTCCGTTATTAGGAGCGCCGCATAGTGAGGAAGAACGACTTTAGCTCCAGAAACTGGTGAAAGATGGCAGCACCAGCCATACAACAGGAACTAGAATTTTGATCCGGATCAGGGCCGAGATTAACCCATGTTCTGGTATCACCAGAGGTATAATTAGCGAAATTTGTTGTTGTGACAACAAGTAAAAATTGTTAAAAAGATATTTTAAAAATTTCTATGAATTTCTATCATATCTATTCCATTTTTACGGTTACCAAAAAACGATACATTTTAAAATTAAGCCACTGCCACAGGGTACTCAGCAGGAGATATTAACAAATACATATATTCCTTAACCTTTGGAAGATCCCATTTAATTTCACTTCTTTGGTCATTGTCGCCAAATTTAGGGATATCTGTATTCAATATCCAACATTAAATTTTAACCATTTGCGGCTCAAAGTAATTGGGTTTAAATTACACTGCCACCGGAATTCACGAACAAAATTAAAGGAATGTAACGCATTTTCTGCTGTGTTATAAAAGTAAATTTTTTCTATAATATTTCCGGGATGAGTTTTTGCAGTTGAAAATTAAGATTAGGTGATGCTGTAGTGGCGTCAATTGCCCTGAAAGGGTTAACTGTAATGATTGTCAACACCAGAGCTCCCAACGTTTATAATTTATTCACGAGCATTTTTAGCCCCGCCTCTTTTTCATACCGGAAATTTTGAAAAAAGATTTTCTTCTTATTTAATCGTTGTCATACATTAAAGTGATAATTTCTGGTGCGAAAAGAAGGCGGGGCTAAAAATGCTCATGAATAAATTATAAAAGTTGGGAACTCTGGTCTAATAATTTCTAAGGTTATTCTTCGGTTTTTTATTTTATTAATCATCACTTCTCAAAATTATATGTGAAAGGTAAATAAAAGAATTCCTAAATATGGCAACACTATTTAGAGCGCTGTAAAGTGTTATGGTTAACAAAGCATTAATGTAATAATAAAAATAAATTTTAAAACATTTAAAAATGTAGCTAAAAAAATAGTCTTTAAAAAAAAAAAAAAAGAAAAAGAAAGAAAGAAAAGAAATTCAAAAATGCTTTTACCATTTTAGTCTCTATTTATTTATGTATATTTTCACTAAAACCCCAATATATTACGGATTATCCAATCTACGTCTCAAGAAGGAGGCATTTCCCAAGAAATGCAATTTCTCATTTCTTTTCCCAAATATTTAGGGATTTTCTTACTAAGCAAATAATCCTACTTTTCATTATTTGGGGAGAAATGGGGATTAGTTTATCTAATCCATAATATGTTTTTCTCCACTTTGAAATAAATCTGAAGCTTTTGATACTAAATGTTATGATAGTGAGACATGTGAAATATTTCTTGAGAATTTCTGAATAAGAAGACAAAATATGGCAATAACAAAAGAAAAATTTTGATATTATAAGCATTAAATATGGATTTTCTGCTGATTTAATATATTTATTTATAAGTAAATCTATTCATGTATTTTACTTTTTCTGCATAAGCATTTGATATATGCATAAAATCATGCTTTAAGTAGAATTAATAGAGTCTGTTTTAAAGCAATAAATATCTAAAGTTGAAAATTATAATCACATAATTTATTACATAACATCATATAAAACTGGATTACGCTATGTGTTTTGGACCAGTTTTGATTTAGTGATTTTTATTTTGATTTATAGCTGAAACTTCAATAGCTATTTCAATTAAAATAAAATAAAGAATATTATTAAAAATAGTGGTTTTAAAGATATAAAATTTTGAGTCCCCCTAAGTTGTATTGAAAAATGTTATTAAATTAGATAATTATCGCTCACTTAAATAAGCCATTAAAGCAATTTAATTTTATTTATATACGCACAAAAATGTTTTCTTGCACCAAGAATATTTTATATTATGAATTTTTTTTTAAAAGTATTTTAAGGTTAATTTAATATTATGAATATCATAATTTAGAATGAAATCCGATATTTATGTATCAGATGACTATGATATACTGGAACTAAATATATATCCAACGTGTAAAAATAATTTTATTCAATGTCCACAAATAATTCTCTATTTTCAACAAAGTTACAATGTTATTTTATGTATTTATGTTTAATTATTATTGTTATCATTATTATTATTATCATTAAACGTTTTGTCCCTGTCATTGCAAAGAGAACACACTTTTTAAATCTAAAAAAAGCCTTTAATTTATACATATGTATAAATGCAAAATTTTAACCTTTTTCTTTTTTCCATTGGGAAATTTATATAGATTTTTTTTTATATTTCTGGAGCATTTTTGACCAATTAAATTTAAATTTCCCCGGTAGCCAAAAACATAAATGTTGTCAACTATGCATAAGTCAAATAAACGGCGAAAACCAGAGTTAAATGAGTAATATCGGCAAACGATAAACAAAGATCTAGGTAGAAAAAAAAGGAAATAATTTTATTCAGTAATTTAATCATTTCATATAATTTTATTCAACAATCTAATCATTATATATCTGCAAAATTAATCATCATCTTCTTCTTCAACACGGCTGAAGGCTATAAGCCTGTTTCGGCCCCAATCCATCTTTTACGTCTTCTTCTCTCTCTTCTCCCCCTTGGCCAGAGCCTGATTAAGAGGGAAGCACACATTATCTCCTCTGTCACCGGAATATTTTACAATTATTTTTTACTTCATGTCATAGAAATTCCACGCTTTGACGAGGAAATATTTTTTATAAAAAATTAACGGTGTAAAACAGTCCAATTTACTCACCGTTATTAGACACCAGAATTCTTTTAAAATAATTTTTAATGAGAATTTTGTGTTTATTATAGGAGGAAAGTATTTGTTAAAAAATAACGGTGTAAGTATAAATAATGTGTACTTCCCCCTTAATCAGGCTCTGCCCTTGGCCTATATTTCAAGGCTGTCTTTGGTTTACGGTCAGTAGCCATTCGCTCTAAATGTTCTCTCCACTTATTCCTGTAGTTCATTATAGTATATTTTAACAGCTTAATTTTTAGTTCGTTCCTGATGTCATTATTTCTTATTTTATCCATTATAGAACACCCCCTTCGCACTCCTTAGAAATTTCATCTCTGAAGATTTTATTTCTCTTTCATCACTCTTTTTTTTAGCGTCCAAGCATAGCCTCCTTAACTAGATGCCTGCAGAGCCTGATTAAGGGGGAAGCACACATTATCTCCGCTCTCACCGGAATATTTTTGCAATTATTTTTTACTTTATGCCATAGAAATTCCACGCTTTGACGAGGAAATATTTTTTATAAAAAATGAACGGTGTAAAACAACCCAATTTACTCACCATTATTAGACACCAGAATTCTTTTAAAATAACTTTTAATGAGAATTTTGTGTTTATTAAAGGAGGAAAGTATTTGTTAAAAATTAACGGTGTAAGTATAAATAATGTGTGCTTCCCCCTTAATCAGGCTCTGGATGCCTGTCGCGTAGCTCGGAAACAAAGCAACAGTTCAAGAGGTAGACAGCACCACCTGCTACAAATTGGATGATTTTTTTTTTTTTTTTTTTTTTAACTGCCACTAATAACTTTAAGAAGTGATAGAGGATTTATGTGATCGATGTTTCTTCGGTTCAAATTGATTTTTACGTATATCTTTTAAAACATTTTGGTAGCTTTTGAATAAAGAAAGTCGCGCAATCTGTACCAGGTGGCGCTGTCTACCGTTTCAACTGTTGCCAAGTTTTCGAGCAACGCGACAGGCATCTAGTTTAGGACGCAATGGTCCAAGACTCACTTCCATATAGAACAGTTGGTACTATCATTGTCCTGAAAATTTTTATTCTGGTATATTTTCTTGTATTTCTTAACATTCTTCTTATAGCCACACAGATGTATTGGAACTTATTTAGCTTATTCTGTATATCATCGTCGCATACTAAATATTTAAAATGGGATACTTGTTCCATTGGTTTATTTTCTATAATGATCTTTGTTCTTATGGGTTCGTTACATTCAAAAGCTATCATCTTTGAAATCTTCAAGTTAAAAAAGGTTTCCCATTTTGACTACAATAAAAATTGCACGTTGCAGATTATCTTCATTATCTTGAACAGAATCTTAATGGTGCAAAAATTATTTTTAGGAACCACTTAAATAATTCAGATTTATATTATATGGTTATTAATTTTTTTTTTAATGTTTAATTGTTTAAAAGACTTTTCCATTTACAAGAATTATATATAAATATTAAAACTTTCGCTACCGCATGTTCTTGTCTTTTTGACGGTAAAGTCCGACTGTGGGCTTTATTTTCTCAAGTTAGAATATTTCAGGACAAAATTTTCTGTATATTACAAATAAATAAACTTTATATTCCTTCTTATCAAAGTATTTGTATCCATAGTATATCATGAAAAACGGCAGTTTTTTGAGTGACGCAAGTGGAGGGACAAACCGGACGCTGCGAACTCATATATACGGCTAGTTTGACATCAAAGAGATTTATTTGTAAAAGCCGACACTTAATATCTCAGCAAATATGCCATATTTTGTTCTGATCTTTTAAAAATAGTCTTTTATCTTCGGTCTTAATCTATCCTGAAAATTTTACATTTCTACATGCAGTATGTTTTGAGATCTGAATCTCAATTTAAAGCCAAAAAGGAAAAATGTGAGGTGTAAGGATGTAATGGACTAAATTCATGAAAAAATATCTCTAAAACCGCACGAACGATTTTAATTTAATTAATATATGTTGTTAATGTGATCTTTCTGAATCTAGTAACGTTTTTGTTTTTTTTTTCAGGAAAACTCTTGTTTTTTATATAAATCGCTTTAAATATGGAACTATATTACTCCGCCAATTACATATGTTTCTTCGGGTGAAAACGCTGTTATGCGGTTCTTACTTGTAAGGTATGTGGGTTGGTTTGTTGACCGACTTGAATGCAGCCAATGAATTATTTAGAATTTTTTTTTTAACACAAAAGTACTTTATTACATGTTTAAAATATTTATTGTATATATACTAAGTCAAATTCACTTAAATATATTTTCTCTTCTGTTATGAAAAAAATATTTTTGATTTCAAAATTTCATATTTAGTCAAAGAAATATTTAGATAATATTTTAAATAAGGAAGTATTTTGTAATTTTAGATATTCCATTTTATCATAATAATGATGAATTTACAATTTTTTAAAGCGAAAAATTTTTTTATCATTCATGAAAATCGATTTTATAATAACTCAATGATTTGCGATTCCTATTCATGTATCCTTACGCTCCGGGAATGAAAAAAAACAGCAAATAGAGTTTTGGCGCCATCTATCGTTTTTATTTAAAACATACTCTTTCGTAAATACATATATATATATATTTCTTTTTAAAAATTAAAAATCTCTTTTGAAAAAACAGTTAGTGTTTATTCATTTATTTATTTTTCAGACTTTAAAATTATACATATTTTAAATATTAACATAATCAATTTTATTATTATTATTATTCAAAGCAATGACTAGAGGATGAAACAGTGTTTGCACTGTTTATTAGAAAAAACAGTGTTTTAATAAACAGTGTTTGAACAGTGTTTTAATAAAATTCATTTTTCATGAATTTCAGTAAAATTCATGAAAAATGTGTCAAATAGCAATTATTAAAAAACACGTCAAAATAAATAAAAAACATCTTTACTTTGAAACCCATAATAATTTATTTAAAAAAAATTATTCTTTCTTTTCTTTTTTTAATTAATTAATTTGTGCATGAAAAATTCTATTTCATAATTTACAATTACAGTAAACAAAAAATCCTCCTTTAATTTTAAACAACTATTTCTACCTGTTTCTAAACAAGTTTTTTTTTTTTTTTTTTTTTTTTTTTTTTTTTTTTTATGAAAAAAAAAAAAAAAAAAAAAAAAAGTTAAATCTGTATGTATATGATTTAAAAAAACTACTAGATGGCGCCACTACATTTAATTTATTTTTCTAAAAAAAAAAAAAAAAAAAAAAAAAAAAAAAGGAAGAAAGAAAGAAAGAAAAAAAACTTTTAATAGCTTCGAAACATGTAGAAATAATTATTTAAAATTAAAGGAGCGCTTTTTGTTTATTGTAGTTGTAAATATATTTATAAAATAGTATTTTTACGCAGAAATTTCATTTTTTTTTTTTTTTTTTTTTTTTAAACTTAACTTATATTTTCCATAAAATTTTTCTCCAGGTGATTTTATCTTGTTTTTAAAATTATATAAATGTAAAGCTTAATTTATATTTTGTCTATTTTTCCCCCAAACGTTTTATATGAAAATATATAGGAAGTAATTTTTACCTGCACTTTTGATGAAAATTTAAATTGTGAATATTGGAGCAGTATACTTAGCCTCTAAAGGGGAAAGAAAATATATATAATTCCATTTTTAACATTTACTTGATATATTTTTTTAATTGTTTAATTTGTAATTCTCTAAAGAGAAACTTGCAAAATGTAAATTACGTAATTCTAACTTAAATTTGAAAATTTTCACTTACTTTTCTTTTCTTTTTTTTTTTTAAAGAGTTTGAGAATCCCAGTCAATAAATTTTTCTAGTGCGAAGCTTCTCCATTTTGTTTCCAAGTGGCAGGCTACTTGAAAATTTGTGAGTATGATAACGTTTGAAATACTGAATTAATTCACACTAAATTTGTAGTGTGGATTTATCTCAGAAATGTATTTGATATGTTCATTTGCCAACTTAATCCACCCTCTTGTTTCCCTGTGCCAACACACTGAAAATTTCAAATTTACATTAGAAAGGTTTTATGAACCGATTTGCTTAAAACTCCATATATAAATAGCCTTTATTTATAAATCCACTAAGTCCATTAATAAATTGTAGCTGCCATTTTGTAAAAAAATGGTGACAACTTCATACGAAAAGATAAATTAGTTTACCCTTCCTAGGAGCCAGAAGGACTTGTTTTAATTTTTTGATCAATAACCACTAAAAAGTAATGATATCAGTACAAAAAACCCTTATCGGCTTAAAAGTTTGTGACGCCGCTACTTTGTGGCTATAAGAATTTGAAATATGAGTCTTAAAAATAATGATATTAAATTTTAAGTGACGCTTTGCAATTAGTTAAAATATACATAGATTTTCTTATTTGATCATTCACTTTTATCTTTTATTTATATTTATAATGCAAACGTAATATTTTTAACTTCAAGATCAGACAGATATATAAAATACACTCACTGATGCTTTTTCATTCGCATTTCAAATTCAAAATAACAGTTTTAAAGGGAATGATATAAAAATTCCAGTGGCGCCTCGGTGTTATTTTAAAAGATTTGTTTTTAGATTCCATTAAAATTACTTTTGTTTTGTCTAATAAAGTATATTTACACATTTAAACAGTGCTTTTAATTTTCAAATATACTGTCAAATAATTATACTTTCACTGAGTTAGCATTATAAAGTAAAATTATTTATTTCAATAAATTGATTTATCTTTTGCGTCACGCTATCCAAAACTGCAAGTAAAATTTCTGTAAATGTTTTCTTTACGTCACACTACCTCTTTGAGCAAATTTTCACTTAGTTGGACACTATGATACTATGTTTTGGATAGCGTGATGCAAAAGATAATTTGCACGGCCCTGTACATTAATTTTGAAGCCTAAGCAGAAACACACATATTTTCTATAGTTTAAGCAACTGAATAATGTACGCTAATTCCAACTTATTGAATGCAGAGTAAGGACAACATTCATTTACAGTCGGCAGAAAAATTATTCGAGAGCTAGAAATAATTCCTGTATAAAATACGTACACTTAATACTGTTTGTTAAATAAATCCTTGTCGAGTCCTGTTCTTAGTCAGTCTAAGATATACTGACCAAACGTCCCCATTTTCTGGGAACAAATGGGGACGCCCTTTTTTTTTTTTTTTTTTGAAGGCATTTTTCTAAGTTTTAAAAAATTGTAGAAACTAAATTATTTATCAATACTACTTTATTTTTAGTCCTTATTTATTAGGAAAGAAAAAATACATCCTGAATTTGTTAATTGTAGCAATTTTTAATGCTTCTCTCTTATAAAGGTACTTTCATCTGGTCCGGGTAGTCTAAGAATATGATTCTGCAAGGATTTATTTAACAAAACAGTATTAAGTGTACTTTTTTAACACAGGAATTATTCGAGCACAAGCAATAATTTTGCTGCCGACAGTAAACGAAATTCACCCCATAGGCCGTAATAATAATAAAAACTTTGCTGCGTCCCTGCATACGATCCATAAATAATATACACGTAAAAAATTATACAGGTGTTTCTAAACAGGGCCTGAACGTGTGTACCAATTTGCAAGTCAATCGGAGGATTTTTGTAACCGATATTACGGTACAAATTCTGCCCTTAGGCCGCAGTGAAAAGAACAATATTCGTGTTTCACAGTACACTAACTACAAATAGAATACACACCCAAAACTATGCAGCTATTTTCGTGTGGCTAATGAACATGTGTACAGTTTTAAAAAGTCAATAGCGTGATATTTTGTCCGCTATTGTGAGTCAGACCCACAGACAGAACCTAAAATCTTTTTGGGTCTCCACATGGACGCTTCCGCTGACGTTTCGGCAATTATAACATTTGAATTACATTTAGAGTAATAATTTAAAATGTTTTATTGTTTCGCTAAAGTTCATAAATATAAGAATGTACAAATATATATACTGTAAATTATAATAATAAATAAAAATTTTACCTCTAATAAGAAACTTAAGTTTTCTAGCTTCCGTGATAAAACAAAAGCAAATTCGTTTGAAAATACGTACCTGAAAAGAAAAGATGCATACGTTAGTTTAAAAAATATCTTCTAAATGATGCATAAATTTTAATTGTAAGCAATTATTTTGCAGCATTAAATAAAACTTTATTATAAAAAAACAGTGATCATTGTCGTGTTTTTTCAAATCGGTTTTCCTTTTCCTTTCCTTTTCTTTTTTTTAGTGCTAGAGGCCTATTTCAGTCGGTACAGCGTTGTCGAATTTTTATACGTCACTCTTAATAGTGCTAAGGGCCTATTTCAGTCGGTTTATTGAATGGGGATTTATTGAATGAAGTCCCCCCCAAGGCTCAACTTTGACATGAGTCCCCCAAGGTACAACTTTGACATGAGTCCTCCCCAAGGTACAACTTTGACATGAGTCCCCCCCCCCCAAGGGACACCTTTGACACGAGTCCCCCCCCAAGGCACACCTCCCCCTCATTGGGAAAAGGAGAAAAAACGTTGTTTTGCGGCTATAAGACAGTTTGGACTTCCAACGTTATTTGTTACAGTATCTGCAGCTAAAACACATTGGTTTGATTTAATGAAAACTTTATCATGGAATTTAGATCGTCACGAATTAACTAAAGAAGAATTTGTCGGTATTAACAAGTTTAGCAGTAGGCCTCTGGCACTAAATTAAAATCTGTCAATGTCAGATTTTCATGTTTTAAATAATGACATAATGTCGTGTCTGTAAATTATTATTATTATTATTATTATTATTTGTTGTTGTTGTTCATTTTGGAAAGGAATAGAAATTATGTTTTACAACCCAAACTCTTTTGCAATGCGCAAATATTTTAATAAATGGGAAGATGGGTACTTGTGTACATGTTTCTGGTTATGTTTAGAAATGTATTCTATGTAAATTAAATTCACAATTAGCATAGATTAAACATAATACCTACGTATATTTACAGGGTAGTCCATATAAATCTGGATCTGAAAAATACAAGGCGTAGCCAGCTAAATGCAAATACTGTCAGTTTTATAATGACCGTGTCTTGTTTTTTCATTACGCTAGACATGTTTTACGTTATATTATATATATATATATATATATATATATATATATATACAGGGTGTCCCATAAGTCTGTAGACATTTTAAAGATTCATAAAAATTTAAGGAATGTGATTAATTGAATGTGATTTGCGAAAAAAAATATTCTCTTGAAGGGAGGATTTTTTAGCAATGAAAAAAATTGTGAAATTTTTCAGCGATAGAATGCGCAACCATGCAACAAGAAATATGCAAATCAGACACCTACAATTTCCACAGTTTTACGATTAACAGCTCACTTCTTATTTTATCTCCTACTTGTGCATATATAAAGTTTTAATTACTAAGCTGACTTGGTGGATAAAGCGTTTTCGGTGGGGGTGAAAATATTTTACCTCAACTGAGAATCACCGAATGGAACTGCAGTTAGTCATGTAACTCGTTTGTGAACAATATTTTATAGTGATGGTGGACACATAGAATAGAAGTTATATGCTTGTAAAAATTTGCATGTAAATAAATATATAAAGTTTTTTCATGGAAATGTGTGATTTGCTTACGTACAAGCCCTTTATCGGCTAAAATTTTAACTATTTTATTTTTCTTTACCAAACAAAATTCCCCTTTATCGCAATCCGTATTCAATTCTACCAACTACTTCAACTTTTATGAATTTTTAAAATGTCTATAGACTTATGTGACACCCGCTATACATCAAACATGAGAAAGTTTTTTTTTTTTTTTTTTTTTTTTTTGAACATTAACGAAATACTGGATTCACACCGAAATAAATTTCTGATTTAAATGCATTTATATTGACTTTCAGGATATATATATATGCTCGGTTTATGGCATCGGGTGTTGCCTTCCGACAGAATCCACAAGTCTGTGCCAGGTCTTCCGGTCATGGGTCCACTCTTCTTCCAGACCCCTATCCCTCATCGCTTTTTTTACATTGTCCATCCAAATCTTTCTTGGTCTTCCTTGTTTTCTTTTCTGATTTGGTATATAGTTAAAAGTGATTTTAGGTAATCTTTCATCGTTCATTCTTTTAATATGACCAAACCAGATTAATTGCTTTTTTTGAACCTCATCTAATATGGTTTTCTTTATTTTCATCATTTCCTTGATTCTCTCATTTCTCGCTCTCTCCATTCTTGATATCCTGCATGATCTTCTCAGGGCATCCATTTCAACAGCAGCCAATTTCTTTTTTTTCCGTCTCCATAATTGTCCATCCCTCTGCTCCATACAACAATATGCTTTTTACAATGGAGTTGTATATATTATACTTTCTCCACCAAATCGAATTTAATAGTTTTACTGCTTTTCTTCTTTGACAGATTCTATGCTTAATTTCCTGTAATTCTCTTCCTTCTCTATTAATGTCTACACCAAGGTATCTATAATGATCACAACTTTTAATTTTGATGTTATTATTCAGACTTATGTCCGTCTCGTCTCCTCCTATACATAGGTATTTGGTCTTATTGACGTTCATGTATAGTCCCCATTTTTCATATTCTTCCTTAATTTTTATTGTCATTTTCTCTAAATCACTTTTACTTTTTGCAATTATGACTTGGTCATCTGCGAATTGTAGAGTAAAGATTGACATTTCATTTACAATCCCATGACAATCCATTGACAATCCCATCGCTCTGCAATTTTCTTTCCAAATTTTTAATGCTTTATCAACATAAATTTTGAAAAGTGTTGGGGAGATACAACATCCCTGTCTAAGTCCTTTATCTGTTATAAAACCCTTTGACAATCTTTTGCCTATTTTTATCTTCGTTTTTGATTGTCTATAAAGTTCTTGGATCGCTCTAATGATAGTTGGATTTACGTTTATTTCATTTAATACACTCCATAATTTTGAGATTGGGACATTATCGTATGCCTTCGTAAGATCAATATTTAAAAGGTGAATTTGATTTCCCATGGCCATTTCCTTTTCAACAACTTGTTTAAGACAAAATATATTATCCATGCATGATCTTCCTGCTCTAAATCCACTTGGCTCTTCACTTTCTTTCATTTTAATTTCTTTCTTCAATAAACTCTTTTAAAATTCGTCCATAAAGTCTACTAAATGTTGCTGTTACAGTAATGCCGCGGTAATTTTCGCATTTTTGTCGGTCTCCTTTCTTATAAATTGATGTTAAATATCCAACCCTCCATTCTTCTGGTGTTTCATCTCCATTTAAATATTTTTTGAATAATTGTGTAATTAATCTGAACAATTTTTCTGTTCCATTTTTTATCAGTTCTGCTGTTATTGCACCAGGGGCACTTGCTCTTTGATTTTTTAATTTTTTAACCTCGGGTCACGGGTGCACACAAGCCCACCCACCACGACAAGAATTTCAGGATAATGTGTCTAAATAAATGTTCTGAAATGAGAAGTTTATTCCGGTGTGAATTCTGGATTTCATTTGCAATTAAAAAAAAAAAAAAAAAAAAAAAAAAAATGCGCATTTTTATGCTGAATATGCACTTTTCAAAACAATTAAAGTATATTTTAACTCTTATATAAAATAACGGCATATGCGACATTTTCTTTGCAGAGAGTCACAAATGCAAATTTTTCTCATTTCTAAACTTCGGAGTAAGCTAATTTTGGTTTGTCGTCTAAAAAGACGCTTTATCGACTTCAAGCGAAAGTTTGCTTGAACTTAATGAAAAACAAAATGGAAAAGAGTGATAAACATTGAATAAGTGCGTATTACCCAAGTGGCACCCCTAGTGGCCAACAACTATACAAGCTTCTGATTTGATTAAATGACTTCATTGAGATATAGCATTCATCGAAACAAAACATTTACTGAATGTAGATCATTCTTTTCCCTCTGTCTTTCATGAAGTTGAATACCAAATTTCTTTCGTTGTCGCTAAAAAGGCGTTTTTGACGTCAAACTCAAACTTTACATTCTCCAAAATTTCAAAATGAAAAAAATTTGAATTTGTAACTTTCTTCTTCCATTTCTAAGGGAAGAAATTCACTTATAATATTATTTCTGAGTTAATCAATTGAGTTAAAATATTTCATTAAAGTTAAAAAAAAACATTAACTAAAACCCAAAAGCAGTTACAAGATGAGCGGCACAGCGAATTGCAAAAACAGATTCCACTTTCAACAGCGAGAATAGCAGTTGTGTGAAAAAATTAAATAAACGGCACTAGGTTAAGTTAGAAAAACCTTGAATTTCAAAATTATTTGTCAAAAGTGGTTCTGGGCAACTTCAATGAATTTATTTTAGTTTTTATTTATACAGTGATGAAAAAAAGTAACGATTACATTTTTCAATTTGAATATAACAAGCAGCGAAGTCTGATAGTACGAAATAAATACCTGTACCCCAGAGGTAAAGGACAACCATGTCCATTTTGTGAAAAGAGTTACTACCATGTCTGTTTCGTGCTATAATGAAAAACAAATGGCATGAATAAAGAAAATAGACATGTTTCTATGTTCCACTGTCTTATCGCCTTTACAGTAGTGATTAAATTAGTGATTAATTGCAGGGATGGAACACGGGAGCAGAATTCATACCGGAATCTGTTCAAGAAATTTCTCTACCTGTAATATCATTGATTTAAGAAGTAGAAAATTTTCTTACATTGATAGTGGTATGAGTTCTGCGCCCGTGTTCTATCCCTGTAATTGCCTCTATATAAAGCTAAAACTGCACGTAAAGTACGTAGAGCTAACTCTTTTTCCAAAATTGACATGGTGTCCTTTACTTGCAGGGTACAGATATAAGTATGTTATTTTTGGTAAATGAACAGTTCGTATCAAGCACAGTCGAACCTCGTTAACATGAATCTGAAGGAGCTAAAAAATTTGTTCATGTTATTAGTAACTAATCTTCACATAACTAAACTAATAGT
The DNA here is from genome assembly GCA_963930645.1 of Salticus scenicus. NCBI lineage: Eukaryota > Metazoa > Arthropoda > Arachnida > Araneae > Salticidae > Salticus > Salticus scenicus. The sequence continues at coordinate 100,082,701 of OZ005658.1, read as the reverse complement.
CATATTGACGGGGATTGTCGAAACAGTTTTGGTGAAAGTAATTCATGTTAACAGTGTTCACGTTAACGAGGTTTGTCTGTATTACATACTTGATAACATACTAATTAATATTTCTTAGTACTGTTATCCCCGCCTTCTTTTTCCCACCAGTATCTTTTTAGAGAATCTTTTTCTTAATTTACAATTTCGCGACCGCTTGATTTTGTCTTTTTGACGGTAAGGCCCGCCTGTGGGCGTTAACCTCCCAATTTACAATATTTCAGAACAAAATATTCTGTAATCACACTTATATTGCAAATGGATATACATTATAATTATATACTTTCTATTCAAAATATTTGTATCCATAGTACATTTCATTGTAAAAATATGAATATTTGGTATATATACTTAAGAAATATATAATATACAAATTGAGAAAGAAACGCCCACTGGCGCAGTTACAGATTTTCAAATGACGGGAATCTACGTCAGTGGCCACGAAAGTGTTAATCATAATTACATTTGGAGAATATTACTCTAAAAGTTTACTGGTGTGAAAAAAAGGGCTGAACTAATAACAGTACGGAATATTAATTAGGATGTTGGCAAGTATGGTATTATGGATCATGCATTTTATATGCGACTGTTATAAAAATACCGGAATGAACTCGAAAAAAAATAATAATAACAAAACACCTTTAATCATGTACAAAATAGGATTGCCACAGCCTTCATATTGAATTTCACTATATTTTATAATGTACATTCTTTTAATTACTAACTAATTAAAGAGAAAATTTGCTTTAAATTACTTATCTTAACCTTTCAGGGGCAAGAAAATTTCATTATTTCAAATCAAGAGCCACCAAAATTTACAAACACTATTAGAAAATAAGAAATAAATGAAGTTACTACTGCGATTTATCAAAGTAAATGTCCAACACGCTGTAGAGGAAAGATTAGTGGCTAACAATTCGTTTATTATTATTATTATTATTTATTGCCATAATCTCTATCGTATTTCAACATGACACAGAACTATAAAAAAATACGGCGAAGATCTCTGTATAGAAATTGGAGACTATTATTGTCCCTTCAACCATCAATCTACGTTTTTACTGGGGAGAAAAAAATGAAGAAAACACTTAACTTTAACCCTTTGGGGCACAGGCACAATGCTCTCGATGTATGCAATAACTAAGTTCTAATTTTAAAAAATCATCCTAAAATCTGTTTCATAAAAATTCACTTTCATATTATTTTTTTAAAAAGAATTTCGAGAGATGGATGAGTGCTGATTTTCCGGGGACCAGTGGTGGCCCCACACCTTAGCGAATCCCGATGTAGGTAGCAGAGTTGATTGGGAATCGTGATGGCTTACAAAAAAAAAAAAAAAAAAAATACATAAAGGGGGACAGACCGAGATTGACCAACAAGAAACGTAATTCTGAGCTCATAGTGAAGTTGGACAATAAAAGAAAAGGAAACATAAAACAAAATTAAATAATGATGTTAACGTAACTAAGAACAATGAAAAGAAATTATAGAGAAAGTTTAAGTATAGCATTACATTAAATAGCAAGGAAAAAAGAAAGTTTAAGTATAGCATTACGAACACATTAACAAACAGTATAATACAGAATATTAAATAATAATAATAATAATAATAATAATAATAATAATCCTTTATTTTTTGGTTTAATTCTATTAGTAAATTCTAAGGCAGGCTCATTTAGATGACGGCGATAATGATGCATTTTAAAGTGATAAAAAATTATTGTAATGTGCTGCCGGTAGAGGCATACGACAGTGGTAGTTACCGCATCGACTACTAAGGATAAAATTTAAACAATTTAATCACGAATATGATTTTTCCTTAATATTATGTATATATATATATATATATAATACTAGTATATAACCCCGTCAAAAATGACGGAATGTGAAATCAGTTAAGATAGTGAATCAACGAATTCTTTGCCAGCTTCGCTGGACACTATATTTAAATGGGACTAATGTGCAAGTTGCACCTGACGGGACTAATATGCAAGTTGTACCTGATGGGACAAATGTGCAAGTTGTACCTGACGGGACTAATGTACAAGTTGCACCGAACAAACAAACTATTTCTTTTAACGAAAATACCTACTAACCCTGAACGATAGGTCTAATATAACATCATATTATGTATCGTATTTATCGTAATATAACTCAATATTTATTTCGCTTCCTTCTTCGACTCGTTTTAATAAGTATATTTTACATGCATGGCCAAATTTAATATTTTTTAATTTTTAATTTTTACCCCCCTCCTTCTCAAAAAAAAAAAATAATATATATATATATATATATATAACAATAACTGGTAATTTTTTTGGGCAACAATCTTGAATTTAAATGTCTAATTTTGAAATTATTTTAATATTTTAATTAATTCTAAAATATCTAATCAAAACTTCCTTACAAATAAGGTACCAAGTGAAAGGTACCATATTTGTAACGAAGCAACCTTAGGTACCTTATTTATTTTAACTAATTTGATAAATATGACGTCACAATCGACTGTTTGTTTATATCAGATAAGTACATTATCATGATTGCAAGAAAATGATGTAATAACTATTAGCCCATAATTTTTATGATTGAATTTTATATAACATTTTAATTTTATGTTCCATGGGTATTTTAGAATTGCAATGGTAGTTACAAACTTTCATTGAAATCGTTTTACATATTGAGATTAAAGGAAAAGTGTAAGCACAAAAAATGTTTAATTTTGAAAGATCTTTCTAATGTAACATTTATGCAGATTAATTAAAAAAATAAAAAAATAAAAAATAAAAATACATAGCATTTCTAAAGGGAAAAAAAAAAGGCTACCAAAAGTCTCTGTTTTGAAGCGGTCTAACCGGAATTGTTCCTGACAGAAGATGGTCATTATTATTATTAATTTTATAGGAATGCCAAAATTTTGCTTTATTTTCAAAATAAGAAATTACCGTGAAAACAATATATTTAAAGTATTACAGGACGCTGCGATGAGAAATGTTTTATCATGTATTTCAATTAAAAGCATTTTATTTATTTATTTATTTATTTATTTATTTATATCATTATTGTTATTATTTTAATTCGTATTGATCCAGTTTTTCGCAGTACGCCAGGCAGTACGAACTATTGTGTGTTTTTTAACCCAATGGAATATAAAATTTCCGCTTCATTACAAAATTTGTAATGCGAATATTCGATTATTTTCTATTTTAGATATATCGAAGCATTTTTTTTTTCTATGCAGTGACTACAGTGTAATGTAAATATCTGTTATACTGTGATTTTCACAATATGAAATCGATTTATAGATTCTCCATTGCAATTTTTACAATTAGTATTTTGAGTCACTACGTTTAGTTTAATAAACTTTAATAAATTATTTTTGTTCTGATATTCTTTAAAACATACTATATTCTTTGTATAGTACACACACGATTTCACTTTTTAGCAAAATTTTGGAAAAAGGTGACTATGGTTAAATAAAGACTTTCTGTCAAAATTATTCATACACAAAATGTTAATCGCAATTTTTGAGAAGTATTTAAGATTAAACATAAAATTTCAATATGACTGCTGGAAATAAGTTGAAAAATCTCGCCTTGAGACTGCATAAAAGTACATAAGAATATGCTGGGAAGTTTTAAGCATAAAAGTTCTACATAGTTCAACAAACTTCCTTTAATTTAAAAGCGATTTTTCAAAAGCAAAATGGATTTGTTTGTTTGCTATGCATCGTAAAAGAAAGCGAAAAAATAAATTGTATTTTTATGTTCAGATCAAAATGAAAATAAAACACTACGAATTATTTTCAATTTTACGTTGTATATCATATTTAAATTAAATACATAATAGGAATTTTTTTTTAAAATCAGATTTTTGCTTTAATGTTTCACAGAGCTGCCAACCTAATCCGGCAAATTGTTAGTACCGCCCCTCTTTGTACACCACTTAATTTTCAGTGTAATTTTCTTCAAATATATTTACGATGAATTTAGAAAACAAATGTTCTAAAAATTAAGTGGTGTAGAAAAAGGGCGGTACAAACTATTTGCCGGATTAGGTAGGCAACTCTGATTTCAGCATTTATATTTTTAATACAGGGCTGCCTCAAGCACCCTTTTCTTATCCTTTTCGTCACGCTATTTACAAAATTGAATTTATAATGTATTTTTGCCGGTGAATTCTTGCTTTGCCAGCATAAACTTACTATAAATTTTATTTTATGGAAATAATGGTACAAAAAAGGATATAAAAAAGGGCGACTGTGGCAGCCTTTTTAATAGATTTAAAGTAATATTTCAATAGTTCCTTTTATTTTAACAATACAGTTATATCGAAAAATTTTAAGAGGACATTTAAAAAATAACGAAAAAGTCAATTAAATGTTTTATAAAATTTATTTATATTTGTTATATTTTCATAAACTAATTAAATTGAAATGTTACCATAATTAAATAGTTTAAAAAAAAAATTTAAACTAAAATACACTCAAAAATTATTGTTAAAATTTGACGAAACTCTGTAGAAAAAAATCCATAAATTGGTAAAAAAAAAAACATGCAACAATTGTTTCGGTAGGAAAAAATAAACAATCCTTCATCAAGAACAAAAAACATGCTTGCAAAATGAATGTTGCATTCATATTTAATGATTTCAACTTGTTTACCTGATTACTTCGTGATTACCTGAAATTATAAAGTGTATTTAGTAACAGAAAAAAATATCACATTATATAGTTATTGATTTGAATAAAAATCCTGGATTATTTAAACTTTACTAACATCAGTCATTTCAAATAGCTGTTACCAGCTAATATTATAAATGTATGCTTAACTCTAACTACGAGTAAAACTGTACCAGGGGTCGTACTCTCCGCCCTTTTTTCAGGACACTCACAGGAATAAGAAATTTTTACATTTATTACTACTACTATTATTAAGCAATAATCTATGCCCTATATAATCATGGCACATTACTATAAATATATCCAGAAGTATTTCTTCGGGTACTAACATATCTATAAATATTGGTGCTAATAGTGCTCTAGAATTAATTAACCTATTAAAGCCTGAATTATTGTTTCACTTTAAAATTCTATCTTCCAGTCAAAATTGACCTCAATGATGTTTAAAAAGAAAAAAATATAGATTTTCTTTCTTTCTTTCTTTTTTTTTAAATGTTTCAACTGTCAGTATTAAGAAAAAAAAAAAAAAAAAAAAAAAAAAAAAAAAAAAACAGAAGAAAGGGTAAAAAAAAAAAAACACAAATACATTCATAAAGGTGTTTAAAAAGTAAGAAAATGAACTGACACCAATACAAAAATTACTTAAATTAAAGACATTGAATTCTTAAACATTGTTCAGGCATTGGAAAAAAAATTTTCTCATCTTCGTGATATTCCGGGTCTCAGGGGGGAAAGAAATAAGGGAAACAAAGTAATGAGGGTATAAATTTTTTTCATGTAAGAGAGGTATGATGTATCCATTTTTACTGCTTTAACCCTTTGCGGCGCAAGACAATTGGGATCATTTAAATTATACTGCCACCGGAATTTATGAACTAAATTAAACTAAAAGAAATTTTAAGGTTAAAAAAAAACTAGCCTTTTCTGATATGTTATAAACGTAAATTTTTGCTAAACAATTTCCGGGATGAATTTTTGCAGCTGGATCTTAAATTTAGCGTCCTCGCAGCGAGGACGCCGCGCGTTAAGGGGTTAAGAATAAGATCTGAATACAAAACGTTATTTCTTCTTGTTGAATAACATAGAAAGGCAACAGTCTTCACGGAACAGATTAGTTTCGAATCGAGCATGACAAGAAACCGTGCCTTAACGTATTTGTGAAGAATACGCAACTTCTTGTTCCATTCGCTTTCAAACTACTGAATAGATGATAGATCGCTCCAGTTTTCAGTAATGTATGAAAGAGAAGCAAATTTACGTACCAACAACCATACCTGCCAACATCCTAATAAATATTCAGAGTTTCCAACCTAATCCGGATCATTGTTAGTTCCGTTTCTTTTTCTACACCAGTTTTGTTTTAGAGTATTTTTCTTCCTCACACTTTCGCGAGCGCATATTTTTGTCTTTTTTACAGTAAAGTACGCCTGTGGGTTTTATTCTCCCCAGGTACAATATTTCCAGGGGTCCCAGCGTTACTATATTCTTACGATCATTTTATTATACTGTCACCATAATTTTCAAAAAGAAAATTTTCATGAAGGTTTTCACGACAAAATAGCGTCAAAAGCTGTAAGGAAATTTTCTTTTTAAAAATTGTGGTGAGTGAGAATATAATAAAATGATCGTAAAAATATAGGAACGCTGGGACCCCTGTATTTCAGAACAAAATTTTCTGTTTTCACATTTATATTACAAATGGATATACATTACAGTTATACTCTTTCTAATTAAAGTTTTTATATCCATAGTATATTGATAGTACAAATATGAATATTGGGTATATTTTTAACGAAAAAAAAAAAAAAAAAAAAAAAACATACAAATTGCGAAAGAAACGCCACTGGTGGAGTTAGAGATTTTTCAGTGACGTGAATCTACGTCAGCGGTCGCGAAAGTGATAATTCATCGTAAATACATTTGAAGAGAATTACTTTAAAAATTAAGTGGTGTGGAAAAAGGTACGGTAACAAAAAAACCTCCGGATTAGGTTGGCAGCACTGAATATTCCATAAAGATGTTAGTACCGCCCCTTTTTCCACACTACTTAATATTTAGAGATTTTTTTTAAATGTAATTGGGATTAAATAAAAAGAAAAAATACTCTTAAAAAAAAAAAAAAAAAAAAAAAAAAAAAGTACAATGGAAAAAAAGGTGGGACTAAAAATTTTACGGAATATTAATTAGAATGTTGGCTAGTATGCAACAACTGTTCCAAATTTTGCACGAGATTGTGTGATGGCGCTATTTTGATTTGTCATTGCTGCTAATTTCTCTCGCACTATGCGATTCAAACTGTCAAACTACGGAACAGCATTTAAAGCGATTAAATTACTATTATTATTCATATTATTGTTAATTTCATCTTCATATTTATCGGGGGATAAACTTGATCTATACGGGTAAGTACTTTTGTAATGCATTATTATTATTATTATTATTATTATTCTTTTCAATTTTAATGTTTTTTTTTTCTATTGAACTATTTGTTAAATTTAATTGCACTGAGAGTTTCAAATATTTCAGCCCTTCATCTATTTCTTTTTCTTTCTTAGATATTCCAAAATTAAAAATATGGGTATAAAATAAAACGCAAAGTCAAGTACAAAAACTACGAAATTTAATTCAAAGCGTAACTTTATTACACTTTTCATTTTACTAAATAAAATTTAATAAGGTAATTATTGAAATTTTCAGCAACTTCTACAAAATTTCAGAATTTACTAAATTTTAATATCATTCTTTATTTCAAAAGTAAATTAAATGTCATGATTATAGTCATGATTATTTTGTTAATTTTATAGTTTAGCTAGGGATACTGTTAGAATTAGACTTTCGTTTCGAATAAATATCGCTCCTGTTTTTCTGAAAGGCAGGTCGTATGGAAACTTTTATTAGATCGATACCCTTTTTCTCTTCTTTTTCTTTCAGAAATCGACCAATTGCAATCAGTTGGTTTATCTATCTATGTAATTAAACATGTGTCATTACGATAACTTCCGAAGTATTGAACCGATTTCAACTAATCTATCAAATGAATCTTTAAACGAATCACGGGACCACTTCAAATTATGCGGCCTTTTGAAAATGTGTTATCCGATATTTTTTTAAGTATTCTATTCATACAGGGTCGCACGGGCCTTATTATTTTTCCTGACTCTCATACCAGTATTCTGAAACAATAATATTCATCTTAATCAGAAAGACTTATTTTATAATGAATGTCATTCTAAAAAATTACTGGTCTAAGACTCAGGGGGGGAAAAAGGCCCGTACGAACCCTGTCATAGCTACCAACTTAATCCGGAGGATTGTTAGTACCCGCCCCCTTTTCCACACCACTTAATTTGTATAATACTTGCCTTTAAATACATTTACGTAGGAATAATAAGAAAAGTACTTAGAAAAAGACTGGTATGAAAAAAATCGAGTTTCAAAAATTCTCCGGATTGTTAATTAGAATGTTCGCAGATCTGAGTATTCAATCAGGTCGAAAGAAAGTTAGACTCTTGACTTATCTTAGAAATTTCTTAAAAGAGTGTGTTTGACAACTTGATCACATATCTTATTTCAAAAGCGCAGTCTTTTGAAATCGCGGGTTCATTTGCAAACTTGGCATTGCGATAATCAGTGAAATCGAACAAAGCAGGACAACGGACTTATTTTACAAATATCGTGGATGAGTTCATTAATCAAATCGATCCATAATTTTATGTCAAGTTGCAGCCACTTGAAAATTTCACATAGAAAACGAATTTATAAATCGATTTACTTAAAACTTGATATGTAAATACTCCTAGGAATGTCTCAATCAACTTTATTAATTAACTTGATCGATCAAGTAATTTCAAAATGGCAGCAAAAATAAGAAAAAAGAAATCAGTCTACCCTTCAAACTGATCCAGAAGGACTTGTTTCAAAGATTTATATAAAACATACATTTTTACAAATTATCAGATGTCGAAATTGAATGAATAAAGTAATGAAAGATAAAGTTTTTGAAACTTTTAAGCGCATAACATTAAACGTTATGACTCCTAAATATATTGGGGTTTGGAAATTATGGTATTCAAAGAAAACCTCTTGCCCCTCTAAAAATTACCTTTGTCGTCATGTGCAGAGCCTGATTAAGGGGGAAGCACACATTATCTCCGCTCTCACCGGAATATTTTTTATAATTATTTTTTACTTCATGTCATAGAAATTCCACGCTTCGACGAGGAAATATTTTTTATAAAAAATGAACGGTGTAAATCAATCCAATTTACTCACTGTTATTAGACAGCAGAATTCTTTTAAAATAATTTTTTATGAGAATTATGTGTTTATTATACGAGGAAAGTATTTGATAAAAAATAACGGTGTAAGTATAAATAATGTGTGCTTCCTCCTTAATCAGGCTCTGGTCATGTGACTGATTTAATAATGAATATCGTAAATCTTTCAGCTAAACATGAAAAATCCGTAAAAGAATCATGTTTAGCATTTTATGTTGAAGCATTTAGGAATATTAAAAATAAATTTCCTCTTGAAGAAGATCTAGTCTCTGACATTGTTTTTTAAACTCTTAAAATGTAATTCAGAATCACTTGTTCCTTAACCAGGAAAATATATTTTACCTTTATGTCAAGATGACAACATCAAATCATTGGATCATTAACATTAAATTATTAACATTAAAATTAAATTAAAGAACATTAACATTAAATTGGTGCATAACATTAAATTTTATGGCTCATGAAAATATTGGGGGTTAAACATTATGTTATTCAAAGCAAACCTCTTGCACCTCAAAAAAATTACCTTTGTCTCCATGCGACAGATTTAATAATGAATATCGAAAATCTTTCAGCAAAACGTGAAAAATCGTAGATCGTAAGTCAGAATCACTCGTGTCCTTAACAAGAAAGTATATTTTACCTTTATATCAAGATGTCAATATCATACCATTGGATCAGTCGTGGAGAGAAAAAGCCAAACATGAAAATTTAGAGAAAAATTTACATCGATGATATTTACAAATTTTGAAAAAGCGTCTTTAGTATTCTAAATACCAATGTCCGGAAAAATATGCTAATCTTCTAAAGAGTGCGCTAACAAGTACAGGGGAGGGTGTCGTAACAGTTCCCTAGATTTAAAAAATTCATTTAAACTGTCTTTGCCCTTCATAATTCTGAAAAAATGTATAGATAAAGTTATATATCTATAATAATAAAAGAAGATGTCTGTCTGTCTCTCTGTCTGTATGTGCATCTATACGTTCAGCCCCTACTGAATGCAGAAGTACAAAATTTGACATACGGGTGCTTCGAAGCCTTCCCGAGTTGATAGTGAAAACAGAATTTAAAAATTTTAATTAGTTCCGGAGATATTAATTAAAACGTCGACCAATGTCTAATCAAAAAGCGAGCGGATCGTAAGTTTCGCCCTTCAAGTAGAATTCAGCGTGTTCCTCAAAAGATAAAGCAGAGAGAAAATTTCGCGGGTTTTTCTAAAGCGATCGCTGCCGATCTGTTGGAAATATCGAAAATACACCTGTACCACGAGAAAGAGCGTTTATTGCCGATTCTTACGGTATAATTTTTTTTTAAATACGGATTTTTTTATATTTTTAAAAAAAGTTTTAAAAAGGGTCCAAAATTTCTCTTTTTCTCGATTGTCTTTTTTGAAACGCCCTGTACGACCGAGTAACTGTTCCATTTCTTAAAAACTGGTATATTTGGAAAGAACATTTAATCCTCTTTCGATCCATATAAACATTTTTACAAAATACGGATTAGCGATTCATATTTTTAGATTTTACGAAACATCAATTTTTTCACAAAACATTTTATAACTCAAAAGCGTTTAGAGATAAGTCATTTCTTTTTTTTTCTTTTTTTTTTTTTTTTTTTTTTTTTTGTATATAGATCTCGCTTCAACAATTCAATTCTCAAAAGAGTGAGAGAAAATTTCAAAAACTGAATGAGTTATAATTTTTTTAATTTTCAGTATCCCTGCAGTTTTCGATAAAATACTGAATCGACGTTTCTGAAACTCTTGCGTTTGTCGTTCGAACAACAGTGGAGTTTTTTGTTACCATGGCAACTTCGCAGACGATATTTTGAAACTAGATCGAAAGAGAAAGTTCAAATTTCCTCGATTTTGGAGAATAAACAAAAATTTACATTTTAATTGCAAATTAAATTTTATTCTAATACGCGTATTTCAAATTCTAATTATGATTGAATTATTTTTAATAAATCATTCGAAAGATATTTTAAAGTACTTTTATATTATCGAAAGTGGAATTCGAAATTTCACCCGATTTACACGTTTCGAGGTTTCCTGATTAGGTTTTCTTTGGTATCTCAGCTACAAATTAAAATACATCATTTGAAAGGTTTGTTGATTTGGAATTAAACAGTTCTAAAACCGGGATAAGGCGCCGCAGGCTCCACCGAGCGGGACTTTGCTGAAGTTAGAAATTTGAAAGATCATAACATGGTGAGCGAACAGGTTGTTTCAGATATTGAAACTGGAAGAGGGCGCCGCAGGCGCTACCGAGCGGGAATTTAAAATTTTCAATTAAGCTATTTTCACTATATGTTACTAAGCTGTTGTAAGACCTGAAACGGTAAAAAGTAGGGACCCTATATATAGAGAGACTGGACATTGACCGAAAGTCGGCCATTTTAGTGCCAATTCGGAGCGATCCCCGTAGAACGTAATGCTTTTTTCTTCGCGATTGACGCTTTACTATACAACATAAATGAAAGGAAATTGTGCTAAATTTGTACAGAAAGTAATGCAGAATATAAATATGTAATTTTTTTCGTCTTGGAGAAAAAGAATTTGAAGAAAAACGTATCTTATTTTAATCTTTGACATGGTTACTTTTTCAATTCCTATCGGATAACAGAGGAATTTTTTGTTGTATATTTCTATATTAAGCAAAATACGTTGATTGTGAAAGCAATTCTACTTTAGTGAAAGTAATTCTACCTTATTTTTTCTGAGGACATACATTCTATATATAAAAAGTTAGAAAATTTTTAACAAAAATATGGTAATCTTAGTTTTTGTCAAGTAATTCATGAATAAATGTAAAACTACGGCAGAAGAACAGAAATTATTTTTTATTATTTTAAAAAAATATTTACGTAATATTTTTACAAGCTAAAAATACATATTTTATTTATTTTAATTACGCATCATTAATAATAATGACTTAGTTAAATATTATTATTTTTAAAAATATTAACTAATATCTTTAGAAAATAAAAAATGTTTTTATTTCTTTTATTTACATCTGCTTATTTCATTGATTTTTTTTTCTTAGTTTTTTAAATATTATGTAAATAAAAATAATTACTTATTTAAATATTATTTATAAAATTTATTATGGTAATTATTATTTAAAAGAAATTTATATTTCATATGTTAGCAAATAATATACACCTTATTTTCTTTATTTTTATTAATTTATTTTAAGAAATCTGATACATTTTGCGTAATAGCAAAAAACCAAAAAAAATATTTTTATATAGTTATTTTAAATATGTATTTTCAAATATATCAGAAAAATACATTGAGATCTAACATATTAAATATATTTCACAACAGATTTTTAAAACTAATAGCTAGCAAATAAGTAATGTAATTATCTCATACGTTAGGAAATAAATACGTAAAACAGCATGCAATAAGAAAATTCAAAGTATTTAAATGATGATATAAAATAAATAATTATGTATTTTTATCTTTTAAAAGTATTCCAAAATTAAAGCAATTTATCTCCCAACAAAGTAAAAATGTAATAAATAAGTTGTTTTTTTATTATGACGTAAAATCATCAAAATTTCTTCTTAGCGTAATGATAAGCAATGGAGCAACTGGCACTAAAATGGAGAATTTCGTCAAAAAGCCAGCGCGCCAATGTCCAGTCTCTCTCTATCGAGGATCCCTAGGAAAAAGGCGCCGCAGGCGCCACCGAGCGGGAGTTTCGTAAAGTCGGATTTTTCAAGGATCGCGAAGGTCGCCGAAGGCGGCTAGTTCTAAATAATCAACTATTACAAAAGTATCATAGTCATGTGAAAGTATAGTTCTCTTCCATTAGGTGACTAATTTTAATTGTATTTATTTTTTTTTTATTTTTTTTTCTTTTTTCATAACAGATAAATGAGGAAAAGTGAGGGAAAAATAGTAATAAAATAAGGAAAAGAGGGAAATTTTGGCAACTGTGGAGGGAAATTGTAAATTTACGGGTGACCTCGCTGTTCTTAAACCTTTTCTTTAATTCTTTTAATAACTAGCAGTTTATATGCTTTCATAACAGATAAGTAGGAAAAGGTGAGGGGAAAATGGAAATAAAAAAGGAAAAAAAAGGGAAATTTTGACAACGATGGAGGGAAATTGTAAATTTACGGGTGAGATCACTGGGCTTACCATCATTGTGTGATTTCTACACCAGTCGTAGTAAAACAGGTCCACAACCAAAGGATTTTTTTTTTAATTTTCCATTTATGTATGGAAAAATTCGTTCTCTATCCATCGTAAGTATAAATTTAGAGTTCATGATATTTGAGAACATTAATACACAATGATATAAATGAAAAAATATATATACATTCAATATTCTTTTATTAACACTTTCGCGACCGCATGTTTTTGACTTTTTGACAGTAAACTCCGCCTGTAGGCGTTAATCTTCTATATTGCATTATTTTAAAACAATGTTTCTGTATTCATTGTTTTATTATATAAATAGATATATATTACTATTATACTCTTTCTAATCAAAGTATTTGTATTCATAGACCATTGATTGTAGTACAAATGTGAATATTGGGTACATTATTAAGAAATATTGTAACCTATTTAACCTACAGAAACGCCCACTGGCGGAATTACAGGTTTTCAAATGACATGGATTCACGTCAGCGGTCGCGAAAGTGTTAAAAGGTTTGACACAGAATTATTTTGGTATTTAATATATTTTTATATTTAATCTTTAATAATTTTTTATATTTTAATTTCGAGTTGATGATATAAGTTTAAAGGGACTCGATATTTAAAAAATATATATATTTTAAATGAGCTTAATAATACTTTTTCTGCATATTATTAAAGAAGATAGCGTCACAAACAACAGAAATAATTTTACCGATACAATTTGAAAGAAAGAAGTATTCACTTTACACCACTATATCTTATAACTATTCTTTATATATAAAATAATCTAAATTTTCAATGATTGTCATCAGAATTATTTCGATCACTAACGTTTTTCATAGATGGATTGAACGCTTTGTAGTGTTCTCCGTGGTTGCAATTTCTTATCCTGATTGGTTTTGACAAACTTGTGGGGTGTGTAATTTCACTCTGCTCAAATCGAGGTAAAACAGGGAACAACCAAAGGATTTTTTTTGTTTACATATGAAAAAATCCGTTCCCTATTTATCGTAAGTATAAATTCATGAGTTCGTGATAATTAAAAACATTAATATATTTAAAAATAAAAATACTTCTCGAATATTCTTTTATTAAAAGTTTTACAGCAGAAAATATTTTGACATCTAATATTTTTTTTATATTTTAATCTTTGATATTTTTTAATATATAATATTTTTTTATATTAATATTTTGAAGTCAAGATATAAGTTTAAGGGAATTCGACAATTAAAAAAATATTCAAAAGAACTTTACAATACTTTTTTTTTTTTTTTTTTTACATATTATTAAGGAAGTTACTTTCACAAAGAATATAAACAATTTGAAAAAATATATATTATTTTATTTTATACTGGCCGCCTTCGACGACCAGCTGATTCCCGACCTTTGAAAAACTGACCATATGAAAGTCCTGCTCGGTTGCGCCTTCTTCCCATTTCAGGATTTACAACAACTTATTTGTTTATTTTTCAAGGGTAGATTGATTGAGAATTCTAACTTTAGAAAATTCCCCCTTAGTAGTGCCTGCCCTTTTTTACTCCCGTTTCATGATCTGAAACAGCCTGTTCGTACATATGCAATCGATTCTTGAAAAATCTCACCGTATTAAAGTTGTGCTCAGTGGGGCCTGCGGCGCTTTCTCCCCGTTTTAAAACCTACAATAGCTTGCTTGCTCATAGAAATACCTGTGAAAATTCTAATTTTTGCAAATATCCACTCTGTGACGACTGCGACACCCCTTTGCGTTTCATGATATGAAAAATCAGTTAAAGTATTATATTTAGAATTTTATGTTGAAGCATTTACGTAGATTAAAAATAAATTTCCTCTTGAAGAAGATGTGTATTCTCTGCACTTTTTTTATTAAGTCTTCAAATGCTTTAGAGTGTAATTCAGAATCACTCGTGTCTTTACCAAGAAAGTATATTTTACCTTTATGTTAAGATGTTAGCATTAAATCATTGGAACAGGTATGCAGAGAATAAGTCATAGATGAGAATATAGAGAAAAATTTACATCGACGATATTTAAAAATTTTGGAAATTCGTCTTTGGTATTGTAGATACCAATGTCTGGAAAAATATGCTAATCTTCCAAAGAGTGCGCTGGTAGATATAGGGAAGGAGGTCGTAGACGCTCCCTAGATTTTAAAAATTCATTTAAACTGTCTCTACCTTTCATAATTTTGAAAAAATATATAGATAAAGTTATTTTAAATTATCAACCATTACAAAAGTATCATAATTATGTGAATGTATAGTTTTCTTCCATTAGGTGACTTATTTAATTGTATATGCTTTCACAACAGATAAGTGGGAAAAGGTAAGGGAAAAAAGGGAAATGAAGAAGGAGAAAAGGGGAAAATTTTTGCTAAATTGTAAATTTACGGGTGAGATCTCTGGGATTACCATCATTGTGTGATTTCTACGCCAGCCGTAGTAAAACAGGTCTAAAACCATTTTTTTTTTTTTTTTTTTTTTTCCATCTATGTATGGAAAAAGTCGTCCTCTATCCATCGTAAGTATAAATTTAGGATTTCGTGATATTTGAGAACATTAATACACAATAATATACTTGAAAAAGAAAATCTTGAATATCTTGTTATTAATTGTTCTGGAACAGAAATTAATTTGGTATTTAATATTTTGACTACGAAATGATGATATAAGTTTAAAGGGACTCATTTTATTTAGAAAATATTTTAAATAAACTTTTTAGTACATTTTCTGCATATTATTAAGGAAGATAGTGTCACAAACAACAGAAACAATTTTACTGATACAATGTGAATGAAATAAGTATTCATTTGACACCACTATTTATTTTAACTATTATTTATATATAAAATAATTTAAACTTCTTGCAGTTGAGTCTGAGATTCTGTTATCGATTTAACTTTTATAAATGGATTGAACGCTTCTGGTTGCTCTCCATGGTTACAAATTCAAAGCAGGTTTGTTTGGGACAAGCGGATAACCACAGAACGACTTCTTGTGTTAACCCTTTGCCGCTCAGTGTTCCACTACATGGAACACCTAATTTTAATTCTCAAGTGTAAAAACTCATCCCGGAAATTTTTTAGCAAAAATTTACTTTTACAACAAAGCAGAAAACGCCCTTTTTTCAACGTGAAAATTTAAAATTTCTTCTATTATAATTATGTTCGTAAATTCCGGTGGCAGTGTAATTTAAATGATCAGAATTATCTTGCCCCGCAAAGGGTTAAAATACTCCGGAATAGATTGAAATGTTGGGATCTATGCAACTTTTACGAGTTGTTGTTGTCGATAATGTTCACTTATAAAGTGATTTATTTATTAAATTAAATATTATTTGAATTTAATAAGGTTTACTTACAGATGTTTCAAACCGAAAATTTCTCGAAAAGGAACAATGCTAATTTTTTATTTTTTAAATATTTATGATCAGCTATGTGGCTAAAAGCCATTTTTAAAATTAGTTTAGTAATTTTTAAAATAAATTAAGTAGTGAACCTTAAAGGGTTAAAACAGAAAAATTTGAGTGCGTCTTGCGCATTCGTAGAAGGAAAGCTGTGAAGGGATAAATAAGTGGTTTATCCCTATTTTTACTTTTTCTCATTGTAGGAACTTAACTACAAATAACTAATTTTCGACGGACCATCTTCGTTGTTTTAATATTTTTAATTTGTACGATCACATACATCAAGTATTTACACTATTTACAACGAAGAATAAGATTTATAATAGGTAGAACATAAAATAATAATTGTGGGCGTCAATAAATTTAAAGTTCTTTGCCCACGTCCATTGTACTTGGCTTCTCATAGCCTTCTGCCCGGTGATCCGCGACGGGGTGGCGCGCATGCGTCAACATCCCGCCCGGCCTTGCTATGTTGTCATGCAAGAACTTACAATATTGTTTTTTTGCAAAACTTCAAATTTACAATTTCACATAACATGAATAGATAAAATAATAACAAATAAATGAATGTAACATAATATCAATATTTCGCACAACACATAGAATTAGAAAAAAGATTAACTGATTATAATAAACAGAAATTTTCATAATTAACTAACAAATTTAGAGTAATATATATAATACAGTAAATTAATATAATAAATGTTCATATTCATTTTTACTCCTCGATAGGCAGCACACACAATCTGGAGATGGATCTTTTGTAAATCCCTTTGGTAGTTTTTATATCTACCAATCTAACTTTATTATCCTGACCAGGATATAGCTTTATTACACGCCCTAAAAACCACTTGCATGGTGGAAGATTTTCTTCCCTGACTAAAACCATGTCTCCGATTTTTAAATTTTCTTTATCAATTATCCATTTTCTGCGCTGTTGTAAGTTATTCAAGTAAGAAAGACTCCATCTTTTCCAGATTGCCTGAACTGACTTCGTAATATTTTGCCAAGCATTTAGGCGATTTTTTTCAATATTGGTTAAAGAGGGTTCAACAACAGCCGTTATTGGCCTTCCAATAAGAAAATGGGCTGGAGTTAAAACCTCTAAATCTTCAATACTTGAAGTTAGCGGAGTCAGTGGTCTCGAGTTCAAGATCGCTTCCACTTGAGTAACAAGTGTAAGCATTTCTTCAAATGTAAATTTTGAATTACCCGCTATGCGTTTAAAATGGTATTTAAACGCTTTGATATTTGCTTCCCATAGACCACCCCAATTTGGACTCCTTGGAGGAATAAAAACCCATTCTATTTTTTCCTCTGCAAAAAAATTGAATAAGGATTCTTCCTTATCTCTTACCAGTTTATACAAGGCATTTAGTTCCCTGTTGGCGCCTACCATATTGGTCCCATTATCCGAAAATATTTTATGACACTTGCCCCTTCTCGAAATAAATCTTTTTAACGCAGCTATCAGAGCTTGTGAAGTTAAATCACTAATAAGTTCAAGATGTATAGCCTTTGTTACTAGACAAATGAAAATACAAACATAAATTTTGATTTCTGGACCTTTCCTTCCATATTTATTTTTGATTAAAAAGGGTCCAGACAAATCTACTCCAGTTGAATTAAATGTTTTATCTGGCGTTATTCTTTGTTTTGGCAAGTTTCCCATTTTTTGTTCACATACTTTCGGATTTGCTTTAAAACAGACTAAACATCTGTGCACAATTTTTTTACAAAGATTTCTCCCATGAATGGGCCAATATTTTTGCCTAACCTGAAACAGAAGATGTTGGGGACCAATATGAAAATATTTTTCATGATAATATTTTACAATTAATTCCGTTAATTTATTTTTTGAAGGAAGTACATAAGGATGCTTAATCGAATAAGATAACTGCGAATTTTGCAGTCTCCCCCCTACCCTTATTAAACCATTGTCATCCAAAAATGGGGATAAATTAAAAATTTTACTCTTATGCGATACATTACCGCCACTTTTCAAGGCAGATATTTCAGTATGAAATTCCTCCTCCTGCAGCTGTTTCAGTAGGAAGTCTTCTGCCTTTGTCAGCTCTTCAGGCATCAGCGGTCCTTTCTTCTTTTCTAAAGGATTTCTTAGATTGTGAAGAAACCTGAAAAGAAAACTACATATACGTAATATTTTTAAAAATTTATTACTACGATTAATCAGATAGTTCAAAATAGTAAAGTCCTTTTTCAAATTTAGAGTCACTGCATTTTCAGATTTTAATTCAGGAGTGTAGTCTTCCTCATTTAGTTCTGAAAAGTCAATAAAAGATTGTTTGTTTTTCGGAAATTCAGGATCTTTCAGAAATTCAGCACCTGTCCACCATGTGGCGCTGGTTGTTAGGCTTTCAGCAGTCATCCCTCGGGACAACAGGTCAGCAGGATTTTCTTTACTTGCACAATGGAACCAAGAGTTAGGGTTTGTCAGGCTGGCAATTTCTTGAACACGGTTGGCGACAAACTGCTTCCATCGGGTTTTAGTACCCTTTATCCAGAAAAGCACTATCTGCGAATCAGTCCAGTGATATTCAACAGAAGGTCTTTTAAGGTTTACAGTATTTTTCACTTTGGTGATCAGACGAGCTGCGACCAGGGCACCCAATAATTCAAGGCGAGGTAGTGTAACACCGCTGAGGGGAGCTACACGGCTCTTGGAAGTCAAAAGTTTTACTGAAATACCATTTTTTGATTTTGTTCGTACATAAATGGCAGCGCCATATGCTTTTTTGCTAGCATCGCAAAAACTATGTAATTCAACTACATCTTCTGGGGAAGTGGCATCAAGGACGAATCTAGGGACTTCAAGCTCTTTTAATACGGGTAATTCCGAACACCATTTCATCCACTCTTTTTCGATATTTGGTGATAATGATTCATCCCATTTGGTTTTAGTTGTCCAGATATCTTGAATGATAATTTTTGCCCTGACAGTGAATGGAGAAATTAACCCTAAGGGGTCGAAAATTCTCCCTACGGCTTGAAGAATGGTACGTTTTGTAATTTTATTTATGGATATAAAGTTCAACAAACTCTTGATATCTACAATCAAATTATCTTTATTAGTATCCCAAGATCTTTGTCTGATTTATACCTAAGCTGATGGTAGATTCTACAGGGTATGTATCAAATTTTTCGCTTTTCCACTGCTCTGTTAATTCGGTATCGTTACTTATCCATTTTCTAAGGGACATTCCTGCGGCTTCCATAATATATTTTGCACTTCGTGATAATTCAAGTGCTTCGTTAAAATCATTACCTCCAGAAATTAAGTCGTCTACGTAAAAACATTTATCTAAAAGTCGAACAGTAGCGGGAAATTCTTCTCTATACTTCTCAATGTGATGTCTAATAGTAGCAGCGAGTAAGAATGGACTTGAACACACCCCAAAATTAACTCGATTGAAACGATAAATCTGTAATTTGGGTTTTTTGTGTGCATGCGGTTCTTCATCACTCCAGAAAAAACGAACAGCGTCTTTATGTTCATCAGCGAGACAGATTTGTAGAAAGGCTTGTTTAATATCAGAACAAAATGCTATTTTGTTTAATCTAAAATTAATTAAAACATCCAAAAGATTCGGATTTAAATTTATCCCCTGCCATAGGCAATCATTCAGTGACAGCTGATTATTTTGATGACTCCCTGCATCAAATACGATTCTTGTTTTGGATGTTAAGCGACCTTCCTTTCTTACTGCCTGATGAGGCAAATAATAAATAGGTTTGTTTAAATTATTTTCTGCTGTACTGGGTTCAACTATTTCTATTATTTTTTGATTTACGTAATCACGAATAATCTCTCTATACTGTTCATATAATTCTCTATCATATTTAAAACGTCTCCATAAACTTAAAAATCGTTGTTTCGCTAACGTGTAATTATCGGAAAGTTCATTATAGGGTCTTCTAAACGGCAAGTGTACAACGTAGCGTTTGTTTTTAAACTGAATCGTTTCATTAAAAATTTCTATAGCTTTATCACTTTCTTTTTGAATTGGATCGTCTCTTATTCCAATGCTTTCTAGATCGAAAAAGAGTTTAAGAGTGCTAGTAAGGGAATCGTCTGACAAAACGAAACACTGTTTCGAATTATTCAGTTCTGTTTCTTCAACCTTTCCACACGCTAGCCATCCAAATTCGGTTTCTTTAAAAAACAAATCGTCATTTATTTTATAAGTATTATCCTTTAAAACTTTGAATAATATATCTGCACTGATTAACGCTTCTATTTCATTCGGTTCAAAAAATGTCTCGTCACTCAATTTCAAAAATTCTGGAATTTTTATGTCTGAAATGTTTAATTTATTGCATGGTGTAAGCCCAGTTATTTTATCTACAATCAAAAATTCTACTGGTTCACTAAAAGAACAATCTTCATTTGAAATAAAGGTATCTAATTTCCACTTAATATTTTGGGTCAATCCATTCAAACCTGAAACTGGAGTTTTTATTTTTTCTCTTTTAATTCCTAAACATTCACTCATCTTTTCAGTTAATACGCACACATTTGAAGCGGAATCCAGAACGCATCTTATTTTTATTCTTTTTTTGTTTTCGCATTGAACATAAATATAAGCTGTGGAAAACAGAATACTTTTTCTATTTTCTTTTAAATATCTGCTATTATTACTCAAAACGGAAGCATTTAATTGCGCAACCCGTTTGTCTATATCTGGTAAGTTGGATGAATTTATTCCATCTGCGTCTGGAACCGGGGTTTTGGCGCCAGAAGAAAAACATATTAATCTGTTGTGCTTCATTCCGCAGGTGCATTTGAATTTCGATAAGCAATCATTTTTCTTATGGTTTTGCCTAAAACAAACCTCACAAAGCTTGTGAAGGCGTATTATACTTAATCTTTCGTTAATGTTTAATTTCAAAAATGCATCACATTTATAAATAGGGTGATAAGTATTTTTACAAACAACACAATTTTTGTTTTTATTTTCATGCATTAAAAGAGTTTTAGATTTGTTAATAGCCGGAAAGTTTTTGTTAGTATTTTTATTTCCGCTAGTCATATTCGTTCTATTAATAGATAATAAAACTGATTCTCGTTGTTCCAAAAATTTGATAAATTCTTCAAAGGTGGGAACATTTTTGGATTTATGGGACAACTCAAAATTCTTTCTAGATTCTCTGTCTAACTTTGCTACGAGAATATTTATAATGAAAACATCTGATAATTTATTCTGCACATATTTCAGAACTTTCAAGGCACGCAGATTTTTCTGTATACAATCAATCATGTTTCTTATCTCTTTGGGATTTTCAGTTTGAATTTTCTCAAAATTCAGAATATTTTGTACATGAATATCAACAATTAATCGCTCGTTATCATAGCGATTTTCTAATGCATTATATAATGATTCAAATGTATCAAAATTACTAACTAGATTTTTAGCGTCATATTTGAGACAAGATCTAAGATAATATAATTTCTGCGACTGATTAATATGAACATTATTGGTTATTAAATCATCAAATTGTTCTTTAAAAGAACTGAATTCCTCATATTTTCCTGAAAATTCAGGTAATACTAAAGGAGGAATTTGAGTTTTAATTTCAAAAGAATCTTGAGATGCATTTTCAGTCGCATTTATTTTTTTATGAGAATCAAATTTCTTATAAGAATTAATAAGAGTATTAATTCTTACCTCTAATTTTTCCAGACGTTCTTCACATGAGTCAAGATCGTCATCTATGGTCGCTTGTTCAGCATCTTTCAAATCTTGAATTTCGTAGTATTTTTGTCGTAATTCATCGATTTTTGTTTGTAGTAGTTCTATGTTCTTTAATTTCACTTTTAATTCCACTATATCTATATCGTAATTTTCGGCATTCGTGCCTTCTACATAGTTTTCAATTCTAGTTATCTTCCCTTTCAAGGAAGATTTCAATTTATTATTTTTATCCATAAGTCGCTTATTACAAGCTCCTTTCTCGACGGAGCCACTTTTTGTAGGAACTTAACTACAAATAACTAATTTTCGACGGACCATCTTCGTTGTTTTAATATTTTTAATTTGTACGATCACATACATCAAGTATTTACACTATTTACAACGAAGAATAAGATTTATAATAGGTAGAACATAAAATAATAATTGTGGGCGTCAATAAATTTAAAGTTCTTTGCCCACGTCCATTGTACTTGGCTTCTCATAGCCTTCTGCCCGGTGATCCGCGACGGGGTGGCGCGCATGCGTCAACACTCATTATCTGTTATCAGAGTAAGTACTATGAAGAGAACTATACTTACACAAGTCTAATTATTACTATTTTTTCCCTTAATCGTAAATTGTTTAAAATAATTTTATCTATGCGTATATCAAATTGAATAATAAAATACATTGATACTCTGTTATGGGCTATGTAAAAATTGAGTTTTCAGCAATATGCTGTTAAATATGCGTATTACGACGTGATTTGACATTTTCAAATAACCACCACTTGGAAACGAAATGGAGGAATAATTTGTTTAATGAACTTATCCAAGATTTATAAGTAAGTATATCGTCTAAATTCGTTCGAATAAATTTTATATTTTGGAAGTTACCATTATGACACATTTTTCATTATACATATTGATGCTCGAAGTTCTTCATTTTGTAGATTTTAATTTATATATATCTGTACATATATTTCATACTTTCTTCTGATTTCCTTTTTTATGATTCATTTTGTGTAAATTGCGCCTTAGGAACTTTAATCTTGTCAAATGCATACAGTAATTTTTTTTATCTTTTCAATACAACATACAATCAGAGTCCCTGATGACATATTTTATTGTTGTATGCCCACGTTTTATAGGATTTTCATTAATTTTTCTTATTATTTAAATTATTCAAGCTCTCAAAGTGAAATCATTTCTTTTTATGCGATGTCTGAATAGGAATTCATCATATATATATATATATATATATACACACACCGCGACAAAAAGATAGGTACAAAGGGGTTCTTCTTTGATTTTTCATAAAACAAGATTATCTAAATTATGCTTATCATTCATTATTATCATATAATAACACTATTCTTGGACTAATTTTTGTTTTAAGACTAATTTAGAAAAGTTTTAAGACTAAAATTTTTCTAATTTAAGACTTAATAATAATAAATAATAAGCATCATTTAGATAATGTTATTTTATGAAAAATCAAAGAAAAAACCCTTTGTACGTATCTTTTTGTCGCGGTGTGTATATACATACATACATACATACATACATACATACATATATATATATATATATATATATTTAACAGATATAGATAGATAGATAAGCAAAGTAATTGCATTTGGTTAATTTCTGAAAGAAAAAGAAGAGGAAAAAGAAACTAACCCAATAGGAATATGCATTACTATAAGAACCGCCTTTCGAAAAAAAGAAACAGGAGCTATGTTTATTTTAAACGGGAGTCTAATTCTAATAACATCCCTAGCTATTCTCTAATATTAACAATATCATCATGACTAATTCGTTTAATTTACCTTTCAAATAAACACTGATTAAGAGTGATATTAAAATTTTATAAAATATGAAAAATTGCAGAAGTTGCTAGACAATTTCAAATAATTATCTTCTTAAACTTTATTTAATGAAATAACAAGTATGATAAAAATACAGTTTAAGTTAATTTTTGTACGACTCTATTGCATTTATCTTACTGCTAACTTTTACACCTGAATTTATTACTTTGGAATATATAAGGGGAAAAGAATGAATGAATACAAGTGAAATATTTGAAATACTCGATACAACTAAATTTAAGCAATTGTTTAAAATACTTTATATCTTAGAATATCCTCGGATAAATAAATAAAAAAATGAAATTAATAATAATGATAATAGTAATTTGATTTAGTAATTTCTGGTAGATAACCCGCAGGTAAGATGTGTCATTTCTCCACCAGAAATTTTATTTAACAGAGAAATCTATACTTTTTAGAAGGAAGAGCCCGTACAAATATAAATTTATTTATCAATTGAAATTTCTGGTGTAAAAGTGGATTATATAAATTGCGGGGTATCTTCCAGAAATTACAGTATTATTTTAATTGCTTTTTCTGTAGTTTGACAGCTGAATCACGTACTGTGAAAGAAATTGGTGACAGTGACAGGTCAAAACAACGCCATCTTACGATCTCATGTAAATTTGTCTTTCTTTCATACATTTTGGAGAAGGGAGTGGCCTGTCGTCTGTTTGGAAGTTTAATTTAGAAGCGGAAAGAGCGGAACCAGAAGTTTTGCATTCTACGCGAATAGGCTGAAGCGCAACTTTTTGGCCGGCTTGGCTCAAAATAAATCTGCTACGCGAAGACCACTCTTTCTATGTTATTCAACAAGATGGTATTACTTTATGTATACAGAAAACAATTCAGATCTTATTTTGAAAGCAGTTACAGTGAATATATCATATTTTCAGTCTGAAAACATTTTCCCATATTTCTCTTACATTGAAGGAATTTTTTCCCTCATTACTCCGTTTTCCTTTTTTTCCCTCTGAGACTCGGAATTCCCCTGAAAAAGGAAAATTTCCCTCAAAGTGAGAACAATGCATCCACTACTAAATTTAAATTGCAACAGTTGTCTAACTGTTTCGAAAACATCTTACAAAAAAGTGTTTATGTGATTAGGGAACCGTTGCACTTAAAGTTCAGTGGTGGCTATTGAATAAAAATTTCACTCAGTCTGGCAACTCTGATTGTGACAAGCATGCGGGGGCATAATATCGCTGCGTGAACTCTTCACAAGGCGTAGCAAAACAGACCAACAACCAAGGGTTTTTTCTTCTTTCATTTACGCATAAAAAAAATTTTTCTTTACCTATCATAAGTATAAATTAATGAGTTCATGATATTTGAGAACATTAATACACAATAATATGCTTAAAAATAATATATCCATCTATTAAAGGGTTTAACAGCAGAAAATATTTTGATATTTAATATCTATTTATATTTTAATCTTTAACACGTTCACGCAGGCGCGGGCCACCCCACTGGTGGTTCACAGCAAAATTATCCGAACACTAGCAATAATCCTTGTCCAAAAAAAGTACTCTTAATACTGTTTTGTCAAATAAATCCCCGTCGAATTATGATCTTAGTCAGTCTAAGAACATGATTCGACAAGGATTTATTGAACAAAACAGTTTTAAGTATACTTTTTTGATATCGGAATTATTGGCTATTGCTCAGATACTTTTGAGAAGAATGTGCCGGAGTGAACGTGTTAATGTTTTTTCTTTTTCTTTTTTTTTTTTTTTTTTTTTTTTCTTTTTTAATTTCGAAGTGAAGATATAAGTTTAAGGGGACTCGACGTTAAAAAAAAAAAATATTTTAAAAGCACTTTACAATATCTTTTTTTTTTTTTTTTTTTTTTTTTTTTGCATATTATTAAGGAAGTTACTTTCACAAAGAATAGAAACAATTTGAAAGAAATATTATTATTTTATTTTAAACTATCCGCCTTTGGCGACCAGCTGGTTCGCGTTCTTTGAAAAATCTGACCATATGAAAGTCCCGCTCGGTGGCGCCTTCTTCCCGTTTCAGGACTTATAACAGCTTATTCGTTTATTGTTCAAGTAGCTTTATTGAGAATTCTAACTATAGCAAATTAAGACTTTGTAGAGCCTGTGGTGCTTTACTCCTGTTTCATGATCTGAAACAGTCTGTTCGTTCACCGTGCAAGCGATTCTTGAAAAATCTCACCGTTTTAAACTTCCACTTGGTGGTGCCTGCTGCGATTTCTCCTTGTTTTAAAACCTACAACAGCTTGCTGACTCACAGGGCAAATACCTGTGAAAATTCTAATTTTTGCAAATATCCACTCTGTGACAACTGCGACACCACTTTGTGTTTCATGATATGAAACATCCATAAAAGAATCATGTTTAGAATTTTATGTTGAAGCATTTACGTAGATTAAAAATAAATTTCCTCTTGAAGAAGCTGTGTATTCTTTGACATTTTTTTTTAACTCTTCAAATGTTTTAGATCGTAATTCAGAATCACTCGTGTCCTTAACAAGAAAGTACATTTTACCTTTATGCGAAAATATCAACATCAAAACATTGAATCTTGCGTGGAGAGAATAAGCCATACATGAAAATTTAGAGAAAAAATTACATCGATTATATTTACAAATTTTGAAAAGGCGTCTTCAGTATTGTGAATATCGATGTCTGGAAAAATATGCTAATCTTCGTAAGAGTGCGCTGACAAGTACAGGGGAGGATGTCGTAGCAGTTTCCTAGATTTAAAAAATTCATTTAAACTGTCTTTGCCCTTCATAATTCTGAAAAAATATATAGATAAAGTTATTTTAAATAATCACCTATTACAAAAGTATCATAGTCATGTGAAAGTATAGTTTTCTTCTATTAGGTGACTTATTTTAATTATTATTTTTTTTTTTCTGTTTCATAGCAGATAAATGGGGAAAGGTGAGGGAAAAATAGAAATAAAATAAGGAAAAGAGGGAAATTTTGGCAACTGTGGAGAGAAATTGTAAATTTACGGGTGACCTCGCTGTTTTTAAACCTTTTCTTTCTTTCTTTTAATAACTAGCAGATTATATGCTTTCATAACAGATAAGTAGGAAAAGGTGAGGAGAAAATGGAAATAAAAAAGGGAAAAAGAGGGAAATTTTGACAACTATGAAGGGAAATTGTAAATTTACGGGTGAGATCACTGGGCTTACGATCATTGTGTGATTTCTACACCAGTCGTAGTAAAACAGGTCCACAACCAAAGGATTCTTTTTTTAATTTTCCATTTATGTGTGGAAAAATTCGTTCTCTATTCATCAAGTATAAATTTAGGAGTTCATGATATTTGAGAACATTAATCCACTATGATATAAATGAAAAAAATATATATACATTCAATATTATTTTAACACTTTCGAGACCGTATGTTTTTGACTTTTTGACAGTAAGCTTCGCCTGTGGGCGTTAATTTTGTATATTGCATTATTTAAAAACAATGCTTTCTGTATTCATATTTATAATATGAATAGTTATATATTACTGTTATACTCTTTCTAGTCAAAGTATTTGTATTCATAGATCATTGAATGTAATACAAATGTGAATATTGGTTACATTGTTAAGAAATATTGTAACCTATGTAACCTAAAGAAACTCCCACTGGCGGAATTACAGATTTTCAAATGACGTGGATTTACTTCAACGGTCGCGAAAGTGTTAAAATGTTTGACACAGAATTTTTTTTGTATTTAATATATTTTAATTTTTAATCTTTAATAATTTTTTATATTTTAATTTCGATGTGATGATATAAGTTTAAAGGGACTCGATATTTAAAAAAATAAATAATTTAAATGAACTTTATTATACTTTTTCTGCATATTATTGAGAAAGATAGCGTCACAAACAACAGAAACAATTTTACCGATACAATTTGAAAGAAAGAAGTATTCACTTTACACCACTATATCTTATAACTATGAACTATAACTATATCTTATCACAAACAACAGAAACAATTTTACCGATACAATTTGAAAGAAAGAAGTATTCACTTTACACCACTATATCTTATAACTATTCTTTATATATAAAATAATCTAAATTTTCATTGATTGTCCTTTCAGTTTTTAGATCATTAACGTTTTTCATATACGGATTGAACGCTTTGTAGTGTTCGCCGTAGTTGCAATTTCATATCCTGATTGATTGTGACAAACTTGTGGGGGGTGTAGTATCGTTCTGCTCAAAGTGAGGTGAAACAGGGGAACAACCAAGGGATTTTTTTCGTTTACATTTGAAAAAATCCGTTCTCTATATATCGTAAGTATAAATTCATGAGTTCGTGATAATTGAAAACATTAATATATTTAAAAATAAAAATACTTCTCTAATATTCTTTTATTAAAAGTTTTACAGCAGAAAATATTTTGACATCAAATATTTTTTTTTTAATTTTAATCTTTAATGTTTTTTAATATATAATATTTTTTTATATTAATATTTTGAAGTCAAGATATAAGTTTAAGGAAATTCGACAATTAAAAAAATATTCAAAAGAACTTTACAATACTTTTTTTTTTTTTTTTTTTACATATTATTAAGGAAGTTACTTTCACAAAGAATATAAACAATTTGAAAGAAATATTATTATTTTATTTTAAACTAGCCGCCTTCGACGATCATCTGGATCGCGATCTTTGAAAAATCTGACCATATGAAAGTCCTGCTCGGTTGCGCCTCCTTCCCGTTTCAGGACTTAAAACAACTTATTTGTTCATTTTTCAAGTAGCTTTATTGAGACTTCTAACTATAGCGAATTTCCTCTCTCAGTAGCGCCTGCCGCGCTTTACTCCCGTTACGTGATCTGAAACAGCCTGTTCGTACACGTGCAAGCGATTCTTGGAAAATCTCACCGTATTAAAGTTCCGCTCAGTGGGGCCTGCGGCGCTTTCTCCCCGTTTTAAAACCTACAAAAGCTTGCTGGCTCATAGTGCAAATTACCTGTGAAAATTCTAATTTTTGCAAATAACCACTCTGTGACGACTGCGACGCCCCTTTGCGTTTCATGATATGAAACATCCGTAAAAATATCATGTTTAGAATTTATGTTGAAGCACTTACGTAGATTAAAAATAAATTTCCTCTTGAAGAAGATGTCTATAGTCTAACACATTTTTTTAAAGTCTTCAAATGCTTTAGATCGTAATTAAGCATCACTCGTGTCTTTACCAAGAAAGTATATTTTACATTTATGTTAAGATATTAACATTAAATCATTGGATCAGGTGTGCAGATAATAAGTCATAGATGAGAATATAGAGAAAAATTTACATCGACAATATTTAAAAAATTTTCGAAAAGCGTCTTTAGTATTGTAGATACCAATGTCCGGTAAAATATGCTAATCTTCCAATGAATGCGCCAGCAGATATAGGGAAGGAGGTCGTAGACGTTTCCTAGATTTTAAAAATTCGTTTAAAATGTCTTTGCCCTTCATAATTTAAATATATGTATATATAGATAGAGTTATTTCAAATTATCAACCATTAAAAAAGTATTATAATCATGACATGTGAAAGTACAGTTCTATTCCATTAAGTGATTTATTTAATTGTATATGCTTTCATAACAGATAAGTGGGAAAAGTTAAGGGAAAAATGGAAATAAAAGAGGAAAATTTTGGCAACTATGGAGGGAAATTGTAAATTTATGGGTGAGATCTCTGGGATAACCATCATTGTGTGATTTCTACGCCAGCCGTAGTAAAACAGGTCCACAACCAAAAAAAAAAAATTTTTTTTTTTTTCATTTATGTATGGAAAAATTCGTTCTCTATCGATCGTAAGTGTTAATTTAGGAGTTCGTGATGTTTGAGAACATTAATACACATTAATATACTTGGAAAAAAAAAAAGATAATAATAAAAAAATACATCTTGAATACCTTTTTATTAAAAGTTTTGGCACAGATATTAATTTGGTATTTAATATTTTGACTTCGAAATGATGATATAAGTTTAAAGGAACTCGATTTATTTAAAAAATATTTTAAATGAACTTTTTAGTACATTTTCTGCATATTATTAAGGAAGAGATTGCCACAAACAACAGAAACAATTTTACTGATACAATGTGAATGAAATAAGTATTCATTTGGCACCATTATATATTATGCATATTATTTATATATAAAATAATTTAAACATCATTCAGTTAGTTTCTGAATTTCCCTTCTTTATTGAACCTCTTTTATAAATGGATTGAACGCTTCTTGTTGTTCTCCATGATTGGAAATTCGAAGCAGGATTGATCGCGATTATGACAACCATGTGGGACGTAATATCGCTCTGCGAGCTCTTCACAAGACGTGGCAAAACAGGTGAACGATAAAAGGATTTTTTCACTTACGTATGAAAAAATTTTTATATCTGTATGAGTTCATGATATATGAGAACATTAATATATTTAAAAAAAAATAAATAAAAATACCCCTCGAATATCCTTTTATTAAAAGGTTTGACAACAGAAAATATTTTGATACTTAATATATATATATATATATTTTTTTTAAATCTTTAATATTTTTTTAATATTATTAATATTGACTTTTTTTTTTTTTTTTAACTTTCAAAGTGAAGATATAAGTTTAAGGGGATTCGATATTTAAAAAAATTATTTAAAATAACTTTACAGTACTTTTTTTTTTACAAATTATTAAGGAAATTACTTTCACAAAGAATATAAACAATTTAAAAGAAATATTATTATTTTATTTTAAACTAGCCGCCTTCGGCGACCAGCTGGTTCGCGAACTTTGAAAAATCTGACCGTACGAAAGTTCCGCTCGGTTGCGCCTTCTTCGCGTTTCACTATTCAGTTGACACCAACAAATCTTATAACTATTATTTATATGTAAAATAATCTAAACCGCTTGTAGTTAGTTTACATGTGTCATTAAATGACTGATTTTTTTTTTTTTTTTTTTTTTTATGTATCGATTGAACACTTCGGGTGGTAGGAAATTCGGAACTAGTTTGACCGTGATTTTAAACAATGCTACCAGTTACAGGGAATTCTTTATTTAACGTCCACCCAGTGATCTCACTCATAAATTTACAATTTACCTCCATTGTTGCAAAAATTTCCTTTTTTTCCCTTTGTCATTTCCATTTTTTCCCATTTTTCTGTTATCAGAGTAAGTACTATTAATATAAGTCATCTGTAGGAAGAGTCATACGTACAAAAGTCTAACTTTTTTTTCCTTTTCCCTTAATAGTAAATTGTTTAAAATAATTTTATCTATGTGTATATCAAATTGAATAATAAATTACATTGAATCTCTGTTATGGACTATGTACATGTTGAAATTCATACAACATGCTCTTAAATATGTGCATTACGACGTGATTTGACATTTTCAAATAACCACCACTTGGAAACGAAATGGCTGAATAATTTGTTCAATGAACTTATCCAAGATTTCTAAGTAAGTATTTCGTCTAAATTCGTTCGAATAAATTTAATATTTTGAAAGTTATCATTATGACACATTTTTCACTATACATATTGATACTGGAAGTTCTTCATTTTGTAGATTTTAATTTATATATGTCTATATATATGTTTCATACTTTCGTGTGATTTTTTTTATTATGACTCATTTTGTGTAAATTGCGCTTTAGGTACTCTAAAATCTTGGCAAATGCATTCAGTAA
Organism: Salticus scenicus; assembly: GCA_963930645.1. NCBI lineage: Eukaryota > Metazoa > Arthropoda > Arachnida > Araneae > Salticidae > Salticus > Salticus scenicus. The sequence goes on along the minus strand of OZ005658.1, from coordinate 100,050,906 downwards.
TTTTTTATCTTTTCAATACAACATACAATGAGAGTCCCTGATGACATATTTTATTGTTGTATGCCCACGTTTTACAGGATTTTCATTAATTTTTCTTCTTATTCAACTTATTCAAGCTCTCAAAGTGACATCATTTCTTTTTATGCGATGTCTGAAAAGGAATTCATCATATATATATACATATATATATATGTATGCACACACACCCCGCGACAAAAACATAGGTATAAAGAGTTTTTTCTTTGATTTTTCATAAAATAACATTATCTAAACTGTGCTTATCATTTATTATTATCATAAAGTAACACCATTCCCGGACAAATTTTTGTTTTAAAACTAATTTAGAAAAGTTTTAAGACTAAACTTTTTCTAATTTAAGACTACACTCCGCGACAAAAAGATAGGAACAAAGTTTTTTTTTTTTTTTTTTTTTTTTTTTTTTAATTTTTCATAAAATACCATTATCTAAATTGTGCTGATCATTTATTATCAACAGATCAAAAACGTATTAAATATTTAAATCATATTGAAAATAATCATATTCAAAAGTTAATAAAAAAAAAAAAAAAAACCTTTGTTCCTATCTTTTTGCCGCGGTGTGTAGTCTTAAATTAGAAAAATTATTTTTTTTTTAATTTTTCTAAATTAGTCTTAAAAGAAAAATTAGTCCGGGAATAGTGTTATTTTATGATAATAATAAATAATAAGCATAAGTTAGATAATATTATTTTATGAAAAATCAAAGAAAACACCCTTTGTACCTATCTTTTTGTCTCGGGGTGTATATACATACACATATGTATGAATATATATAATAGATATAGATAGATAGATAAGCAAAGTAATTGCAATGTGTTAATTTCTGAAAGAAAAAGAGGAGAAAAAAGAAATTAACCCAATAGGAATATACATTGTTATAAGATCCGCCTTTCGAAAAGAAGGAACAGGAGTTATGTTTATTTTAAATGAGAGTCTAATTCTAATAGCATCCCTAGCTAATCTATAGTATTAACAATATCACCATGACTAATTCGTTTAATTTACTTTTCAAATAAACATTGATTAACCCTTTACAGCGCTCTGTCCTTTAAAGTTGGAATTTCAACAAAAAAAAAGTTGTAGGCTATCTACTTAGGTCTAAAGGAGTACACAGGTATAATTTTGTAAAGATAGTACTTACCGTTTTGAATCTGTGGGTGTTCCATCAGCGGGAACACTGCGCCACTAGAGCTCTGAAAAGTGCGTCTAAGAGCATCGCAGTGAAGCGTGTAAATGAGTAGAAGATTTTGCATATGAATTAAAACACACTGTATTATACCTGTGTAGCAGATTTAGCATGACCCATGGTGCATCATGGGGAGGCCTGCTACTTTACACCCCTTCCCTCCCCCCCCAAAAAATCTCGCTTATAGGATTCTTTATGAAGTAATTTTATATTTACAGCTAGTATACATATATACAAGTCCTATTTGCAAAAATATTTACAATTAGTCTATTTTTTAGCTTCATGAAATTTTTGGAAGCACGTCACATTCTTTTCGTAGAAGCACAAACCAACATTGCATGTTTTGCACATGAAACTAGTTTTGTGCGTTTTTTTTTTTTTTTATAAACAACCAACCCTCCCTCGCAGCATCTGATAGCTTGACATCATTTCCTCCAAACAGAGGGAAACAGAGCATGTAAACACAGCTGTCTTCTCTCATCATTGTTTTCGGTTGCATAATAGGAAAAGCGCTTGTGTCGCAATGTTCCAGGAGATGGAACACCTTATTTTATTCAACGATTCCTCGTATGTTTCCGGTATAAAAAATTAAAAATAACATAGAATAAATAATTTAGAGTACAGCCAAAAAAAAAAAAAAAAAAAAAAAAAAAAAAAAATACACTAAACTTCTTGTAAATACGAGGATTTAAAATAACGCGTCCCAGCTAAATATCATGGTTTGCCTTGTGTAGTGATGCCATCAATGGATGAAAAGGAAAGTTCAAAGTAAAAAAATAAACCTATTTTTGTGCCTTTGTAATTGAATTTAACGATTGGAGAAGCTAGCGAAGTTAGGTGTTCCATGTAGTGGAACACTGAACGGCAAAGTTTTAAGAGTGATATTAAAATTTAATAAAATAGGAAAAATTACAGAAGTTGCTAGAAAATTTCAAATAATTACCTTATTAAACTTTATTTAATAAAATAACAAGTATAATAAACAATACAGTTTAAGTTAGTTTTTGTACAACTCTATTGCATTTGTCTTTCTGATAACTTTTACACCTGAATTTATTTCTTTGGAATATATAAGGGAAAAAGAATGAATGAATACAAATGAAATATTTGAAATACTCGATGTAACTAAATTTAAGCAATTGTTTGATAAAAATTGCTTAAATTTCGGATTAAAAAAAAAAAAAAAAGGAATTAATAATAATGATAATAGTAATTTAATTTACCGTAATTTCTGGTAGATACCCCGCAGGGTATATAATCCAGTTTTGCACCAGAAATTTCAATTGATAAGTAAATTTATATTTGTACGAGCTCTTCCTTCGAAAAAGTATAGATTTTGCTGTTAAATAAAATTTATGGTGGAGAAACGTATTATTTTAATTTCTTTTTCTGTAGTTTGACAGCTGAGTTCGACAGCTGAAAGAAATTGGTGACAGTGACAGGTCAAAACAACGCCATCTTACGATCTCATGTAAATTTGTCTTTCTTCCATACATATTGGAGAATGGAGTGGCTTGTCGTCTGTTTGGAAGTTTAATTTAGAAGCGAGAAAGAGCGGAACGAGAAGTTTTGCATTCTACGCGAACAGGCTGAAGCGCAACGTTTTGGCCCGCTTGGCTCAAAATAAATCTGCTTCTCGAAAACCGCTCTTTCTATGTTATTCAACAAGATGGTATTACTTTATGTATACAGAAAACAATTCAGATCCTATTTTTAAAGCAGTTACAGTGGATATATCATATTTTCAGTCTGGAAACAATTTCCCATATTTCTCTTACATTGAAGGAATTTTTTCCCTCATTACTCCGTTTTACTTTTTTTCCCTCTGAGACCCGGAATTCCCCTGAAAAAGGAAAATTTCCCTCCAAGTGGGAACAATGCGTCCACCACTAAATATTAATTGCAACGGTTGTCTAACTGTTTCGAAAAGATCTTACAAAAAAGTGTTTATGTGATTAGGGAACCGTTGCACTTAAAGTTCAGTGGTGGCTATTGAATAAAAATTTCGCTCAGTCTGGCAACACTGATTGTGACAAGCATGCGGGGGCATAATATCGCTGCGCGAACTCTTCACAAGGCGTAGCAAAACACACCAACAACCAAGGGTTTTTTCCTCTTTCATTTACGTATAAAAAAATTCGTTCTTTACCTATCATAAGTATAAATTAATGAGTTCATGATATTTGAACAATAATACACAATAATATGCTTAAAAAATATATATACAGTAAAATTTCCCTCGAGCGACCACCCTTCTTTCCTCAAAAATTTGGTCGTTAAGAGAGGCGGTCGCTCGAAGAAGTGTCAACACTAGACTGCCAAAAAAAAAAAAAAAAAAAAACACTTAAAAAATATTGTTTGTGTTATTATTTATTTAATACTGCCTACTAATACACATAAATAGTTACACGTACATATTTTTTAAAATTTAAACCTTCTTAAAATCTAAAAACATTAAAAAATGTTGTTTATATTGTTATTAGTTTAATACTGCATACATAACTACACATATATGCGTACTTTTTAAAATTTAAACTTTCTGAAAATGTACACTTAAAAGTACTGTTTATGTTGTTATTTATTTAATACCGCATACTAATACACATAAATTGCTGCAAATATGTATTTTTAAAAATTTAAACTTTCTTAAAATATTGCGAAATTTCGGTTTGTTGCATTTTTTTTTTTTTTTTTTTGCTTTTTCAGACAGTACTTCTCTCTCTTATTTACTTTTTAAATCTGAAAAAAGTGCATTTATATTAACATCCTTCATGCATTCTGAATTTTCCATGATAAAATCTATTTGTTTTAAAGTTTGCTGGGCTGTCATAGGTTTGACCTGTTGAATAACATCATCAGACGGACTTTCCTCTTCAGATTCTGAATTAGTGCCTGAAAGGCATAAAAATATATTTTAACTTCCTCATCCTAAAATTTTAATGGCGATATTAATAGTGAATTTAGCACTTACCTTGAGCAACGGCCTTTTCCTTCAGACGTTTTTTCCAATTGCCGTTGAGGTCATCAAAACATTCCAAGTTGTTCTCAAACTCCAGGGCCCTTGGATCATATTCGATCTCTGCAAGTTTCGAAAGTTATGCTATTTTATGCATGGATGTTGTCTCATCAAACAAAAAAATCTGCTTTTCTATCGTGGAATTTGTCATGTGACAACTAGCAAAGCAATTAATCACCAGATTTGAATCCAAATCTCTCCAAGCACATTTAGTGCATCCCACAGCGTCGGCTATGGTGATCTGTTTAGCCAATTCGGACGCATTAACACTGTCATCCATTCGTGCAATAATCGATTGCAAGACATATCGTCGGTATTCAAGCTTAAACCATTTGATTATGCCATTGTCCAAAGGCTGAAGCTTTGAAGTTGTGTTAGGAGGTAAAAATAGAAGTTTCACATTTTTCAAAACAGTTTCATATTTATGACAGGCTGCATTGTCTAAGACAAGAAGAAAATTTCTTCCTTCTTTTGCCATTTTTTGATTGATGATTCTTCGAAGATTGAAGCTGTCATCCAGGCTTTTTTGTTTGACTTCCAGTGAATTCCAAGTTTACTAATATCTTTTCCTTTAAAACATCTTGGTTTTTGAGATTTTCATATCATCAGCGGCTTTAATTTTTCGCCCGCTGCACTAACACAAAACGATACTGTAATCCTCTCTTTTGCTTGTTTTCCTCCTTTGGAATCCGCCGATTTTGTCATCATGCTTTTGTTTGGCAGTGCACGAAAAAAACAGTCCTGTCTCATCCATGTTAAAAATGTCTTTGTCAGCGTACCCAGCTAAAAGTAATGGTAGTCTCGTTGTCCAGTGTTCACATGAGTTCTTGTCGACATCGGCAGCTTCTCCCAATAATGCACGAAACACGATATTATAAAGAACTCGAAACTTGTTGAGCCAACCGTTGCTGGCACAAAAATCTTTTATTCCAAGGGCGTCCGCAATCTCCATAGCTTTTTGCTTCATCAAAGTTCCACTTATTGGAATATTCTTTGCCCGTGCCGTTTTGAACCATTCTATTAAAGCTTCGTTTATTTCTGGATATTTTTCCATCCGCATTCTCTTTACAAACCGAAACGTGAAGTTTTCCCATTCTTTTTGAATCACAACTTTATCTTTCAAAATTTTAATGATTTGGGTTTTACCACAACCAAAAATATCTGCCAATTTCCTCTCAGAATTTCCTTTTTCATGTAACTCGACCACTTTAACGCGCTGCTCCAACGTTAAAATGACTCGTTTTTTAGACATGTTTAAACATCTAGCCTTACAAGACTTGCAAGTGAATCCGTACTGCACGAAATACCAGCACGCCGTTTTCCTCTCTACTCATTTGACATTCACAATAAACGTAATAACCTATGAGAGATTATCAGCAGCGTGACACATGACCTTGTACGTGCACTTGCACCTGCTGTCGACTGGTTTGGGATGTGATTTTTTTTGTTTTATTTCAGAAAAAAGCAAAAAAGAAAAAAAAAAAAAAATCGGAAAGGGAACTGGGACTTGCTTATAGAGGTCGCTTATAGAGGGTTGCGTGGTCTCTCTTAGAGGAATTTTAACGTTAAGTAGATAGGGTAAAAAATCGGTGCCTTTAAAAATCGGTCGTTAGAGGAGGGGGTCGCTTAACAGGGGTGATCTCCCATAGAAGTTTAACTGTATATATATATATATATGTCCATCTATTAAAGGTTTTAACAGCAGAAAATATTTTGATAGTTAATATCTATTTATATTTTAATCTTTAACACGTTCACGCCGGCGTGGGCCACCGGTGGTTCACAGCAAAATTATCCGAACACTAGCAATAATCCTAGTCCAAAAAAAGTACACTTAATACTGCTTTGTTAAATAAATCCTTGTCAAATAATGATCTTAGTCAGTCTAAGAGCATGATTCGACAAGGATTTATTGAACAAAACAGTTTTAAGTATACATTTTTCATATCGGAATTATTGGATAGTGCTCAGATACTTTTGAGAAGAATGCGCCAGCGGGAACGTGTTAATGTTTTTTTTTTTTCATATTTCAATTTCGAAGTGTAGATATAAGTTTAAGGGGACTCGACGTTAAAAAAAAAAATATTTTAAAAGAACTTTACAATACTTTTTTTGCATATTATTAAGGATGTTACTTTCACAAAGAATATAAACAATTTGAAAGAAATATTATTATTTTATTTTTAACTAGCCGCCTTCGGCGACCAGCTGGTTCGCGTTCTTTGAAAAATCTGACCATATGAAAGTCCCGCTCGGTGGCACCTTCTTCCCGTTTCAGGACTTATAACAGCTTATTTGTTTATTGTTTAAGTAGCTTTATTGAGAGTTCTAACTATAGCAAACTCCCACGTTGTAGAGCTTGTGGTGCTTTACTCCCGTTTCATGATCTGAAACAGTCTGCCCGTTCACCGCGCAAGCGATTCTTGAAAAATCTCACCGTATTAAACTTCCACTTAGTGGTGCCTGCGGCGATTTCTCCTTGTTTTAAAACTTACAACATCTTGCTGACTCACAGGGAAATATCTGAGAAAATTCTAATTTTTGCAAATATCCACTCTGTGACGGCTGCGACACCACTTTGCGTTTCAAGATATGAAACATCCGTAAAAAAATCATGTTTAGCAGTTTATGTTGAAGCATTTAGGTAGATTAAAAATAAATTTCCTCTTGAAGAAAATGTGTATTCTCTGACACTTTTTTTAAAGTCTTCAAATGTTTTAGATCGTAATTCAGAATCACTCGTGTCCTTAACAAAAAAGTATATTTTACCTTTTTGTCAAGATGTCAACATTAAATCATTGGATCAGGCGTGGAGAGAATAAACCATACATGAAAATTTAGAGAAAAATTTACATCGACGATATTTACAAATTTTGAAAAAGCTTCTTTAGTATTGTAAATACCTATGCCCGGAAAAATATACTAATCTTCTAAAGAATGCGCTGGCAGGTATAGGGGAGGAAGCGTAGCCGTTCCCTAGATTTAAAAAATTCATTAAAACTGTCGTTGCCCTTCATAATTTTGAAAAAAATATATTGATAAAGTTATTTTATTTAATCAACAATTACAAAAGTGTCATAGTCATGTGAAAGTATAGTTCTCTTCCATTAGGTGACTAACTTTAATTGTATTTGGTGTCATAAGAGATAAGTGGGTAAAAGTGAGAGAAAAATAGAAAAAAAAAGGGAAAAAGAGGGAAATTTCGGTAACTGTGGAGGAAAATTGTAAATATACGGGTGAGATCGCTCTTTTAAAACCTTTTCTTTCTTTCTTTTAATAATTAGCAGTTTACTTGCATTTAGACTTTAGCTTTCTGGATCTTAATAATTGGTTAGACTTTTGAATTATCGACTGGGCGTTATGTATTTGCTACTAGGTAGTCCATTTATGCACTAATCAGTTCCAGTTCTAATTCAGAAAGGCAGAACTTGGGTTTCTGGAATTGCCTACAAGGCTATCGATTTTCCCCATGTTATCGATTTTGTCCCATGTTTTCACCATTTTTGATGCTATAAATATCATGTATTCTTTATTGTCATCTGAAAGTAGACTCGATAAAGCGCTAGTTTAGTAACACCTTTTAGAGTTTTACCAAGCTTGAATTAATATAAATCTCTAGTGATTTTAGAAGATTTGTCCACGAGAAAAGATTAGTGTAAACTATTGTGAGGTGTCACCATATAGTAATGTTAAACCTTAACTAGGGTGTCGTACTCTCTACCCTTTTTCCAGGAAACTCAGAAATAAAATACAAAAAGTAAGTTTATTGCTACCGCTTTTTTAATGCAATAATCACTAACCTGTTTAATTATGGAACAATGCTATATGTATATCCAAAAGTGTTTCTGAATAAAATTAGTGGTGGGAATTACCTATCTTTGAGGGTGTCCTGAAAAAAGGGCGGAGAATGCTACCTTCAACACTTTCGCGAACGCTTCACGTGATTTCGAAATCTGTAACTTCTACAGTAAGTGTTTCTATTGCAAATTGTATGTTTCTATATTTCTTAAGCATATGCCTTGTATTCATATTTGTTCAATCAAAGTACTATGATTGCAAATACTTTCATTAGAAAGAGTATAATTATTATGTATATTCATATGCAATATAAAATTAATACAGAAATTTTTTTTTTTTGAAATCATGTAGCTTGAAAGAATAATGCCCACAGGCAGAACATACAACCAAAAAGACGAAAACATGTGATCGCGAAAGTGTTAATGGGTTAAATTGTTGGCATATCTTTGTTAGTACCCGCCTTTTCCATCACGCTTTTTCTTTTTTTTTCTTTGTATACTACGTACTGATTTTGTTACAGTTTTAAGTGTAATTAGATATGCCAACATTTTAAATTATTACGAAACATTGTTAGTACCATTTTTTACTCCAAACCAGAGTTCCCAACTTTCATGAGCATTTTAAGCCCCGCCTTCTTTTAGCCCCAGAAATTTTGTAGATTATTAAATTTTATATATATATCACAACGACTAAATATGAAGAAAATCATTTTTCAAAATTTCCGGTATGAAAAAGAGGCGGGGCTAAAATTGCTCATGAATAATTTGATCAATCTTCACAAACTCTTCGTATTTTATTTTTTTTTTTTTTTTTTAACGAATGTAGATTTTTTTTTATGAATAATTATTTCAATAGAAAAATTAGAAAGGGGAAGAGAAAAGAATAATAATATTTTGTAATAAATTCAATTTACCGTTATCTTTAGCCATATGAGTTAGATTAAAAAAGTTTACAAAACTTTGTTCTTCCTTGAAATAGATTATTTCCTTTAAAACTTTTTCTGGTTCATTCTTTCAAACTAAGTTAATTAAAATTCATTTATGTATTAACTTTTTTTTCGTATGTCTCTGATTATCAGTTGCTTCATTTCAATTTAATTTATTATTCTTTCTAATTTTTATTTGCAAAGCCTTTCAACAAATTAAAATATAATAGGTTGAGAAATACAGACAGATTGTTTGAAATTTAAATTGAGTTTTATTTAAAATTTTAGTTCCTCTGTTCAAAAAAGGTATTTTTAATTTTGATGGTTACCAAATTGTTTCATAACTAAATATGGATGTACTTCTTTTACTGTTATATAAATTTAAAAAAAAAAAAAAATGTAAATGGTCGTTCATTTAATGTAAATTTTAACTGTGTTAATATTTGAGTATTTTTAAAAATAAAATTCATTATAGTTATATATTAAGTTCAACTATGAATTTTGTGTGTAAACTTATCAAGAAATAGTTACGCTTTAGCGGAAAGTAAAAAATCGTTTATTTCTACATATTTCTATATATATATTTAGTCTACCAGAAAGTTATGGCTCCTTTAAATTAATAAAGTGACAGCGAAAATTTATATTGGATAAAATTTAAGATACTTTTGATTAACTTTCAAGATGATGATTGGTAAAATATAATTAAAATATTATTGAACAAAAATATTCAGTGTCTATTAATTAATGCAAGTAGATAGAGCTTTCTTATAGATTTAATGCATTACTATTATGTATTATTATTATTCTAGTAATTTTCAATATTTTATACTTTGTAACCTTACAAAACTTTGGCTGAAATTTACTGTGCACATATGTGTTCTTAATATATGCATTTCAATAATATATCTACGCATTAAAAATTGCCTTAAAGTAAAAATATTTAAGATTTTATAGTGATTAATTGCGGTTGATTAATTTATTTCGGAAAACTAATAATAACTGTTTTTTTTTTTTTTTTTTTTTTTTTTAACACCCCTTTTCTTCAAGGCTAGCGTTGAGCATAAATACGAAACTCTTTCAATAAATTGTGAACCACTTCCCAAGACCTTTTTAGATATGCAGGAAAAAAAATTGTATCAACACAACACACACAGACACACACACATTTTAGTGTGCTGTTATTGTTTTAGTTCTATTAATAGCTAAATTTTAAGATTAAATTTTATTACGATATCTATTATTTATATATATATATATATATATATATATTAAAACGGATTTTATTTTTCAGTTTATTATTATTATTATTATTATTATTATTTTATTTTATGAGTGGAAAAAAATTCCAATCTCAAATCTTCTCGTTATATACATTTAAATGATTAAGTATTTCAGAAAAATGTAATTAGTTTTAATATTTTCTTTGATAATGAAAAAAAAAAAAAAAAAACATGAAATATTCTGTTCTAATATCCAAAAACTCTATCGACGCATTAGAATTTTACTTTAAAATCTAAAATAATGGAAGTACAAAAAGATTTTAAATTTCATCATGTTTAAAATTTCAGTTCAATTCTTTTAAACAGAAAAAAATAATAATAATATTTTTGATTTAAAATTTTATATTTTAAGTATTCGAAAAACAAAAATCTATATCTTTGAAAATACTCCAGAGTAGGAGGGACATTGTAAGACAACTGTATGAAATATGTAGTAGATCTGAAGAAAATGGAAATTTGTTCTCCTTGTACACATAAAGGCATGTCGAGAATAAGTTTTAGTCATGCATACAACATTTAATGTATGCATCCAAGTTTTTAAACAATCTTTTATTGAATAATCCTCCATTTCTTCCATCTTTTTTATATCAAAGTCAAAATGAAATGAAATATTCTTATTTCAAAAAAAAAAAGGGAGAGTTACCAACATTTTAATTTATTTCGGAGCATTTTTATCCCAGCCTTTATTTCAGCCTTTATTAACTTTTTTTTTTTCTTATTTTATCGTAGTTTTCTTATTTTATTGTTATATACAGTGTTGCCAGATCTGGCGAATTTTTTATTCAGTTATCACCAAAAATTTTTAATTATAACGTTTGCTAATCACTTCGTATTTTGATAGTCTAATATATACAGACCGGCCAACCCAATCCGGCAATTTGTTAGTACCGCCCCTTTTTCTACACCAGTCATTTCTTAGAGTTTTTTAGTTCCTTATTCATCATCGCAAATATATTTGAAGAAAATTTCTTTAAAAATTAAGTGGTGTAGAAAAAGGGGCGGTACAAGCAATTTGCCGGATTAGGTTGGCAGCTCTGTATATATATATAATATGATTTTTTCAAAATTATTGGTGAAATTTAAATAAAAAATCCGTCAGATATGGCAACATCGGTTATACATTGAAGAAAATTATTCTTAAAATAAAAGTGGTGTAAAAAATTATCCCAAATGAATTAAAATGTTGGCAACTATGAATATATCTTACGAAGAAATTTATTTAAAACTCATTAAAAACTTATAGATATGTAGGTGACTATCAATTTAGTTTATACAAGGTGTTTGCGTACCACGTTTCAAAAGTTATAGGGTATGTATTATCCTAATAATTCAGGTTCATATAGCCATAGCCTCCTAAATCTAGATGCCTTCCGCGTGGCTCGGAAACTTTGCGGTAGACAGCGCCACTTGGTACATATTGTGCGACTTTTTTACTCAACACCCACAAAAAATTTTTAAAAGTTGGATTTCATATACATAAAAGGCGAATAGAATCGAAGAAACGTCGATTATATATACCATATATCACTTCTTAAAACTATTGGTGACAATTGAACAAAAAAGTCGCGCAATCTGTACCAGGTGGCGCTGTCTACCGCTTGAACTCTTGCCAAGTTTCCGAGCCTTGCGGAAGGCATCTAATTTAAGAGCAGGGTTAGAAATGTTTTCCTGACATGGATGTGTACACAGAAACATGAGAAATAATAAGATGCCAAGAAAGCGAATATTTCTTTTAATAATAAATGCACATGATTAAAAATAGCTTTTTATAAAAATTGTGTACTGTTAAAGATAGTGTACAAAGATTTTTATACCGATTTCCACTGATGCCTCACATCTACATTAAATGAAATTCCGTAAATTCTCGAAGAATCCAGACTTATCTCGAATTTCTGCGACACGTTATATAAGCGAGACGTATTGATCCTGGACGACAGGACCCATACAGGCCTTTCGATGTCTTTTTCTAGTCAATTTTGTCCTCTTATTACTTCCGGTGTGAGACTGTTTTTTTTTTTAACACACTTGACATTGTGAGTTTTATCGGTTTTCTTCCCATGCTGTTTCTATTGGGTTTTCAGCTTTTTTCCCCTCTTTTTCTACATTCTACAGTGGCGGTGGAACACTTCAGCGATTCGTAAAACCAGCTGCTTAGCGCTGTCAAGGACATGATGTCTGCACTGAAGTCGCTAAAAGAAATTTCGAATATTGGTACTGATTCTCATTTCATTTGCTCATATACGTTTATTATTAAAACGAATATTTGTTTACGTGTCACCGTACGTTACTTATGTGTTTGTGTATAACAACACGTCAGGAAAACCTTGCAAACCCTTCATTGTTATACGATTTCGAATCATCAAGATACTCGGTAGTTCTTCTAGAAGTTCCGATACGTGGTACAGTAACAGTATGTATATATTATATTGTAATTTATTATACTATATTATAAACATTTTTAATTTATTAAAGTCTCTTTTGGAAAAAAAAAGAAAGAAAGAAAAAGAAAAATATTTACATAGGTTTTGATGCATGCTTGTTAATTAATAAATAATTATAAGATAAAAAACTTTTTATAAACCATGTTTTTAAATTTTCTTTTGAATCGTAGTTGTAGAACTACATTAGCACTTTATCAATGCGTATAATTTTTTTTAAATGATAATGACGTCAATTTTTGTGAGATGCATTATTTAACTTTTTACAATTTTTTTAACGTTCATGTTTAATTAAATGTACTTATTTTTATGACAAAAGAAAATAAACTCTTTTTTTTTTTTTTGGCAACAATTTAATTATAGCTATAATTTTAATGTCTATTTTTATAGCTATTAGTAGGTTATTAATTTCATATTTTAATTAATTAAAAGAAAACTTATCAAAAATTCGAAAATCGGGCTTCGAAGTATTGTGCTGTCACCGGGTTCTGAGCTATTCTGGAAGTTTCAAATTTCTAACTAGTAGGGAAGTTAGTTAAAAATCGATTGCAAGATTTGTATCGGACAAACAAACAAATAAGAATTGAATTTAATAAAAACATGGTAAAATATTGCCTCACAACTTCATACATTCTTTTTAAAAATATCCTGCTCGATTTAATAATTTTTTCAGTTTTAATTTTAATCCTAAATGGGATTAACAATTTCGCTTAGAGGGAATATATTTAAAAAAAACAATGCATAAAAATGTCATTTATTTCTTTACTTTTAGATTTGAATGTAGGTGCTGGTGGCTTTCGATTTTAAATTAGCATAATTACCCCCCCTCCCCCCCCCCACACACAAAGCGTTAATACAGATTAACCCTTTGATAATATGTAATTTATAATTTATTCCAACTTTAATAAATTGCTTCGAAATATCGTTCGTATCTGCGTTTTATTCAAACCACATCTTTTATACAATAATTTTCTCCAATATGTAACTACGATTCCATAAGAAGAAAATTATTTTTCACAAAATGTGATGTGAAAAAAGGGGACGATAATAATAATTATCTGGAATAAATTATAAAATTGTTAACTCTGGTTAAAAAGAAGTGATTTGAATGGAACACAAGTACTGACATGCCAACATTTTAATTTATACCGGAACATTTAACACCACTTTTCTTGAAAACTAACGTTGAACATATATACGACCCTCTTTCAATATTTTTTGAACCATTTTCCCCTAGGTTTCGTTAGTCATGCAGAAAAAAGAAATATTTAAAACTTAATTCATAACTTTTCATGGCATTTTTTTTTTTTTTTAATATTCAGTTGTTTTCCGATTTTTATAGTGCATAAAATAATAATAATAATAATAATAATAATAAAATAACAGAATTAACAATAACAGAAAAAAAAACTTAAGTTTTACAAATATTAAATCATAAATACACTCTATAACAAAAAAAAGCGACGCACCAAGATAGAGTAATGCAAACTGGACACAAATTGGCATGATCACAGGTTTCGATGGAAAATGCAAAATTTTAATGTTTGACTGCCATCGAATGAGCATGTGACGATGCAGCGCATCTTAACTACACACTTGACAGAATATTAAAAATGAGGAATTTGGATTCCAGGTATAAATTCCTCGAGAATTTCATTCCGTTTACTCAGATAGATTGTAACTATGCCGCGCATACAGGTGCGCAAACAATATGTGCAGATGACAGCATTTGAGAGAGGTGTGTAGTTGGGCTCAAAGAAGCCAGTTGGTTTAATCTGTGAATTATTTGACAATCGGATAGAAGGGATGTCACTATTAGATGATACTGACAGAAATGGGTAAAAAATGGCCGAATACAGCGTCAGGGAGGAAGCGGTTGGTCTAGAGAGAGGACAGAACGTGAGAAACGATCAATCATCAGAGCGGTACTCAAAGCCCCAGTTCATAATTATTATTGATCCTACGTTAAACTGGTAGTTCAGTGACTTACAAGACATATTAATAGGCGGTTTGGAGAAATAGGGTTGGGTTCACAGAGCCCCTTGTGCGGACTAATATCAAGATCGTTCGAACTCGAAAGTTACTGAATGGATTAGAATTGTCTTCAGTGATGAGTACCACTCCGATTTGAGCCCCGATGACCAGCGAAGACGCGTCTGGAGACGCCTTAAAAAAGGGGGGATTCTAACCGACTGTCGTCAGCTATGCGGCCCGACAACCAGGAGTGATTGTAATCCTGACAGTATATTTCAGCGTGCTGTTGCCCGCCGGCGCACAGAGATAGTTTCTACTGCTAGTTTTCTTGCTTGCCTAACGTTATTTTGGCCAGTAATGTCGCCGGATTTCTCTCCTACTGCGGACATTTGGGGCATAATGAAAAGGATCCTACAACCAGCTCGGGGTTTTGCCAATCTAACGCACCAATTGGCCAGAATATGGTATGATATCCCGCAGTAGAATATCTGCTAACCCTATCAATTAATACCAAGCCGAATAACTGCTTACATAAGGGTGAGAAGTGGACCAATGTGTAATTGACCTGCTGACTTTTGTGAGACCGTTTCTCTTAATTAAACCATTCAAATTTTCTGAAACTGTAATCATTTATTTTTTTTCGCATGTACATCACATCTACCAATTTTCGTCTCATTTGGATAACTCCTTCTTGGTGCGTCGATTTTTTTTTTTTTTTTTTTTTTTTTTTTTTTTTTTGTTATAGAGTGTATTTAAAAGGAATGTTTTTAGTATTTTTATTTATTTATTTATTATTTATTTATTTATTTTATTTTATTTCAGTTTTATGAGTTCAAAAAAACTTGATTTCAATTCTGATCTTTTAAATACATTTAAATAATTAAATATTTCATAAAACACTAATTAATTATAATATTTTTTTTTCAATAAAGAAGCAACGTATATTATTACACTTTAATATCCCAAAACTCTGCAGACACATTAGAATTTTTTTCAAGTGTATAACATTGTGTGGAAGTATGTTACTTGATACTTATATAAAAATTTAAAATTTTCATCAAGTTTAGAATTTCAATTTTTGCCTCAGTATTTCAATTTTTTTTTTTTTTTTAAAGAAGATATTTTAGAATTAAAATTTAATATTTTATGTATTTGGAAAAAATCTCTCTCTTTAAGAATATTCCAGTGTGTGTTGTGTGTGTTGGGGGGGGGGGGAGGATGATAAGACAATCGAATGAAATATTTAGTAATGTTAGAGAAAATGGAACATAAAAACATGTCCAAAATAAGTTTTAGTCATGCATAAAATATTTAATACATACATGCAAGTTTTTAAACAATATTTTATTAAATAATCATCTATTTCTGCCATCTCTATCATATCAAAAGCAAAATGAAATGAAATAGTCTTCTTTCTAAAAAATATATCTTACGAAGAATATTATTTAAAGTTTAAAAAAAATAATAATAATAAAATAACTTTAGATATGTAAATGAGTTTTAACTTATTTTATCTATGTTATGTTATGTTTCGTTGTGCTTTATTCTAAATATTTTCAAAATATTAAAGTCTCTTTTGCTCAAAGTAAGAGCTTATATCTAGATAGCTTCAATTGATGCTTGTTGACTAACAAAATATTGCCTCACAACCTCAAACATTTTTCTTAAAAACATGTCCTGCGCTTTTAAAACTTTTTTTTTTTTTTTTCAAAACGAATGCTAAATGTTGTTGACACTTTTATTTATTTCAAATATTTCTAAGGTAAATATTGCGACTCTTAAAAAAGTTACCAGAGCTTTGAGATTTATTTTTTACTTGTATTTAAGAGAAAATTGACATTAAAAATGTTTATAATAATTATTTTGTAAATAGAGGTGTCAATTTCGTTCTGCATACAAGATACTTATTAATTTTACCACTAATTTGTAACAAGAGTCATTCTTTAATTAAGTCAAACAATTTCTTTTATAAATTAATAATTATTGATTAAAATATCTATATCTATATCTATATCTGTATCTATCTATCTATCTATCTATATATATATATATATATATACATATATATATACATATATTTAAGTGTGTTCCTGGATTAATTGTGCTATGCATACAAAGAAAAAGAACTAAAAAGTTTATTTTATATATATTAAAGTATTACATAGCATTAAATAGCAACAAATGTCGGTATTTTCTCTCCGACTCAACCATAAATGAATTTATATAGTACATACCTGCCAACCTAATCCGGCAATTTGTTAGTACCGCCCATTTTTCTACACCACTTAATTTTTAAAGTATTTGTTTTCTTAATTCATCATGAATATATTTGAAGAGAATAACTCTAAAAATTAAGTGGTGTACAAAAATGGGCGGTACTAACAAATTGCCGGATTAGGTTGGCAGGTCTGATAGTATAATCTTTTAGCATTTTTCCATAAGCAACTGAAGGTAAAATTTGTTTTTTGAATATATTGATGGAAAAGTCCAAAAAGTCGACACCGAAGCATACTGATGTAAGCACAATGAAGAGGCCTCAATTAAAGCGAATTTATGTAAACTACAAACTAAAAATACATTTCATTTAATTTATTAAAGAAGAATAAAATTCTTCATAATTAATTGTCGATAATTATTACGAAAATTGTCGATAATTACACTGGCCTGCAAAATTTTTGTCATGAAAAAGTGTTTGGAATGTAATGACTGGTTTTTATATTAAATTTGACTTGTTTCGAATATGGCATCCATTTTTCTCAATCACGTAAGGATTTTTTACAAAATGAGCTTAACCCCTTAACGCGCGGTGTCCTCGCCACGAGGACGCAAAATTTAAGATCCAGCTGTAAAAATTCATCCCGGAAATATTTTAGCAAAAGTTCACATTTATGACATATCAGAAAAGGCCGGTTTTTTAAACCTTAAAAAATTGGGTACAATAGACCTCTGGTCGATGTCCCCTTGCTCTCAGTGTCCTGCTGAGGGCTGTCCTCCCTGATAAGTCAGTCATAAACCTTAAAATTTCTTTTAGCTTAATTTAGTTTATGAATTCCGGTGGCAGTATAATTTAAATGTTTCAAATTGTCTTGCGCTGCAAAGGGTTAAGTATATTGGCAAGAAAGCCTATTCTACATATTCTAGGGAAAAGAAGGTCTTTTAAAAATATTTTTAAGTGTTTTATTTACAAATAAATTAATTTATCAAACAATTCGAAATAATCTTTTAAATATGTATTGATTTTATGTTAATTGGAAATTATATTAATGAAAACAGTTAATGGTTACTAGATCTGCTAACTATACTAGTTTAACCGTAATGGTAATAAGCCCCGCCTTTTTTTCACACCAGAATAGTTGTAGAGTAATATTCAGCAATATGTTCTCATGATTAAATAAGAAGACTATTGCTCTACAACTATTCTGGTATGAAAAAAACGCGGGGCTTAATACCATTACGGATAAACTAGCATAGTTAGCAGGTCTAGGTTACCATTGTTTAATACATTTTGAATTCATATAGGTTCATAGCTGCCAATGTTTTAGTTTATTTCGTAGTACTTTTAGCCCCGCCTATATTTCGCACCACTTTATTTATAGAAAAATTTTCTTTAATACATAACTTCGATAAAATAAGAAAAAATTACTATTAAAAAATAAGTGGTACTAAATAGAGGCGGGGTAAAATTAGTCTGGAATAAATTAAAATATTGGCAGCTATGTATCCTTAATGCTTTCTTTTCCTTTTGCCCTGAAAGTTCTTTTTGACACGTAGTCTATTATAGGCAGTACGAAAGACTTCTCTTTGTGGCCTCCAATAGTAGTCCGTCATCATATTGGTGTTCTACTTACTCTGGTATCTATACTCCATCTCTTTTTAATTTTGAATTTTTTAAAAACTGGTACGTCATGGAATGTTTCGAGTATTTTTCCTTAAATCAGCGTCCAAAAATCTATCGGAATCAGTTATTGATTTCTAAACACTTTTTTTGGTACAGTCATGTGTCAAAAAATATACAAAAGTATACTATTATTAAAGTATACAAAAGTATACTATTTAAAATTTTCTGGTATGGGGGGGGGGGAGGGTACGCACAACCTGTAATAACTTGGCACCACTATCATTATGTGATATTAAACTAAGAGTTACTTTAGTTCTGGAGATCAATTAAATAAATTATTTTTATAAAATTAAAAAGAAAAATAGTTTAATCCAAACGTGAAATTTTCTTAGAATTTAAAACTGCAGCATTTATTGATATTATCGCACAATGTGTTTCATCTTAATTCACATACTCTTAATTTAATTTTAATATTAACAATTTCGCGACCGCTGACGTAGATCCACGTCATTTGAAAATCTCTAACTCCACCAATGGGCGTTTCTTTTGGAAATTGTATGTTATTTATTTCTTAAAAATATACACAATTTTCATATCTGTACAATCAATATACTATGATACACATATTTTGAATAGAGAGAGTGTGATTATAATGTATGTTCCGTTGTAATACACGGTGGTCACAGAGCACATTTTTTCCCTGATTCTTCCACCAATATTTTTATTTCGGAATTTTTAATAGAATGTTTGCATCATTAAGTAAGTAAAAATTATCATATAAATATTCTGGTGGAAGAATCAGGGAAAAAAGGCGTGTCTGTAACTACCCCGTAATATATATGCGAGTGTAGAAAGTTTTGCTTTGAAAAATTGTAACTTGAGAGAATAACGCCCGAAGGCGGACAAAACTGTCAAAAAGACGAAAACATGCGGTAGCGAATGTGTTAATTACAATTCATTATATGCTTTACATAATTCATTAAACGCTTTTGTTAAATCTTAGCTGTCAAGTACTAATACATTTTAATACTACTTTTATATGTAAAAAAAAAAAAAAAAAAAAAAAAATTCTTACTTAATCGAAGGAAACAACTACAGAACTTATAAAAATTGTACTTAAAACAAGAAAAAATTCCAATTTCAAATATCACAGTAGTTGGAATCTATCTGCCACAGATAAACGTTAGAGAGTTTTTTTAGACCTAAAGACCTTTTTTAGGTTTGTTCTTATATCTCAATAAAAATTTATTTACATTTCATCATTCAACTATTTTTATACATGCAGTGTTTCATTTTAATACACATATAAACTCAATTTTTTTTTCCCACATTACTTAGGTGAACATTTGTTTAGTATCTTCTTCGACAGAAATAAAATTCTAAATATATATATATATATATATATATATATATATATTCAATCAGTCTAAAATAAACCTTCCAGAAATTTATTTTAATCATTTAAATTAATTTAAATTTACAATAAATACCCCAAATAACTAAATCTGACTGTGTCAGTGTAAAGCTTCTTTTTTTGTATATATAATAAATTGGTTCTTTCTTTCTCCCCCCCCCCCTTTTTTTTTCTTTTTTTAGCCTTTGCAGAGATAACTAACTTTTTTTATACTTTAAAAACTTTCATTCGTAAAAACTTTGTTTAAATTACTCTATTCAAAGATAATCATTTCCAGTGCTTTTAAACGAAATACACGAAATTCTATGCAAATAAAATCTTTTCCATATTTATATATTGTACATGAATTTCTTTAAACATTAGCATTTTATTTTCTTGGATTTCATTATTTAGCTATAATTTAAATTTAGTTAAAAGAGGTTTACCTTTTACTACGGTTAATCTATGCGGGTTATCTCCCAAATTTAATCTTATATATATATATATATATATATAATGATTCAGTAACAAATTTTAAGTAATACTTTAAGTAATTGGTTTGTTTATTAATTTTTTTAATAACTCACTGGTAACAACTTGTTAAATTTAGGTATTATTTATTAAGTTTAAGTCAAAAATTAAGTTCCAGTAAAAAAAAAAAAAATAATAATAATAATAATAATAATAATAATAATAATAAATAAAGGAGGAGGAGGAGGACAAAATGAGAATAAATAAATAAATAGTATTTTAAAAAAATTATTTTAGTAAATTTATATTGGTAAATTTAAAATAAAAAGAACACATACAAATTTGTATTTGAGTGTAAAGTATTTTTCAAACACTTTTTTTATAGTATATATTTTAAAACTATTTAAAAAAAAAAAAAAAAAAAAAAAGCTATTAAAATTATTTTTTCATATTGTTTCATTTCATTGTATACAAAGGTCACAGTGGCCCATATTTTGAATACGTCTATTTATTATTATTATTATTATTATTATTAATTCATTTTTTTCATAACAAAAAAACAAAAAAAAAAAAAAAAAAATCTGCTTTCATTATTTGCCGAATTTCTAGGATCAAACAAAGAAAAAGTTTTATTAAAAAATTGTATTTAAAATATAGGATGTTGCAACTTCTGATTGTACAATTTTATTTGGAATTTCCATAGCTGCCAACTTGTACTATTTTTTTTTTTTTTTTTTTAATACTCTATAAACCTTTTATAAGTTTTCTTGTTTTTTCTATAATTAAGAATGTTAAAATTATTTACTCTGAAAAGGTTGGGCTAAAAGACCGCACTAGTTGGCAGAGATGACTTTTGATTAAAACTGGCTTTGTATAACTTTTTCTTTTTTGTCAGAA
This sequence comes from Salticus scenicus, assembly GCA_963930645.1. Classification (NCBI taxonomy): domain Eukaryota; kingdom Metazoa; phylum Arthropoda; class Arachnida; order Araneae; family Salticidae; genus Salticus; species Salticus scenicus. The sequence goes on along the minus strand of OZ005658.1, from coordinate 100,029,651 downwards.
ATTTATTCAATATATTATGATAAACGAAAAGAATAAATTAAATGAAACATCATAAGCGCATGCTTGCCAACCTAACCCGGAAGATTGTTAGTTTCTGCCTTTTTTTTGTACACCACTTAATTTTTAGAGTAATTATCTTCAAATATATTTACGATCAAATAAGAAGAAAAGTTCTAAAAATAAAGACTGGTATGAAAAAATGGGCGGAAAGGGGCGGGACTAACAATCTTTCGGGTTAGGTTGGTATATATGTAACCGTTAAAATTTCTCAAAAGATGTGCAATTTAAATTACCGAATTATTTCGTAATTCATTTAAATCTTGGAAATTAAATTGATTTAATTTTAGCTCTTTCATAATTTAGAATAAACATAAAGAAAAATTCAGAAAGCAAAAAAACAAAAAACAAAAAACAAAAAAATAAAAACACTTTTTACATCATCCAAAACATTTAACACCCATTTATTGAAACAAAATTAATTAAATTTCAGTTAAGTATTAACTTTATGTATATATATATATATTAATTATTTGTTTTATGTATTGTTACGCTTCTTTTCATTTTTTATCTTTACTTTAACTTTCATTTGCAAAATTCCTAATCAATTAAACTACGATAAGCTGAGAGACACCGATAGAATTTTTTGAAATGCAACTTTAATTTCCTTTAAGATTTTTTTTTTTTTTTTTTTTTTTTTTTTTTAATTCTGTACGCAAAATATATTTTTATTTTTTTAAGTGTACCATATAATTTCGTAAAATAAAAATACACATTTCTTAAACTGCAGTTAAAGTTTTAATGCATACTTAAAAGGTTATGAGTCTCAGCGTAATTTTTAAACTTTTACTCCGAAGAATTTATAAAAGAATTATTTCATAAATAATAATAATAAAAATTATTAATAATTTTATATTATTATTAATTTAATTATTATTATTTAGTAATATTATTAATTAATTAATTAATTAATTATTATTATACCAATTATAATATGATAATATAAAATTAATTGTACTAATAGTATTAAATATTATTAAATTTTTAAAATTTGTATTTTAAGCGCTTAAGTGGCTTTTTATGTGTTTCTTATACTGAAAAACTCTTTAATTCTGATACATTTTAAATAAGTTTAACCGTGTCTGCAATATATACTGTGGTTGTACTCCCCCCTCCCCCGGGCCTTTTTATGGCACTTTCAGCAAAATTGCAGACATTTTAATTTATTCCTGAGTGTTTTTAGCCCCGCATTTATTTATAGAATAATTCTCTCCAATATATAACTACGATAAAACAGCAAAAGAAATACTGTTAAAAAAAAAAAAAAAAAAAGTTATACGAAATATAGGAGGGGCTAAAAATACTTTTAAATAAATTAAAATGTTGGTAGCGTTGCTTTGAAAAATGAGAAATGCCCACTTTTTTTACTACCACTATTTCTTTACAAAAAATCTCTATCCTGTTTAATCATGGCACATTACTAAAATAGTAAACAAAAAAATATAATATTAAATTCAATCTAAAATACTAAATTATAATTACAAAAGCCAAAAAAAATTTGGTTTGTCAAATTTGTCAAAATTTGGTTTGATACCTTTAGATAATACTCTTTTTTATTTTATTTTATTTTATTTTTTCTTTTCTTTTTTTTCCGATGCAACCGAAAATGAAACGTTCTTTACCTATCACATATAGAATTTTGTAAATACAGGATGTCTACCAAGATAATTTTCTTCCATAATTCGGGGAGTTTCTAGGATTTTTCCATGATTAATTAGAATTAATTATTGAAACATACTGTAAAAATTACCATATAATCCTAGTATTGTTAGTCCCGCCCTTTTTTTCCACCAGTATTTTTTTTTTTTTTTGAGTAATATTCTTCGAATGCAATTACGATTAAATAAGAAGAGAAATACCCTAAAAAGATACTGGTGTGAAAAAGAAGGCGGGGCTAACAATGAGTCTCAGCGTAAATTTTAAACTTCTGCTCCGAAGAATTTATAAAAGAATTATTTCATATATCAGAACTGCCAACCTTTTCAACTTTTAAATCAAAATTTACACCAGTATTTTTAAACGAAAAATGTTATATATATTTTCGACAATTAATAATACAGGAAACGGCTTTAAAAATTTTCCGGTTTGAAGTCTCCATTGAAAAACGGGAGACTTAGCATCTATGTTAATTAATAATAATAAATATTATTAATAATTTTATATTATTATTAATTTCAATATTATAATTAATTAATTAATTATTATTATACAAATTATAATGTGATAATATAAATTTAATTGCAATAATAGTATTAAATATTATTAACTTTTTTAAAATTTGTATTTTAAGCGCATAAGTGGCTTTTTACGTGTTTCTGATACTGAAAACTCTTTAATTCTGATACATTTTAAATAATATTAACAGTGTCTTTAATATATATTGTTTTTGTACCCCCTCCCCGCCTTTTTATAGCACTTTCAGCATAATTGCGAACATTTTAATTTATTCTATAGTGCTTTTTGCCCCGCCTTTATTTGTAGACTAATTCTCTCCAATATATAACTACGATAAATCAACAAAAGACATTCTCTTTAAAAAAAAAGTTATACGAAATATAGGAGGGGCTAAAAATACTCTGGAATAAACTAAAATGTTGGTAGCTTTGCTTCCAGAAATGAGAAATGCCCACTTTTTTTACTACCACTATTTCTTTACAAAAAATCTCTATCCTGTTTAAGCATGAGACATTACTAAAATATTAAACAAAAAAATGTAATATTAAATTTAATCTAAAATACTAAATTCAGAGCGACCAACCTAACCCGGCAAATTGTTAGTACCGCCCATTTTTCTACACTACTTAATTTTTAGAGTAATTCTCTTCAAATATATTTACGATGAATTAAGAAAACAAATACTCTAAAGATTTAATGGTGTAGAAAAATGGGCGGTACTAACAATTTGCCGGATTAGTTTGGCAGCTCTGTAAATTATAATTACAAAGGAAAAAAAAAAAAAAATGTTGGCAAAATTTGGTTTGATACCTTTAGATAATACTCTTTTTTATTTTATTTATTATTTTTTTTTTCCCGATGCAACCGAAAATGAACCGTTCTTTCCCCTATCCCGTATAGAATTTTGTAAATACAGGATGTCTACCGGCATAATTTTCTTCCATAATTCCGGTAGTTTCTAGGATGTTTCAATGATTAATTAGAATTAATTATTCAAACATACCGTAAAAATTACCATATAATCGTAGTATTGTTAGCCCCGCCATTTTTTTCAAACCAGTAATTTTTTTTTTTTTTTTTTTTTTTTTTTGAGTAATATTCTTCGAATGTAATTACGATTAAATAGAAGAGAAATACTCTAAAAAGATACTGGTGAAGAGCTGCCAACCTAATCCGGCAAATTGTTTGTACCGCCCCTTTTCCTACACCACTTAATTTTAGAGTATTTGTTTTCTTAATTCATCGTAAATATATTTGAATTACTCTAAAAATTTAGTGGTGCACAAAAAGGGGCGGTACTAACAATTTGCCGGATTAGGTTGGCAGCTCTGCTGGTGTGAAAAAGAAGGCGGGGCTAACAATACTACGGAATATTATTTAGTACGTTGACAACTATGCGGAAGACACCTTGTATTGAAAAAAATATGTATGTCACACAAGAAAAAATGACTTCTGTTTTAATTACTGTGCACCAAAAAACATAAAAATTAGCCAAAATTTTCTAAACAAAACTTTAGACGTACACCTGCGTTATCATTTAAAATTTCACTAAAATATTTTCATTTGGTAAATTTAACACTTTTGTAACATTCAAAGAAAAATTTGAATTAACAAATCCGAGAACAAATTAACTTTATATAAATACAAATCATGTTGCGCATGAAATAATGTTGTGAATTAAGTTAAGAAAGAAAATATTTCATAAAAACTACATAAAATTGAAGATCATTTATTATATTTTTTGTATTATATTTTGTTGAAATTATAAGTTTAGATTTCACTGTATTTTTTTAGTTTCTATACGTTTGTTCAGAACATAATTTGTTCAGAACGTAAAAAAATAAAAATAACTCGTATATTAATTTGTAAAGAATATACCTTTATATACATGCTGAAATTGAGCAAAAAATTTGTTCTTTATTATTTTTATAAATTAATTAGACTGTTATACAGGGTTGTCACAGGAAACATTTTTTTATTCTTTTTACACCACTATTTTCAAGTAAAACAATTTATAATGTGCAGCACTATTTATCGGCATATAACTAGTACACAGGTGCATCAGCATTTTCCTACATAAATATATTATAAATTTTAATTTACGAGAATAGTGTTACAAAAAGAATATAAAAAAAGGCGCCTGTTGCAGCCCTAGCTATACGGAAATATATCAAACATAACGTCAGGGATGGAACATGGGCGCAGAATTCATACCCGTATTTGTTTAAGGAATTTCTCTACCTATAATAATGTTGATTTAAGTAGTAAAAAACTTTCTTATATTGATTGTGGCATGAGTTCTGCGCTCGAGTTCCATCCCTGCGATAACGTGTATAGCTGAATACACTTAATAGTTTTCAGGGAAATGTATTATTCTTTATACAAAAAATTTAAGACGTAAGTTAACGAACTCCAAGTAGTATAATGAAGTATCACCAGTTGTAGTAAAACAGGTCAACAACCAAAGGATTTTTTTATTTTTTTCTTTTATGTCTGGAAAAATTCGTTCTCTATCCATCGTAAGTATAAATTTAGGAGTTCATGATATATGGGAACATTAATACACAAACATATAAATGAAAAAAATATATATACATTCAATATTCTTTTATAAACATTTATATATTACTATTATACTCTTTCTAATCAAACTATTTGTGGTCATAGATCATTCCCAATATTCACAAATGTGAATATTGGGTACATTGTTAAGAAATATTCTAACCTATGTAATCTAAAAAAACGCCCACTGGCGAAATTACAGATTTTCAAATGACGTGGATTCACGTCGGTGGACGCGAAAGTTTTAAAACGTTTGACACAGAATTATTTTCGTATTTAATATATTTTTATTTTTAATCTTTAATAATTTTTTATATTTTAATTTCGAAGTGATGATATAAGTTTAAAGGGACTCGATATTTAAAAAAAATATTTTAAATGAACTTCATAATACTTTTTCTGCATATTATTAAGGAAGATAGCGTCACAAACAAAAGAACAATTTTACCGATACAATTTGAAAGAAAGAAGTATTCACTTTACACCACAATATCTTATAACTATTCTTTATATATAGTATAATCTAAATTGTCTATGATTGTATATTGTTTTAATCAGAGTCATTAATGTCTTTCACATACGGATTGAACGCTGTGTCATGTTCTCCGTGGTTGGAAATTCATATCCTTAGGCTTAGGACAAGAAAAGGGGGTATAATATCGCTCGGCTCAAGGCGTAAGGAAACAACCAAAGGATTTTTTTCATTTGCATATGAAAAATTTCGTTCTCCATATATCGTAGTATAAATTCATGAGTTCGTGATAATTGAGAACATTAATATATTTAAAAATAAAAATACATCTCGAATATTTTTTTATTAAAAGCTTTACAGCAGAAAATATGTTGACATTTAATATATATACTTTTTTATTTTAATATTTAATACTTTCATATTTTTATTTTGAAGTGAAGATATAAGTTAAAGGGAATTGGACATTTAAAAAAATATTCAAAAGAACTTTACAATACTTTTTTTTTTTTTTTTTTACATATTATTAAGGAAGTTACTTCCACAAAGAATATAAACAATATTAAAAAATATATATTATTTTATTTTAAACTGGCCGCCTTCGACGACCAGCTGATTCCCGACCTTTGAAAAACTGACCATATGAAAGTCCTGCTCGGTTGCGCCTGCTTCCCATTTCAGGATTTACAACAACTTATTTGTTTATTTTTCAAGGGTAGATTGATTGAGAATTCTAACTTTAGAAAATTCCCCCTTAGTAGTGCCTGCCCTTTTTTACTCCCGTTTCATGATCTGAAACAGCCTGTTCGTACATATGCAATCGATTCTTGAAAAATCTCACCATATTAAAGTTGTGCTCAGTGGGGCCTGCGGCGCTTTCTCCCCGTTTTAAAACCTACAATAGCTTGCTTGCTCATAGAAATACCTGTGAAAATTCTAATTTTTGCAAATATCCACTCTGTGACGACTGCGACACCCCTTTGCGTTTCATGACATGAAAAATCAGTTAAAGTATTATATTTAGAATTTTATGTTGAAGCATTTACGTAGATTAAAAATAAATTTCCTCTTGAAGAAGATGTGTATTCTCTGACACTTTTTTTTATTAAGTCTTCAAATAGTTTAGATTGTAATTCAGAATCACTCGTGTCTTTACCAAGAAAGTATATTTTACCTTTATGTTAAGATGTCAACATTAAATCATTGGAACAGGTGTGCAGCGAATAAGCCATAGATGAGAATATATAGAAAAATTTACATCGACGATATTTAAAAATTTTGGAAATTCGTCTTTCGTATTGTAGATACCTATGTCCGGAAAAATATGCTAATCTTACAGAGAGTGCGCCGGCAGATATAAGGAAGGAGATCGTAGACGTTCCCTAGATTTTAAAAATTCATTTAAACTGACTTTTCCCTTCATAATTTTTTAAAATATATATAGAGATAAAGTTATTTTAAATTATCAAGCATTACAAAAGTATCATAATCATTTGAAAGTATAGTTCTATTCCATTAGGTGACTTATTTAATTGTATATGCTTTCTTAACAGATAAGTGGGAAAAGGTAAGGGAAAAATTAAATTAAAAGAGGGAAAAAGGGAAAATTTGGCAACTATGGAGGGAAATTGTAAATTTACGGGTGAGATCTCTGGGATTACCATCATTGTGTGATTTCTACGCCAGCCGTAGTAAAACAGGTACACAACCAATTTTTTTTTTTTTTTTTTTTTTTTTTTTTTTTTTTTCATTTATGTATGGAAAAATTCGTTGTCTATTTAATACACAATAATATACTTGAAAAAAAAAATACATCTTGAATATCTTTTTATTAAAAGTTTTGGCACAGAAATTAATTTGGTATTTAATATTTTGATTTCGAAGTGATGATATAAGTTTAAAGGGACTCGACATATTTAAAAAATATTTTAAATAAACTTTTTAATTCTTTTTCTGCATACTATTAAGGAAGATAGTGTCACAAACAACAAAAACAATTTTACTGATACAATGTGAAAGTAATAAGTATTCAATATATACCACTATATATTATAACTATTTTTTATATATAAAATAATTTAAACTGCCTGCCGTTGAAACACAGTTCCTTTGAAAACATCAACTTCTTCTATAAATGGATTGAACGGTTCTTGTTGTTCTCCATGGCTGGAAATACGAAACAGGGATGATCGCGATTATGGCGAGCGTATGGGCGTAACGTCGCTCTGCGAACTCTTCTCAAGACGTGGCGAAATAGGTGAACGACAAAAGGATTTTTTCACTTACATATGAAAAATTTTGATATCTGTATATCGTAAGTATGAATTCATGATACATGAGAACATTAATATACTTTAAAAAAAAATACATCTCGAATACCCTTTTATTAAAAGGTTTGACAGCAGAAAATATTTTAATACTTAATATTTTTTTTTATATTTTAATCTTTAATATTTTTTTTTTAAATATTATTAATATTGATTTTCTTTTTCTTAACTTTCGAAATGAAGATATAAGTTTAAGGAGATTCGACACTTTAAAAAAATATTTAAAAGAACTTTACAGTACTTTTTTTTTTTTTTTTACATATTATTAAAGAAGTTACTTTCACAAAGAATATAAACAATTTGAAAGAAATATTATTATTTTATTTTAAACTAGCCGCCTTCGACGACCATCTGGTTCGCGACCTTTGAAAAATCTGACCATATGAAAGTCCTGCTCGGTTACGCCCTCTTCCCGTTTCAGGACTTAAAACAACTTATTTGTTCATTTTTCAAGTGTAGCTTTATTGAGAATTCTAACTTTAGAAAATTCCCTCTTAGTAGTGCCTGCCTTTTTTTACTCCCGTTTCATGATCTGAAACAGCCTGTTCGTACATATGCAATCGATTCTTGAAAAATCTCACCGTATTAAAGTTGTGCTCAGTAAGGCCTGCGGCGCTTTCTCCCCGTTTTAAAACCTGCAAAAGCTTGCTGGCTCATAGAAATACCTGTGAAAATTCTAATTTTGGCAAATATCCACTCTGTGACGACTGCGACACCCCTTTGCGTTTCATGATATGCAAAATCAGTTAAAGTATTATATTTAGAATTTTATGTTGAAGCATTTACGTAGATTAAAAATAAATTTCCTCTTGAAGAAGATGTGTATTCTCTGACACTTTTTTTATTAAGTCTTCAAATGCTTTGACATTTTCAAATAACCACCACTTGGAAACGAAATGGCAGAGTAATTTGTTTAATGAACTTATCCAAGTTTTGTAAGTAAATATATCGTCTAAATTCGTTTGAATAAATTTAATGTTTTGGAAGTTATCATTATGACACATTTTTCATTATCAATATTAATACTCGAAGTTCTTCATTTTGTAGATTTTAATTTATATATATCTATATATATATTTCATACTTTCGTGTGATTTCCTTTATTATTACTCATTTTGTGTAAATTGCGCCTTAGGTACTTTAAAATCTTCGCAAATGCATACAGTAATTTTTTATCTTTTCAATACAACATACAATCAGAGTCCCTGATGTTGTATGATGATTTTACAGTTGTATGCCCACATTTTATGGGATTTTCATTATTATTTTTTTCTTATTCAACTTATTCAAGCTCTCAAAGTGACATCCTTTTTATGCCATGTCTGAAAAGAAATTCATCACACACACACACACACACATATATATATATATATATATATACACCCCACGACAAAAAGATAGGTACAAAGGGATTTTTTTCTGATTTTTCATGAAATAACACTATTCCCGGACTAATTTTTGTTTTAAGACTAATTTAGAAAAGTTTTAAGACTAAAATTTTTCTAATTTAAGACTACACTCCTCGACAAAAAGATAGGAACAAAGGGTATTTTACATTTTTCATAAAATAACATTATCTAAATTGTGCTGATCATTTATTATCATAACAAAATATTATCATATCAAAAACATATTAAATATTTGAATCATATTCAAAATATTCATATTCAAAATATTCATATTCAAAATAATCACATTAAAAAAAAAAAAAAAAAAAAACCTCTTTGTTCCTATCTTTATGTCGCGGTGTGTAGTCTTAAATTAGAAAAATTTTGATCTTAAAATTTTTCTAAATTAGTCCGAAAATAGTGTTATTTTATGTTAATAATAAATAATAAGCATAATTTAGATAATGTTATTTTATGAAAAATCAAAGAAAAAACCCTTTGTACCTATCTTTTTATTGCGGGGTGTATACACAAACACACATATATACACACATATATATATAATAGATATAGATAGATAGATAGATAAGCAAATTAATTGCAATTGGTTAATTTCTGAAAGGAAAAGAAGAGAAAAAAGAAATTAACCCAATCTGAATATACATTATTATAACATCGGTCTTTTGAAAAAAAGAAACAGGTGTTATGTTTATTTTAAAAGAGAGTCTAATTCTAATAACATCCCTAGCTATTCTATAATATTAACAATATCATCATGACTTATTCGTTTAACTTACCTTTCAAATAAACATTGATTAAGAGTGATATTAAAATTTAATAAAATATGAAAAATTTCAGGAGTTGCTAGAAAAATACAGTTTAAGTTAGTTTTTGTACAACTCTATTGCATTTGTCTTTCTGATAACTTTTACACCTGAATTTATTTCTTTGGAATACATAAGGGAAAAAACAATGAATGAATACAAGTAAAATATTTGAAATACTCGATGCAACTAAATTTAAGCAATTGTTCGAAATATTTTATATCATAGAATATCCTTGGAAAAAAAAATGAAATAAATAATAATGTAATAGTAATTCAATTTACCGTAATTTCTGGTAGATACCCCGCAGGTTATATAATCAAGTTTTGCACCAAAAATTTCAATTGATAAATAAATTTATATTTGTACGAGCTCTTCCTTCGAAAAAGTATAGATTTCTCTGTTAAATAAAATTTCTGTTGGAGAAATGACACATCTTACCTGCGGGTTATCTACCAGAAATTACGGTATTATTTTAATTTCTTTTTCTGTAGTTTGACAGCTGAGTTTGACAGCTGAAAGAAGTTGGTGACAGTGACAGGTCAAAACAACGCCATCTTACGATCTCATGTAAATTTGTCTTTCTTTCATACATATTAGAGAATGGAGTGGCCTGTCGTCTGTTTTGGAAGTTTAATTTAGAAGCGAGAAAGAGCGGAACCAGAAGTTTTGCATTCTATGCGAATAGGCTGAAGCGCAACTTTTTGGCCCGCTTGGCTCAAAATAAATCTCCGCTCTTTCTATGTTATTCAACAAGATGGTATTACTTTATGCATACAGAAAACAATTTAGATCTTATTTTTAAAGCAGTTGCAGTGGATATATCTTATTTTCAGTCTGAAAACATTTTCCCATATTTATCTTACAATGAAGGAATTTTTCCCTCATTATTTCGTTTTCCTTTTTTTCGCTCTGAGACCCCTAATTCTCCTAAGAAAAGGAAATTTTCCTCAAAATGAGAACACTGCATCCACCACTAAATTTTAATTGTAACGGTTGTCTAAATGTTTCGAAGGCTTCTTACAAAAAAGTGTTTATGTGATTAGGCAAACGTTGCACTTAAAGTTCAGTAGTGGCTATTGAATAAAAGTTTCCCTCAGTTTGGCAGCACTGATTGTGACAAGCATAATATTTCTGCGCGAACTCTTCACCAGGCGTAGCAAAACAGACCAACAACCAAAGGATTTTTGCCTTTTTCATTTACGTATGAAAAAATTCGTTCGCTACCTGTCATAAGTATAAATTCATAAGTTCATGATATTTGAGAACATTAATACACAATAATATGCTTTAAAAAAATTAATAATTATAATATCCATCTATTAAGGGGTTTAACAGCAGAAAATATTTTGATATTTAATATCTTTTTATGTTTTAATCTTTATTTATTTATTTATTTATTTTTTTCGAAGTGAAGATATAAGTTTAAGGGGACTCGAAGTTATATATATATATATATATATATATATACATATATATATATATATATTAAAAGAAATTTACAATACTGTTTTCGACATATTATTAAGGAAGTTACTTTCACAAACACTAGAAACAATTTGAAAGAAATAGTATTATTTAATTTTAAACTATCCGCCTTCGGCGACCAGCTGGTTCGCGTTCATTGAAAAATCTGACCATATGAAAGTCCAGCTCAAAGGCGCTTTCTTCCCGTTTCAGGACTTATAACAGCTTATTCGTTTATTTTTCAAGTAGCTTTATTGTCAATTCTTACTATAGTAAATTCCCACTTTGTAGAGCCTGTGGTGCTTTACTCCCTTTTCATGATCTGAAACAGTGTGTTCGTTCACCGTGCCAGCGATTCTTGAAAAATCTCCCCGTATTAAACTTCCACTTGGTGGCGCCTGCGGCGATTTCTCCTTGTTTTACAACCTACAACAGCGTGCTGACTCATAGGACAAATACGTGTAAAAATTCTAATTTTTGTAAATATCCACTTTGTGACGACTGCGACACCCCTTTGCGTTTCGTGATATGAAACATCCGTAAAAGTATCATGTTATCATGTAAAAGTACCATGAAAGTATCATAAAAGTATCATGTAAAAGTAGCTTGAATTTTGTGTTGAAGCATTTAATTAGATTAAAAATAAATTTCCTGTTGAAGAAGATGTGTATTCTCTGACACTTTTTTTTTAAGTCTTCAAATGCTTTAGATCGTAATTCAGAACCACTAGTGTCTTTACCAAGAAAGTATTTTTTACCTTTATTTTAAGATGTCAACATTAAATCATTGGGACAGGTGTGCAGAGAATAAGCCATAGATAAGAATATAGAGAAAAATTTACATCGACGATATTTAAAAATCTTTTCTTTCTTTCTTTTAATAATTAGCAGTTTACTTGCATTTAGACTTTAGCTTTCTGGATCTTAATAATTGGTTAGACATTTAAATTGTCGACCAGGTGTTAAGTATTCGCCAACATCCTAATTAATATTCCGTAGTGTTGTTAGTGACGCCCTTTTTTTCACACCAGTAAATCTTCAGAGTAAAATTCTCCAAATGCAAATGTGATTAAATAAGAAGAAAAAATACTCTAAAAAGATACTGGTGGGGGAAAAAAAGGCGGGGCTAATAATACAACGGAATATTAATTAGCATGTTGGCAAGTATGCTACTAGTTAGTCCATTAATGCACAAATTAGTTAAAGTTTTATTTCAGAAAGGCAGAACTTGGGTTTCTGGAATTACCTACAATGCTATCGATTTTTCGTCTATTTTGGAAATATGACAAATTAGTTCCATGTGTTCACCATTTTGCATGCTATAAATACCTTGTATTCTTTATTGTCATCAGAAAGTAGACTTGATAAAAAGCTAGTTTAGTAACACCTTTTAGAGTTTTACCAAGCTTAAATTAATATCAATGTCTAGTGATTTTAGAAGTTTTGTCCACGAGAAAAGATAAGTGTAAACTATTGTGTTGTGTGACCATATAGTAACGTTAACCTTAACTAGGGTGTCGTACTCTCCGCCCTTTTTCCAGGAAACTCTCAGAAGTAAAATATAAAAAAGTAAGTTTATTGCTACCACTTTTTTTTATGCAATAATCACTACCCTGTATAATCATGTCAGAATGCTATAAGTATATCCAAAAGTATTTCTGAATAAAAGTAGTGGTGGAAATTACTTATCTTTGAGGGTGTCCTGTACAAAAGTGCGGAGAATACTACTCCTGATTTAATACTTTCGCGAACGCTTCACGTCATTTCGAAATCTGTAACTCCGACAGTAAGCGTTTCTTTGCAAATTGTATGTTGCTATATTTCTTAAGACTATGCCTTATATTCATATTTGTTCAATCAAAGTACTATGATTACAAATACTTTCATTAAAAAGAGTATAATTATTATGTATATTCATATGCAATATAAAATTAATACAGAATTTTTTTTCTGAAATCGTGTAGCTTGAAAGAATAATGCCCACAGGCGGAACACACAATAAAAAAGGCGAAAACATGCGATCGCGAAAGTGTTACTGGCTTAAATTGTTGGCCTATCTTTGTTAGTACACGCCATTTCCATAACTTTCTTTTTTTCTTTTTGTGTATGTGTATACTATGTACTGATTTTGTTACAATTTTAAGTTTTAATTAGACATGCCAACATTTTAAATTATTCCGTAACATTGTTAGTGCCATTTTTTACTCTAAACTACTTTATTTTTAGTGAACTTTGCTTCAATATCTTGTAATAACGGTTAAATGGTATTAAAAATATCCTACAAAAAAGTGGTAGAAGTAAAAAAGTAGGTAATAACAGCGTTCCGAAATAAATTAAGCTTTTGCGACGCAGGGTAATTCTGATCATTTAAATTACACTGCCACCGGAATTTACAAACAAAATTAAAATAAAAAAAATTTTGGAATTTCAGGTTAAAAAAAAGTACAATTTCTAGTATGGCATAAATGTAAATTTTTGCTAAAAAATTTCCGAGATGAGCTTTGCACTTGAGATTTAATATTAGGTGTTAAATCAGCGGGAACACTGCGACTGAGAGGGTTAAAATGTTGGAATGTCTGACCCACGATTCTTTAAAATATTTCTTTTTTCCTTCATTTTGAAACATTTTTTAATTACAAATTGTATCATAAATTATTTCAGTTTATTTCATAATATGATTTAAATCCAAGGTAGTTTATATTTAATATGATTTCAGTTATTTTTCTTATATTTGACTAATTTTTAATACGAATGTAAAAACAATTTTAAGTAACAATTCATTAGTGTTAATAGTTTTCGTTAACTGTTTGTTTAATCTTCACAAACTCATCGTATTTTATTTAAATTTTTTAACGAATTTAAAATTATTTTTTTTATCAATAATTATTTCGATAGAAAATTTAGAAAGGGAAAGAAAAATGAGTAATAACATTTTGTAATAAATTCGATTTTCAGTTATCTTTAGCGAGATAAGTTAGATTAAAAAAGTTTACAAAACTTTGTTCTTCCTTGAAATAGATTATTTCCTTTAAAACTTTTTCTAGATTATTCGTTCAAACTAAGTTAATTAAAATTCATTTATGTTTTAACTTTTTTTCCGAATGTCTCGGATGATCAGTTGCTTCCTTTCAATTTAATTTTCCTTTAAATTCCTTTAAATTTTTATTTGCGAAGCCTTTCAACAAATTAAAATATAATAGGTTGAGAAATACAGACAGATTGTTTGAAATTTAATTTGAGTTTTATTTAGAAATTTAGTTCTTTTGTTGAAAAAATGGTATTTTTTCTTTTGTTGATTACCAAATTGTTTCATAACTAAATATGGATGTATTTCTTTTACTGTTATATAAATTTCAAAAAAGTTTTTAAATGGTCTTTAATTTAATGTAAATTTTAATCGTGTTAATATTTGAGTATTTTTAAATATAAAAATCACTATAGTTATATATATATATATACATATATATATATATATATATATATATATATATATATATATATATATATACAAGTTTAACTCTGTACTTTGTGTGTAAACTTATCAAGAAATAGTTCCGCTTTGGTGGAAAGTAATAAATCGTTTATTTCTACATATATATATTAAGTCTACCAGAAAGTTACGGCTGTTTCAATTAATAAAGTGACACCGAAAACTTATATTGGATACAATTTAAGATACTTTTGATTAAGTATCGAAGCGGCGATTGATAAAGTATCATATAAATATTATTACGCAAAAATTCCCCGTGTCAATTTGTGAATTCCAATAGTTAGAGCTTTCTGTTAGACCTAATGCATTACTGTTATTACTATTATTGTTATTATAGGCATTTTCAATACTTTATGTTTACAAAACATTGGCTGAAATTTACTGTAAAACATCTGTTCTTAAGATATGCATTTCAATATTATAACTACGCATTGAAAAAACTTCCCTTAAATTAAAAATATTTAAGATTTTATAGTGATTAATTGCGTGTAATTGAAATACAATAAATTAAAAAAAATATTTCTTTTCTTAAATTAATTAAAGGAAATAGTTATATGACTTTTATATGCGCTTGATATTTTAAAAATACATAACTTTTAAAAATCTCGCTTTAATTCTCTGTAAAAAACCAAAAACTATTTTTTATTTTATTTTCAATTTTCATTACAGTATACTTTGCAGAATATAATTAGGTACAGAAAATAAAAATGTGTTAGTGCAGACATTTTGCTAATGTTGCACTAATTAGAACAAGCCATATTCATATTTCAAGATATTTTCTTCATTTACCATATTTTAAAGAACTTCGTTCAAACCTTTACCGAACCATTTTTTTTTTCTAATAATGCATAGATGCCACCTACCTAATTAATAATCCGTAGTAGTGTTAGTACCTGCCCCTTTTCTACACCACTTAATTTTTAGAGTACAGCAAAGTCTCGAACAACGCGGTGACAGAGACGACAAAGAAATAAAACAGTTTTAATTTTTAACACCACCTAATTTTTAGAGTACCAATGCATTGGTTCATACACTCGATTTACTTTTTTGTATAAAGCAGTTGCTTTCATATAAAATTAGTGGTGTTAAAAAATAAAATTGTAATATTCATGAGACAAACTTGAACCCTCGTTGTAGGAGACTTTACTGTAATTCTCTTCAAATATAATTGCGATTAAATGAGAAGAAAAATACTCTAAAAAAAAAAAAGGAAGACCTTTGTGAAAAAAGAGGCGGGTGCAAAGCAAACAATACTGCGTAATATGAACTAGGATACTGGCAACTGTGGTAATGATACACAGAAATATTTTCAGAACTGAAACCGATTTAAGAAAAGAAATCCATTCATCTTATTAGATAGAATTAATTGGAATTTTCTTTCTTTATAAAGGCATGAGAAATATACTTGCCTACCAATTTATTAATTTTCAACGAGAAAGGCGAGAGAAGATACTTTTCCATGCTTACTGTTTTCAGTAAAATCACATATTTTTGGGTTAAACTACATTGCACTTAGAAAGAAACTTTTTGAAAAAAGAAATTAACACAGAGTGTGTCACATTGTTTTTTCGTGTATTTTAGTAGAATAAAAACGGCTAAAGTAGCTTACTATGACTTCCCCATTAAAAATTTATGATTGTGTTTGTAGTACATTTCACACGATCCGTTAAATATTAAAATTAAAACCATGGCTGCCACAGACATCCTTTTTTATATTTTTTTCGTACCACTATTCCTAAAATAAAAAAATTATAATGTATTTTCGCAGGTAAATTTACCCTTTGCTTGCATAAATTTGCTGTAAATTCTACGTTATAAAAGTAGTAGCACGGAAATAATAAAAAAATGCCGGTGGCAGCCCTGTTAAAAAAGGAAATAAAAGAATTATACCTAACATATAAAAGGTAGTACAGTCAGCCAAAAAATAAACCCCTCCCCACCTAATTTCGCCGTAAATTATCGTAGAAACATTTGACTGGTACCGATCGATTTGTAATAACGTCTACTTTATAACGGTATAGTTACATTTTGCCTAGGGAGTCGTCTACATATTAAAACTGGCATTAACTTCATTTTGTTCAATGGCAACTCCTATTTTTGACTTTATATTCAGATTTCTGAGATCAAGGCGGTTCGGGAAACATACCTATCTATATACTTTAAATCAATTCTAAATAGAGTTACACGTGAAAATGTATTAGGGGTCCGTCTATACATTTAGAAAATATAAATCATGATCTACCACCCATTATACATTATTTATACAGTTTCACATCGGAAAAAAATTTCAGAAATGTTAACTATAAAATAAAAATTCTGAGTTAGTTTATGAGTTAAAAGATTATTATTGGTTTCTATTAATTAAACATCAAATTGTTCACTTCATACGAAGAAAATTAAATAGCTTCAATAGATATTAAAATATCTAAGATGTCATAATGAATATGATCTGTACGCATCGATTATGGGAAAAATATCAAATATTTAAGTTTCCTAAATTCTATGATTTTACAAAATATGCATAAAGTTTGCCTAACATATATATATATATATATGTATATTTTTTTCGTTTTCTTTTTTTTTTTTTCTCTCTCTTAATACAATTTACACGTTAAGTCTTTATTTTATAAACTTTTTATAAAAAGAATACAGATTGTAATGTTAATTTATGTATTCAAAATTTAAATAGTTAGAAATTATATAGTTAATTAAATAGTTAATTTTTTTGCATCAGATTAGGCACCCACACGTTTAAATATTAATATTTTGTGATTTACACTTACACGAAGCTTTTCGAATGCAAAACTTTATAATTTCATTATCGAGGATTTTAAAAATGTGCCTTGACTTAATTAATATTAAGAGAAATGTTCGATATTCTCGCAGATATATATATATTTATTTATTTCTCAATATATTGAGAACAAAAAACTATATTTTATAAATTAGCAATGTGAAAATGATAAGATTTCCTCGTAAACAGAAGAAAACAATTAATCGCATGAACACAAATAAAATAAATACATAAAAATAGAACTTTATTACGAATCATACTTTTAAAATGTTCTCTCCTCTCTGTTCCTGTTAAAATTCTCTGTATAATTATCAGTCTTAGTTAACAAAATTGTGTCAGATTGCAGATTTTTTTTTTTTTTTTTAAGAAAAAAAGAAGAAGATAAGGAGGAGGAGAAAAGATCAAAACGAATAGAAAGCATATTAAACGTTAATACCCTTTAAAAACTGGAAAAGGGCGGGGTTTCGTATTGTGTGTCATTTGGGAGTTGTAGAGTGCCAGAAAATTGCTTTATGTAATAAAACTCTTCATTTAAAGGGTATTTAAAGCAGCATTATATTTTATACATAGACTATTCAGAAAAAAAGTAGGGGAGAGGGGGGCACCTTTGAACAATCTAAATATTTTCCTAGAAAATTATGTTATTTTTTTAATATGAACGCAGCACATTACTATTGTTTCAATGCAACAAACTAGCCAAAGCTTTACCATTTTACATGCACACTGCTGTCTAAGCAAGGTATGTATTTTTCTCTTTCCTGAATCTAAACTGTACAAAATAAAGTTGTAAGCTTTTTATTGATAATCTTGTATACCTATAATTTTAATTGATGTTTCAATGTTGAAATAAAGATTTTAGCTTCAACTTATACGTTTTGTTTTATTCAAATTCTTAAACCTAATTGAGTAAATTATTCTAATGCCAAACTCCATATGATGGGGCACCTTTGAACAAAAATGTTGGGGCACCATTGAACAAACAAAACTTTGAAGAAAAGAGTTATAAATCAATCTCAATACTATTATTTTATTTTGGATTTAAAAAATAAATGTGACAATGAAGACATACAAATTATTTATGAGCAGGTTTATTGTTTACTTAATATTAAAGTTCTACTTATATGCATGTGAACATCACTTTTGATTACTACTATTGTTTTTTTCAATCTTGCATGTTGTCATTTTTCCTACAGAAAAGTTTGCTTCCTTTGCAAAAAGTTAAAAATATTTATAGTGAAAAAATTTATTTTGATTATGGTCATCTACCATCATACTTAGTGGACGTAAGAAAGGACGATCCAGGATACTGACTTTGACTCCTGAGAAAAATGCAATTGAAGCTGAAAACAAAGCACGTCAGAACAAAAGAAAAAAATCTAAATAGTATAACTCTGCTTTTGAAAAAACAACTAAGAAGAGACTGCATACATTTGTTGATTCAAGTAGCGATGAATTTATGGTACATTTTCTGGTATTTTGATGGTACATTTTCTGTGCATGATGAAACTGACTTTGAAGATACTATTACCGTTATGGAGGATGAAGAAGGAAAAACTCTTGTTTTAGAAGATTTGAATGTGAATGATTTTATTTTAGTAAAATTTGCTAAAAAAAAAAAAAAACCTATTCTTCACTATGTTGGTCAGATTGAATTGCAATTACAGGATAAAACAGAGTTTAATGTTAAGTTTCTCTGTAAAAAAAGAAAATGATAAATTTTATTTTCCGGAAGCACCAGATATCAGTTTGGTGGATTTCAACGATATTGTAAAAAAACTGCCTCAACTAAACATTACTGGAGGTACCCTACGCGTTGTTTCAGCAATGAGTTTTGATGTCAATTTTGATGGATATAAATTTGGTTAAAAAATAAAAATTTACTAATTTCAGTTAATGTATATTTTTAATTTTATTCTTATTATTTTATAATCCTTAAAAATATTCAGCATTTGATAAAAACTCCGTATAATTTCTCTTTGTTTATGTTTGTTCAAAGGTGCCCCTAGCTTGTTCAAAGGTACCCCTACATGGGGCAGATTTGAACAGAAATATTAACAATTTTTAAAGTCTTATAACATATTTAATTTATTTAATTTTTTTTTTTTTTTAATTTTTAGCTCACATGATGAAGAAATTCCTACTTTTTCTTGTGCAACAATTAAAATTAATAATTATCATCTAAATAAAAAAATATGTTGTTTTTCCAAAAAACTGTTCAAAGGTGCCCCCCTCTCCCCTACCATTCATCTGGTTCATGAAAAATAAAGAACGTTTTCCGGCATTGCTCTATGTATATACATTCTTGTCAACCTAAACCGGAAGATTACTGGTCCCGCCCCTTTCCGTACATTTTTTTCACAACAGTCTTTGTAGAATATTTTTTCTTTATTTAACAGATTCAGCGCCATGTCAGCCATCGGTGGCTGACACTGATCTTTCCATTTAGGGCAAGTCAGCCGGCAGTGTAAAATATGATATAAAACTACAGAATTTACATAGTTTTAAGTAATTACTGACAATTTGTTTAAAATTTATTTCCCCCTTTTTTTTATTATAGGATTTTTATAGGATTATATCGTTAAGGCCTAATGGGGTTTATCGAAACTCGATAAACATAACGCGCTTCAAAGCAGTGCGTGTGGCCTGAATGGGATTTCCATAAGAATTCGCGTGGCGATGAGTGAGTTAATCGTAAATGTATTTGAAGTTAATTACTCTAGAAAAATTGTGTACACAAAGGGGCAGGAACTAACAATGTTACGGGTTCGGTTGGTAAGTATGCATATATATTTCGCTTGATTTATAAAAAATTATAACACATTTTCTTCTTCTTTTATTTTTTTTATTTTTTATTTATTTATTTATTTTTTTTTTTTTTTTAGTATTTTGTGTTTATATGTCTCCTTAAAAATAAATACAATATTCATATATAAACATTTCATACGGTAATGTATATAAACATATTTATTAAAGAAGTTTTGTTGATATTATATAATTATTTTTCTATCTGTATAGTATATTAACACAAATATATTTTATAAATTTCGCAGCATCGAAAAACAGCAACATAGCTTCCATATCAAAGCTTAATGTAAATAGGACGTAAGTAAATGTAGCTAGTGTTGAAATTTGAAAAAAAAAAAAAAAAAAAAAAAGAATAACAGTGGGCTAAAAATACCCCGGAATATATTAAAATGTTGTTTATTGTGGTTTTTGTCAGGTGATATCACTTGTGCTAAGTAGCTGGATCCACCCTCTCTTAAGCTCAGGTTCAGCTCATCATTAAAATATTGTTTTTAATATCTGCCGCACAAAAATGTTCAAAACACAAATGCCAATTTTCATATATTTTGAAATCTTCCCGTTTCAACTTTAAAAGCATTTAGATTAATTTATTTTATTTTGAATTTTTAAATTTAGACGATCAAAGTGTTTTAAATGAAATTTCAGGATTCTGTAAGATCAATATCTATATATTTGAAAGTAATAAGACTATTCCTTTGTTTTAAATATTTATTCCATAATAACTGTGACTTTGATTTCGTGATTTGGAAATTGAAAATAAATACTATTGAGCTATGTTCCAATAATAGATCTTATAAACTTAAAAAAAAAAAAAAAAAAAAAAAAAAAAAAAAAAAAAAGCAATTTTTCACTATTTGATTTTGTATTAAAAAACTTTTAATAGAAATTTCATATTTTATTATGTTACATTATGGGATAAATTTTAAATAACACAAAGCTTACAAACGGTACAGTAACCAAATGCAAATATGTCACAACAAAATTTAAACAGAAAATTGATGGTAAAAAATCTTTTTAAAATTATAAAATATTCATAATAATATTAATAAAACGATTGTCGAATGCATAATTGCTGTTTCATGCAATCAGTTTCGCTGTACCGTGTTTTCTAAAACATAATATTTAACTAGAGGTGTACGTACTCTTGAATATTGAAATGCGAAAAAAAGTGTAACAGGGTTAAAATAGAATTTTAGCAGCGAAAAAACTAGAAAAAGATGTTTAATACTTATGAAGAAAGACTTAACATATTAGGATCGGATATATTCCTCTCTTGTACCGTAAGCCACGCCTTTTCACAAATTTTCTAAAACTTTATAATATAAAACAAAATAATTTTGCATATTTGTAATTAAATCATTTAAGTTTTGTCTTCAATAATCGATGTTTTAAATACCATAGTGATTTATGCATACCAGCGTCACATATAGAGTCAAAAAGGAATATGCAAATTAGTCTTTTTTTTTAAATAGTGTTTCAGCGAATCATCAATCTTTTCTTTTGAAATCCTTTCACAATCCCTCGCCTACATTGTGATAACTTTACAAAAATATGCCAAATTGTATAATAAACATCGAAATATTGCTTAGGAAACAATAAAAATAACATAAAGTTAAATTAAAATAGTTTTCCGTCAAATTATATACAAACATTTACTTATAGAAAATACAGATTGTAACAAGTGACGGCCCCCTAACCGGAATAAAAAGTGAAATATCACTGTAACTCAAAAAATAATGTTAGGAATGAGCTGTAAATTTGGAAACCCATGTTTTTGATGATGCCCGTTCTATTCGTGCAAAAATTAACATAGGTCATAATTCATAATTTTTTCAAATATGAATTTATTAATAATTTTCATAATTCAAAAAATGTTTTTTTAGCAAAAATTTGCATGGAATATGTTTGGGTCAATTCATTCTAACGAATAAAAAAAACAGAATTTAAATATCATAATTATTTCGGAAGATATGATTTAATGTTTGTTACATTCATTTAACATTAGCATCCCCAAACTTTGACAGCTTATAACTCTATGAAAAATTGAGCGAAATATATAAACTATACCATTTTCCATGATTATTTGATCCAAAGAATTCAAATAAATTATAAAAAAGGGGGGTTACTATTGAAAAAAATGACGTTGATGTCAGTTTTAATATGTAGACAACCCCCTAAGTAAAATCTAACTATAACATTATAAACTAGACGTTATTACAAACTGATCGGTACTAGTCGCATGTTTCTACGATAATTTACGGCGAAATTAGGGGGGGGGGGGGCGTTTTGTTTTTGGCTGACTGTACCATCGAATTTCCATTCATTTCAACTGCTACAACATTTTCTTAGTGACAGATGGTGTCCAGAATGCCATCTAAAGATATTTTGATCAAAAACTAATTGATTTTTATCAATTCAGCATTGTGAACTTGTACTTTTGGCTGACTGTACATCACACAGTAGCTATTAAGTGGCTTTTACTAGCATCATAACTACACAATTGCCAACATTTTAATTTATGTTGAAGGATTTTTATCCTAAATAATAATCTTCAATATATAACCATGATAAAAGTAGGAAAAAAAATACTCATAAAAAAAGGAAGTATGAAATAAAGGCGGGGCTAAAAATGGCCCATAATAAATATAAATGTTGGCAACTGTAACTACATATTGAAACCGGGCTTAGATTTCAATTTTGTGGATTTTGCACGAATTAAATGCATGGAACTCAAAAATAAAAATATAATAAAGCTTATAATTTCTTAAAAGTGTATTTTTAAGGCTCATTTTTTCCCCTCAGTATTTAACCACTAATTTAAACAACAATTTTTGTCATTATAATGATCCTCTAATATACCTGTTATTATTTATATTTTATTTCGAAGTACTGTTAACCGCGCCCATTCCTCAAACCAGTATGATTTTAGAGGAATTTTCTCCAATAGGTAATAATGATGAAATAAGAAGAAGAATGTTTTAAAAACATACTGGTGTGAACAAAGGGCGTGGTTAACAGTACTCCGGTATAAATTATAAATATTACCAGGTATGGTATAAAATTTAAAAGGAATTTATTGTTTCTGAATGTTGGTGCTACTGAAAGTATCAGGAAAAAAGGCGAGTGCATATGAATCCTGTAAAATAATTTTAATAAAGTCTGTTATCTTTCTATTTTCTATTTACTATGTTTTTGGGAACAGTTTTTTCAACACATTTTAAAGCCTTTATTTTATTTTTTTTATGTATGTCCAAAACTACATTCAAAACATTTAGTGTTTTCTTTTAATATTAGCTCACTGTGTATGATATAACTGGATGCACAAAAAGTGTTAGCGCAGAATTTCTAAATATTTCAGCCCCAAATATTTATTTTTCGTGTGCAATATACTTAAAATAATACATGCTATATTTATCAAACATGCCAACAATTTAATTTATTCCAGATGGCTAGTAATACATGCCCTTTTTTCAGTCCTACTTTATCTGTAGTTTTTTTTTTTTTCAAAATACGTAACTAAAATTCAATAATTTGAAAAGTGCCCTTCAAAAGTTGTAGTGTGAAAAATAAATAAATAAATAAATAAATAAAGGCGAATACTAACAGTGTTCCGAAATAAATTAAAATATTGGCATGTCGGCATTTGGTCATAAATATATCTCAAATATAGAAAAGAAACTCTTAGAAAACACGCGATATATTAATGTTATTTACAAACTGAGAACGAACAAGAGGTGTTTATTTATACTCAACTGCCAATGATGCCATTTGGAATCACGAATTTTTAATAAACAAAAATACAAAATTAAAAAAGAAATGTCTATAAAAATTTTTTACAATGGCATTTATAAACACTAAAAAATAATGTATATATATGATACCATTTTGGCATCCGTAGAATTAAAAGGATTTATTCGACAGTTAAATTAAATTGGGATATTTAAAAATGCACACTTAGGTTTTCCGTTAAATTCGTTTTATAATATTTCTTTAATCCTTAAACAAACTGAACTATATCATGCATGCCAAATGATACACACATAGCTTATAATTAGCATTTCAATAGCTTAACACGTTAGAAAATAACTCTGTATCTAATTTACATTATTGTAATGCATTATTCATTATCATTTACATTTTATGTGATTGTGGTAATCTACCAAACCATTAGAAATTTGCACACGATACACCTAACTTCTAAAATTTCAAAAGAGTGATTTATGTAAGCGACGCGTAATGTGCAAATAACTTTGTTTGACAAGAGAACGCTGAAGATAACACTACTAAAAGATATTAGTTTTAGGAATTTAGACAGAGAGTCTACAAATATTCTTGCAATTTTCTATGACATAAGACGTGAACAAGAAATATCATAACAAGGAATTCTCTCGTTATCATGTTTTAACCGTTAAATTTAGATGTGTGATTTAATTCACATTGAAACATTAATCCATTGTAATAAGTATATAATAAATAAAATGTATAATACACATATAACAAATGTATAATAAATATATATGTAATGTATAAAGTATATATGAAATAATATATATAGAAATGTATAAAATATGTCATAAATAAATATGTAATAAGTAATTCATTGTTTATAAATTTTATGACTAATCCATTGTGGTTGGCAGATTTTTCTCATTTAAAACAGTAACAGCATAATAATTTAAACATTTTTATAATTTTTAAGCCACGCCTTTTGGCATTTTTATTAAACGAAATAGCTGCCAATTTTTTTTAATTTATTCCGGAATGATGCTAGCCCCGCCCTATTTTCACACCGTAATATATGTAGAAAAATTTCTTCACTATTTAACTATGATTAAACATGAAAAATATAACTCTAAAAAGATTTCGGTGGGGAAAAAAAGGCGGGGCTAACAACATTCCGGATTAAATTAAAAAACTTAGCATCTATGAAACGCTACTGTTTTTCACAAAACATTTTTACTTTTTGATAAATGCCATTGTCATGTATATACACCTACGGCCATTAACGGCCCTCTTCACTTACCGTCACCGGAAGCCCGAGCCAATGTTATTCTATTGTGAAATTTTCTTTACAAATAACTTATTAACTAATACATATTTTTAAATTCTATTTTCACATTCAGAAAATTCCCAGCTGTTAAATTGACGGACCTTTTTTAAAAATGTATTTTTTTTTAATTTTTAATATTTTATTTTGAAATTACAAAATGAAAATATTTCACATATTAAGAATTCGTATTTTGCAGCTAAAAAATATAATATAAAAGAGTAAAATAATAAGTTTTTAAAAAAAGTCCGTCAATATAACAGCTGGGAATTTTCAGAATGTGAAAACAGAATTTAAAAATATGTATTAGTTATTTGTAAAGAAAAATTTCCCATAGAATAACATTAGCGTCAGCTTCCGGCGGCGGTGAGTGAAGCGGGCTCTTAAGCTCTTAGATACGAGTATACAATATCATGTTTACTTTTTTAGGACTGTAATTAAAAAAAAAAAAAAAAAAAAACGACAAAAAGGCGATTTTATTATTTTTGTTGTTGTTGTTCTCGGCATTTGCAACATATGTCCGCAAAGGGTTAATATGCAGTGATTTGCGGAGAATACAACCACAGACATGACAATATTTAAATTTATTTCGGAAAATTAATATTAACTGTTTTTCTTTTTTAACACCTCTTTTCTTGAAGGCTAGCGTTGAACATAAATACGAAACTCTTTCAATAAATTGTGAACCACTTTACAAGACCTTTTTAGTCATGCAGAAAAAAAAGTATTATCACAACATACACACACACACACACACACACACACATATATATATATATATATTACAGAGCTGCCAACCTAATCCGGCAAATTGTAAGTACCGCCCATTTTTCTACACCGCTTAATTTTTAGAGTATTTGTTTTCTTAATCCATCGTAAATATAATTTAAGAGAGTTACTCTAAAAATTAAGTGTTGTAGAAAAATGGGCAGTACTAACAATTTGCCGGATTAGGTTGGCAGCTCTGTATATATATATATATATATATATTAGGTCTTTGCATAAATTCGTGCGGTTTTTTATTGCTTCATTTCATAAAAATACATCAAATCAAATGACAATTTTTAATCAAAATACTCTCCATTTACCACGGCGATAGAAGCTCTCGTCTTTGGAGGCAATAAAATGATCCGCGTCCGAACGAACTTTTGCAACGACCTAATATATATATATATATATATATATGTATAATATTTTTTATTTTAATATCATTAACATTTCATGCATGCCTTATTCCTTAATTTATGACCTTTTAATTTCAACCACAAGCTAAACATTCCAAAGTGAAGGCTTTGTTTATCTTTCGTAATATAAGTTTTGTAATAAATCTTCGATCTTTTATATAAAATGCATACAATCTATTTTTCATTAGCATATTAATAGCTTACAGGCTTGAAGGTAAACTTACATCAAACTAAAATAATCTCACTAGAGTATACTTTAGTATTTACAATTGATAAATTTTGCAGAATTGTTACGTGAGAAATTACCACGCAATATCCTCCAACTTTAAAGATTTCAAAAGAGGTAATTATGCATGAAACATTTAATGAGTGAATAACTTTATTTGCATGGAAAACAATAAAAATAACACTGTAGAAATAAATATTAGCTTTAGAATTTCAGAAATTTAAGCAGTCTAGAAATTTCGTGCGAATTTTCTATGACAAAAGAAGTGAATAAACATTATTATAACAAATAATTATCTCGTGAATATATATGTCTTATTCAGACATGCGGTTTAATTCACACTTAATCATTGTTAGGTAGTGTTATGCGGAGGAGAATATAAGTAAAAGATTATCAAAAATTTTTTATTATATCGAATATTTCGACATTTCTTCCTTATTTTCAGTATGAAGTTTATATTCTTCAATTATGTAAAACTAAACCTAAATATTGTTAATTTACAAAGAAATATTCTGAAAATTCCGAAAACAAAAGTAGCTTTATCACATTTTATGTAACTGTTATTCAGAAACATTGCATTATTTTCTAGTTATAATTATTTTAAGTAAGTAAGAGATTAAATTTCTCTTCATATTTTTATGTTTAAAATAAATATTATCAAGTCTTGTGTAATGTATGCACTACTCTTTTTTATTTGATAATAGCGTTAATATTATATTTTAAAAATAATTTATTCTGCATAAGACAGTTATCATTCCAGGAAGACAGTTTTATCGTCTGTTTTTGATTTTTTTTTTCTTAGAAATTGACCTAGTTTGTTATTTAGTTTACTTTTTAGTTTACTTTTATATCTGGTTATCTACATTTACTGAAAAATTTATAGTCACGATAACTTCCAAACTAAAGAAACAAACAAACTTAAAATCGTATGAGAACTTTTCCTTGAAATATATGATGAGTTCCTTGTCCATTGGCATCTCCATTTTCGTTTCAAAATCGAGACCATTTGAAATTTTCGAATTCAAATAAAAAAAAGTATTTTTTATTCCATTAGCATGAAACTCAGTATGTACTTCGCCCATGGTGGCCATTTGAAAATAAAAAAGAAATGAACCAAATCTTTTGACTGAGTCGGAAGGACTTTTTTAAAAATCTCTCAGTGCAACAATTTATAACGGTGAAAATTTTAAACTAATATGTTCTATCCACCACAACACTTTCTGTTATAATTTTCTATACAAATTCATTCAGTACAAATATTTTATGAAAACTATTTTTTATTCAAATGATCTACCATAATGAATGCAGACAGTTTTCATATTAGAGAAAAGTAACGCTAAATATCTAAAAACAGTTTTATTTTCTTAAAAAAAAAAAAAAAAAAAAAAAAAAAAAAATCTTAAAAAAACAACGCGTTTTCATAATGTTATCTCACATATCAAGTTTCGTACAGTTATATGCAGAGCTGCCAACCTAATCCGGCAAATTGCTTGTACCACCCCTTTTCCTACACCACTTAATTTTTAGAGTATTTGTTTTCTTAATTCATCGTAAATATATTTGAAAAACATTATTCTAAAAATTTAGTGGTGTACAAAAAGGGGCGGTACTAACAATTTGCCGGATTAGGTTGGCAGGTCTGTATATGACGTACAAGGTACGATATAGCCTTCTCGTTCTTGGGGAAAATTGTAGTATAGATGCGCCACCTACTAGTTGATATGC
The DNA here is from genome assembly GCA_963930645.1 of Salticus scenicus. Lineage (NCBI taxonomy): Eukaryota > Metazoa > Arthropoda > Arachnida > Araneae > Salticidae > Salticus > Salticus scenicus. Next base: position 100,001,112 of record OZ005658.1, on the reverse strand, counting down.
ATCCAAATTGAATCAGCAAAAAAGTCACATAATTGCCTATTTACTTTCAAGATTTGTTTGATTATACGCAATCGAACCTGAGATATAGCCTTCCTTTAAATTACTGAAATCGGTATATATCAGAGCTACTTCTTGAGCGATTGAGACAAAGAGTTCACAGGTTCTAATTTATGTCAAGGTGCATCTACGCATAAATTTATATGCAATTCTTTGCAGTAGTTCCAGAAATGTAGCCTTCCCTTAAATTGTGGAAAACGCTGTATAGTAGCGCCACCTGTTGAATGATAGACACCAAAAGTTGACAGGCACTAACTTAGGACAAGATGCATCCATATATAAATTTAAATACAATTTCATGCAGTAGTTCCTGAGATATAGCCTTCCTTTAAAATGAGAAAATCTTTGTATAAGAGCGCAGCTTTTGAGCAATTCACCCCAAAAGTTGGCAAGCACTAATTAATATCCCGGTGCATCTACACATAAATGTTTATCCAATTCTCTGCAGTAGTTCCTGAGATACAGTCGCCACAAAATTTTTGTCACAGACAGACTATTTCTGAAAATGGTAAAATTGTGTTCTAGATCTCTCAAACCGTGTTAATCCATCGGGAATTAGGTGTCAAAATTTTTTACGAGTCAAGTACTTCCTTCTATTGAAAAAAAAAAAAAAAAGAAAGAAAGAAATTAACCTACTCTCTTGACTAAGTTGGAAGGATTTGTTTAAAAAAAAAAAAAACTAAATTATGAAGGCAACATCTTATAGTTTAGTTTTACATTAAACAAAAAAGTAACTAAAGTAACTACACCTAAAAGGACCTATTTAATTTATGAAGAATCTAATGCATTTTTCAGTAGGCGCAAATCTTTACAATTTCATTTTCTTGAGGTGTAAAAATAAGGAATCATTAGAAGAAGAACAATAAATGTTATTTCATTCAAATTTTTTCTACTAACGTCATTAATAAAAATACAGGCTGAATAATAATAATAACAGGCTTTTAAATTTTAACTTTTAAAAAAATGATTTTTTTCTTTTTTTTTTTTTTAACGTTTTAGTGTTGTAAAAACTTTCTAGTATAAAATAATTTATTTTTTATACATACATACATGCATGCATATATATATATATTGGATATTGTTGCTCACTGAAGAATTGGCACGATTCCCCCTTCCTATGGTATTCTCTTCAGTTTGAGTGTTTCTCTACCGTTTTCATTGTTCTTTTTGCTTAACAAGTATAACCTAGATTGACATTCTTAAAATTATGTATAAAAGTCGTGATTTTTTTTTTCTTGTAGTCATCAGTTGCATTTTTTTATTTGTAGTTAGCGAAAGAATTTTTTTTTTTTTTTTTTTAATAAAAGTTTTAAAAATCAAAAGCGTCAATAATTTATCTTCATTCGTAATAATGAAGATAACTGATTTTTAATTAATCGGCAATGAGATCTTTCACTTTTGACTCTTTATATACAGCATCAATCTGAATTTATAATGTCATGAGAAATATATAACAACTATTTTAACAACAAATTTTATCATAATAATAATAAGCATTTTCTATTCTAATATCAAAACAAATAATTGAATCAATATAAATTTATTGTATGTATTGCTTAACGAGAATAATAGTAAAGGTAATACTGCTCAGACATACCTGTTATAATAAAATAGTCGTCTAATTTTAAACCTATCTTTCTTTCGAAATTTTCACAATTTTATAATTAAAGTATGATCCAACTATTAAAACTATTAAACTACTGTACTACTTACTTTGTAGGAATATTCTTATTTAAATGATATTTCTAAAACTTAGTTATTTTCTCTCTTTCAAAGCTCATTTTTGTCTCGTACGTTATTTAATATTTGGAATTAAAAAATATATAAGTGTACAATTTTTTAAAATGGTTAACAACCAGAAAATTTCTAAAATTAAAAAGAAATTATATATATATATATATATAATTTCTAAAATTAAAAAGAAATTATATATATATATGTAATTTCTAAAATTAAAAAGAAATTATATATATATATATATATATATATATATATATATTCTGAAACATAAAATACTGTGATAAAACAATTATGCGTTTATGTTATTTTAAAGGAAAGACAAATAATTTACTCCTTTAATTAATCTTTACAAATTCATACCTAATTTAGAAAGAATTTAATAACATTCCATCAAAATTGAAGGTCCTCATTTACAGACAATTAATAAACGAACAAAACAAATGTTTGTGGTTTCTAGGAATAAATGTATATATATTTGATTATGACAGTCAATGAACGCTACCGTAATTTCTGGTAGATACCCCGCAGGTTATATAATCCAGTGTTGCACCAGAAATTTCAATTGATAAATAAATTTATATTTGTACGAGCTCTTCCTTCGAAAAAGTATAGATTTCTCTATTAAATAAAATTTCTGGTGATGAATTGACACATCTTACCTATGGGTTATCTACCAGAAATTACAGTACGTAAATAAACTTTTAAACAGTAATATATCTGCTATTTTAATTCCCAACTTCTATCGCCACTTTATTATTTTTCAATGCTTGCACATGCATTTGCTTTTTGCGCAGTTACACCAACTCGCTCTAGGGGAATTATTATATCTAACACCTTACATAGGACTACAGTAGCATAGTTTCTAGAGCGTTGAGTTTGCAATCGGTAATTTGTAGATTTGATACTGAGCAAGCCAAAGACTTTTGAGTATATTAATAGGTGCTGATGCCCTTAAATCCAGTCGTGGCAATGTCCTCAATGTTCCACGAACATTAAAACAGTGATCGCCTAACAGTGATCGCCAGTAGACCACTAGCGAGAGAATTTTGGGGATCCACAGAAAAATCTGTTCATTATTTGCATTTTTAATGTTTTATGAGAAATTACGCTGATGTTAATATTCTTCAGCATTTTCTAAATCACTCACACTCATAACATTAAACTACCGAATACAAAAATATTTTTTTTTTAATTGTATCTCACAAAAACAGAATTGTAAGTATCAGGCATAGTTATTGCTTTCAATTTCTGATTTGCATGTGTTATATAGCAAGACTTCCTTTAAATTCATTAGATTATTCGAATCAAACAATTATTCAGTTGTACGTAAAAAATATCATTTTTCCACTGGATTTCAAAATTCTAACGATATACATATTACTTTAGTCAGCAAATACAGTTCTATACGTGAAAATATAAATTTACTCTTTTTAAGTAAATCTTTCGTCTAATTGTCTTGTAATGTAGAATCAACAAAAAGATGTTCAAGTTTTGTCCCTATATCTGTTTTGTTATAATCAAACAATTGTTAGGTATCATGTTTGTGATTATATAAATTCTTACGTGTTTCCTATACTGAAATTAGTATTTGTAATGTTTTATGTTAAGTAGGCTTAATAGCTATTTATAAAATGGCTGTTTTCTGATTATTATTCGAGAAATACGTTTGCGATTCATAATCAATCATATCAGTGGCCCTCGGGAAAACAGATGATGAAATTAGTGTTCCGTGGAATTTTAAATGTTAAATTTAGTGGTTCGTGAAGGCAAAAGGGTTCTTGGCGCTGCTCTAGGGGTTATCGAAGAGATGGAATCCCCTCCGTGGAGGATCGAAATTGCAATAGTATGTCTTCAACCACATCTAGGAGTGAATCCCAGACCACCGCGAATAGACGATAGCGCAGTTCAAGCCATATATAAAATCGTTCAAATTGACACTTTTTAATTTGGCAGTCTATACGCCTATTTTTCAGGACACTCTTAAATGTGGGAAATGTCTGCCTTTTTTGCCACCACTAATTTTATGCAGAAATCTTTTTAGTATTTTATAGTATCACATCGTGGTGGAAAAGGATAGAGATTATTGTATAAAAATAATGGTAGCAATAAAGATGGAAATTTCTAGTGCTTGAGAGTATCCTGAAAAAAGGGAGGACAGTACGACCCCTGGTAAATAGAGTAAAACAGATAAGAAGCCTTTAAATATTACCTTTGAGTCATTTTACTGTAGTGCTCAGCGTCATTTAAAAAGCACAGGCTGTAATTTCGAAACAAGTGCAAGAGTCCTGCGAATTTTGTAACTTTTAGCTTCAGTTGAATTTAACTAGATCATGAGAAAACTTGAAAAATAAGTAAATCACATGGGACATGTGAGAGACAATAAATATGACATGGACAAAAACTGTAACATATTTAAGATTAATTTATCCATTTTTCTTTTCTAATTTATTTATTTATGTACGAGGTGTGGCTATTAAATAACGAGACTATTGCTGCTACAGACGAACTTCATATGCGCCAAATCCGAACGACCCACCGCTGTGCAGCGTAAAGCCTTCTCTTTCGATTGCAGCGCCCCCCGTGTCTGTAGAGAAATCAGTCTGGCCGTAACCTTCGTTTGTGTAAGAGTTGTTTGTTTCGTTTTGCCGAAAACGTAAAAATAGAGCAACGAATTGTCGTGAAATTTCACGTGAAACTTGGTAAAATCGCTAGTGAAACTTATCTTTTATTAAAACAAGTTTATGACGATGAATGTTTATCACGTGGTCGAGTTTATGAGTGGTTCAACCGTTTCCAAGATGGCTGAGAAGACTTTGAAGATCATGACCGAAATTCAAAGCGATGATGATCCTTTTTTTCAACATTCATGGTATTGTGTACCTCCACTGGGTTCCTGAATGTCAAATTATTAAACAACATTACTATCTTGAGGTGCTTGCTCAACTCCATGAAGGGGTAAAGAAAAAACGACCCGAATTGTGGAAGAAGAAGTCATGGGTTCTCCATCAAGATAACGCGCCTGTTCACACGTCATTTCTGTAAAGACGTTTCTAGCCAAATACAACATCCTAGTTTTAGACCATCCACCTTATTCTCCTGACCTGGGCCCATGTGACTTATATCCGTTCCAGAAAGTTAAATCTGCATTAAAAGGAACAAGATTTGAACCAGTTAAAGCTGTGAAATGAAAAGCGGCACGCCACATGTAGGAGCTGACAGGACAAGACTTCCAGCACTGTTTTGAACAATGGAAAATTCGCATGGAGCGTTGTAGGGATAGAGGAGGGGTGTATATTGAAGGTGATAATAACTAAATATGTATAAATTTAAAATAAAATGTTTTACAGCCATAGTCTCGTTATTTAATAGCCACACCTCGTATTTTGAGAATATTTGTATCGTATTTAGAATAAAACAAACCGAACATCGCTTTTTTTCTTTTTTATTCCATTTGTTACTCTCCAGTGTCCAGTAGGTGTTGCCAGTGCCGGATCTAAGGGGGGAGCTAGGGGGCCCCAAAGTACTGATATTCACAATTGAATATTACAATTGTAAACTTTTCATTAATCTGAAATAACATCTTAAAAAATCTTCGCCCTCACCCCCCCCCTCGGAAAAAAAAAAAAAAAAAAAAATTAAGTTCTGGATCCGCTACTGGTTACTGGTAAATTATGCTCTTAATGTCAGGGATCGCAACGCTTCTAAAATTTTACTGACAACTTTATTATATATTTTCACCATTATTCCAGAACAGTCAATTTTTTTTAAAAAATATTATAGCATTATGGATATAGTGGTTCAGTACAATCAAACGAACATACAGTTTTAGAAACGCTGTGATCCTTGCAGTTCCCCATAACCCTTTCATTCCCCGTAGTGCCAAGTGGAATCATAACATTTCAGTGTATTTTTTTTTTTTTTTTTTTTTTACCATCTAACACTCCCACTGATTCAAAATGAACAGTATTGAAATTTATATATACATTTTACTACCGAAAAATATATTTTTCAGATGATTTCACTATCCTTGTTGATAAATGAAAGTATATCTTACTCTATTTGGATAATAATATCGGAATCAGTTGGGCAATTTAAGTAAATTAACTGTTTGAAATATTTTTTATTTTTTAATGTTTATAATTTGTATTTTAATTAATTGCAATACGTATTTCTTCCAAAATTTTGATATTTTTATTTGTTGAAAACTTGTGATTTTAAAGGGTAACAGTGGTTATATTAAACATAAATACACACATCTCAGTTGCTTTGTTAGCTATATTAATTCGTACTATACTGCTACTCCTATTTTTTAAAAAAATATTTATGTATATTACTTTTGAAATAAATTTATGACTAAATATAAGATTTATTGTTTTGTGGATGGAAAAAAAAATTGGGAGATAAAAAAATATATATATTACGAATTTGTTTTAGGATTGTTGAAAGTTGATCAGAAAGGGCACAATTGCCAACATTTTAATTTATTCCGGAGCATTTTAGCCCCTCCTTTATTTTGCACCACTTTATTTACAGATTAATTGGCTTTAATATATAACTACAATAAAATAAAATAAAAAATACTCTTTAAAGAATAGTAGTATAAAATAAAGGCGGGGCTAAAAATACTCATAATAAATTAAAATATTAGCATCTCCGCAGATAGTATCATTATATACAAATTTCACAATATTTAGTCACTTTATGTTAATCAAATATGTTAGTCACTAATATTAAAATAAAACTTCACAAATGTGTAAAAAATTATTTTCCTTTATTTTATAAATTATAATTAAAAATAATTAATTTCTCTCACCAAAAAAAAAAAAAAAAAAAACTCCTGTTAAATAAATGTTTCATGCACTATACCAATTAAAGTGATAAATTTTAGCAATCCGTTTTCGACATCGTTTTTAATAAAATATTTTATGAAATATGACTAACAAAAAAATATTTTTTACTAATCTCGTCTGTAAACTATGATATGCGCAAAATAAAATGGTTGAGTTAATTCATAAATGTATATAAATTGATTTAAATCTTTTTTTTCTTATTCTAATGAAGTTTATACAAGTTTTCCATCCATTTAATTTTGATGTTAAAGTAGTTTTAAATTAAAAAAAATGATTTTGCCTAGTATTGAAATTAATTTCTTAATAATTCAGCTACATTTCATTTTCACTTTTGAAAATAACAACATTTATTTCTGAATGTTTCTTAACAAGATATTTTATGACGGAACTAGCAGGCTTTGCCCGCTTCGCTGGACACTATATTTAAATGAATCCCCAAAACAGCTTATCATTAATAATAATAAAATATCTTAAAAAAAAAAAAAATCATTGAAATCCGTCAAAATCTAATTTTAAGTTGCCCAATGCCTTCGGCAGTCCCTTACCTGCTTTAACTCCCCCTCCCTCGCGGTTACAGTTGAAAGTTTTACAAAATCTCATCAAAGTGCATATTTCGCACACTTAATTAACACCCACACACACCAAAATTCGCCATTCTTAGGTAATTTGGACGGATTTAAGCTTCAAAATGTGGTTTTTGACCCGCCCGCCCCAAGAGAAAGGGGGAGGGGGGTAAATTTCCAAAATTACTTTATATTGCATGTTGCATACACATACCTAACCGACACATCAAAAAATTGAGATCATGAAATTATTTAAAGCTGAGCTATGCTTTAAATTTTTTTTTTTAATCTCTCCCCCCGTTCTTAAAGGAGGGAAGGAGGAGGGAATTTCGCAAAATCTCTTCATACTATGAGTTAGATACATATAATCGTCCCTTACATAAAAAATCTGGAGTGACTCCACTCGACTTTCCAAACATTGAGTAACTAACAGTTTTGTAGATAAAATAAAGAAAGAGGAATTGCTAAACAAACAAAAGAGAGAAAACCATAATAGAGTGTTTTTTTCTCCATATATCACACGAGGTTTTATTTAACGCTACTGAACTTTGAGCCCTTAGATCATAATGATAAAGAATTTTTCGTTTTGTCCCTGTAAAAATCTATAGATGCTAGATTCACCAAAATGCTTATAGTTAGTGCAACAGTGATTTATAATATTCATACAAATTTTCAGCTCAATTGAATAAGGCGTTTAGATGCTATCGCACTTTTAAAAATTTGGTCTCATAGGCCATAATGATAAAGAATTTTTCTTTGTGTCCCTGTAAAAAAACTGTAGTGCTAGATTCACCAAAATCTATACAGTTGGTGCAAATGCGACCTACAACATGTGTACAATTTTTTTGCTCAGATTAATAAGGCGTTTAGACGCTATCACACTTTTAAAAATTTGGCCCCATTGGCCTTAATGATAAAGAATTTTTCTTTGTGTCCCTGTAAAAAAACTATAAGTGCTAGATTCTCCAAAATCTATACAGATTGAGTATCTGTGACCTATAATATGGGTATAAAATTTTTGCTCAATTGAATAAGGCGTTTAGATGCTATCGCACTTTTAAGATTTTGGTCCCATAGGCCATAATGATAAAGAATTTTTCTTTGTGTCCCTGTAAAAAAACTATAAGTGCTAGATTCACCAAAATCTATAGGGTTCGTACTATGGTGACTTACAATATACGTACCAACTTTCAGGTTAATCGAACAAAGCCTTTAGACGCTAGCGTGTTCACAAACATACACACATACACACACACACATACATACATCATCGTAAAAATAGTGAAAACGGACTCAGGGGACCTCAAAACGTATAGAAACATCAAAATCTCGAATTCGGATTTTTGACATGATTACAATACTTTCCTCACTATAGTGTTCGGAAAGTAAAAATGTCCAACCTTAGATAATTTAGTGCAGCGTTACGCATGAATACATGTTTTTGCCCCCCATTCTCCAAAGGGCAGTAGGGTGGAATTTCATAAAATCCCTTTGTAGTGTGTGTTCAGTTCGATTTCCTCGTGTGTTGAGTTCCCTTCTTCCAAAACCTTTTCCCTTCCCCCCCCCCCCTTAAAAATCCAAAATTCCAAAATCGCAGAAAATAATTTTTTTGTACTCAACTCTGGTCTTTCCATCTGCAATTTCTTCACCGTTAAGTAATTTGGAGCCGAGTTAAGCCTTCTGCCCCCCAAGGGATTTTGCAAAGGGGGAATTTTGCAAAATTCCGTCTTAGTTTGGGGTCAGGCTCCGAAAACGAACCTGGTCACTTTAATTTGTGACCCTCTTTCCCACAGAATCGTCATGGCAGTGTTGAGTCAGTGAATCATTGAGTTTACTCTTTTATATGTACAGATTTGTTTATATTTTTTATGGACTACTTGGCTTAAGGTTGCTATCACAAAAATAGAGTCCTTGGCGAAAAATATCCTATCTGCTTCAGTATTAAAATTAAAAATATACAAAGGATTATCAACAAATAAAGCTCTTTAATACAGATCTGAATTAGCTTTCATTTTCTTATTATTTAATTTTGGTAATGACGTCATGTTGTCATGTGCCTAAGCAAATTTAATATTTATTTTTTTTTTATTATTATTATTCGCGTGAAATATTCTTTGGCAACAATTAAAATTAAAATAAATTATTTTAAAGTTTTATTATAGAAGAAATATTTATATTATATAGAAGATTAATTAAAAATTTACATTTTTTCCGGTATAAATAGTAGCCTATGTCTTATTCCAGACTATTATCTATCTCTGTACAAAATTTCACCCAGATCCGTTTAGCCGTTGTGGCGTGATTGAGTAACAAACATCCATCCAAACTTTCGCATTTATAATATTAGTATAGATTAGTTATTATGTGCATGTGTCAGATTGAGTTATTTTGCTGTCAAATTGACAAAATTTTAATTTTAAATTTCAAAACTCTGTCGTTCTTGGCGCTTATTGTATTTGGTGATCAAAAACGTAATACGAAAATATGCATGCCAGATGTATATTTTCGTATATGCATTGTACGAAATATTGTTTCATATTATTCATTACTCTCTTAATATAAGTTGTTAAAATAACCATAATTTTTGAAAGGAATTAAATTATGTTCGCCAAATAATTTGTCGATATTTTTTTTTTTTTCTGCTAATTATGACCAATATCAAATCTATTCCGCTGCAACATATTAGTATCTTATATCAGATACTTTATTTAGACATTTGAAAACAAATTTGACTTCAAATTATGATAGAATATTTATCATTTTCCTTTTAATTAGTATATTAGTTGGATATTTATTCTGTAAATATCATCTTTTGAAATGAAATGTTTGTGTTTTCAATCGAATATGGAAATTTGCCATTTTTTTTTCCCTAGAGTTTTGAAATTAAAAATTCAAATTTTGTCAATTTTACAACAAAAATAACTTAATCTAACGCATGGACATGATAATTAATACATACCTGTACCTAAATATGGGGATTAAAATCGGGAAATAATTTTCCTCGATTTTTAATAATTTTTTACAAAATATCCAATGGACGTTTAACATAGGAAATATTTTTCTTGCATCCACGAACGGCCAGTGACGTCATCATTTCGCTTGCGTATTAGCACTTTATCAATGTGTAAAAGAAATTAAAAATGACGTCAATTTTTGTGAGATGCATAATTTTTTTTATAATTTTTTATCGTTCACGTTTAGATAAATGTATTTATTTTCCTGTTGAAAAAAATAAATAAATTCGTTTTTTTTTTTTTTTTTTTGGCAACAATTAAATTATGGATAAATTTAAATGGCTTATTTTTTGCTATTATTAGCTTACAAAATTGCTATTTTATGCAGAAAAATCGCAAAAACAAATTTTTTTTCGGAATAAAAGGTAGCCAACTTTTTAAGTTAGGGTATAAGCTATCTCTATAACAAATTTCATCGAAATCCATCGAGCAGTTTTAGCGTGAAACTCAGTCAAATAAACGGACATTCACATTTATAATATATATAAGATTAATATGCCTTTTAATCTGTAAGTATGAGATATTTTTCAAATCAGGTTAGGGATTAAACGCTTTGGGGGCCTATATATACATTTTTTTAGCCAAATATATATATATATATATATAATTAACTGATAAACCTCTGAAATGAATAGATAAGATAAATTTGAAAGAATAAATTATGAATATTTACATTTATTCTTAGAAGGATTGCTAGAAAAAAAAGATATTGAATTTTTATCTGATGGTGTTAATAAATTTAATATTTATTTACATTAATAAGTAGTCGACTAATTTAGATCGTAGATATACATTTCACTTATTATTCATGTGATTATAAAAATCTATACTTTTGAGAAATATATTTAGGCAATAATATTTATTAGCTTGGGTTCAAAACTAATTTTGAAAAAAGGACTTTTAAATAAATGAGTACATGTTAAATTTATTTATATAAATAAACCTCAATTTTATGCTCATGCGGAAACAGGTGTTTTTAAGTTATCACATTCCTTTAAAAAACAGTCGATAATGAAATATCTAAATAAAAAACTTTACATGTAATGAAAGAATATGTGTGTAGGGGTATTTCCAGAGTTACGAACATTTTAATTTATTTTGAATCAGTTTTAGCCTCGCTTTTATTTCTTGCCACTTTTATTTTAAGAGTATTTTTTTCCTATTTTTATTGAAGTTACATTCATACCTGATAATATTTATAATTTTTTTCTCCTGGGTACTGTTTACAGAGATGACAACATTTTAATTTATTCAAGAGCATTTTTAGCCCCGCCTTTATTTCATATCACTTTTACATAGCTGCCAATATTTTAATTTATTCCGGAGTACTTTTAGACCAGCCTCTATTTCTATCTCTACCACTTTATTTATAAAAGTTTTTTCTCTAATATATAACACTGATAAAATAAGAAAAAATTTCTCTTAAAAAAATAAGTGGTGCGAAATAAAGGCGTGGCTAAAAGTACTCTGGAATAAATTAATATATTGGCAGGTATGCTTTTGTTTTGCGAGTATTTTTTTTTTCTTATTTTACTGTAGTTATACAGGGTGGTTATAATTAAACTTCCCCTATAAGCAGTATCCTACAGCGCAGACGGGTGAACGGAATGCAACGAAATTCGGTATATAGACTATACAGGAGGAGATTTAAATATACGGATTTAAATATATACATATATTAGTTCCAAAATGTCCACCAGAGGGTGCCTTTCCCGGAAAAACATTAAATTTAACACAATAAACGACCAAAACGGAATACAGAAACAATATTAACCCGTTAGTAGTCGCTATAGACAGCGCCACCTATTACAGATTGCGCACTTTTTATTTAACTCTCACCAATAATTTTAAGAAGTGATGTGATCGACGCTCCTTTGATTTTATTCGCATTTTATGTATGTCAAATGCTACTTCTAAAAATTTTGGTGGCTATTGAATAAAAAAATCTGGCAACACTGAAGGATGGGCGGCAAATCGACCAACTAGCGACTACTAACGGGTTAACAATCCAGAACAAGAATTTTGAGTAATAAAATGTAAAACCGGGAAAAGCTGTCAGTTCTATGAAAAAAAAAATGTCGAGATTTGCATGCTTGCGAAGAAGAGGAAGCTTTATTCAAAACAGGTATTACTTATTGTGGTGCGATGACAAGGTGATCAGAAATTAGTCAATAAACGTTAATATTGTTTCTGTATTCCATTTTGGTCGTTTATTGTGTTAAATTTAATGTTTTTTACGGAAAAGCGCCCTCTGGGTGAAAAATTTGGAAATATATATATATTAAATTCCGTGAGCGCATCTCGTGTATAGTCTATGTACCAAATTTCGTTGCATTCCGTTCACCCGTTTACGCTGTAGGATGCTGTTTATAGGGGAGGTTTAAAAATAACCAAACTGTCTATTGTAGAAAATTATTTTATAAATAAAGTAGTGCGAAATAAAGGCTGGGCTAAAAATGCTCCGGAATAAAATAAAATGTTGGCAACTATACTGCTAGCACAGCCTTTTTTTTTCAAAATAGCCCTAGTTGCATACCACTATATTTGAAGAGCATTTTTCTACTTATTTAAACTTAATTACATATTGAAGAAAATTTCTCTAAAATCTGGCTGGTGGGACAGAAGGACGGAACTATCAGTACTCCAGAATACATTATAAATATTACCATGTATGCTACATATATTGAAAAAAAAAAGGAAGAGGGTCTATAAATAAAATGGTGCGAAATAAAGGCGGGCCTAAAAATGTTCCCGAATAAATTAAAATATTAGCAATTATGATATGTCCTTCACTTTGTAATCAAACGCCTGACTGTAGAACCGCACAAATTTCCATGGAGGTTTGTATTGATCTCTTCTAATGCAGCTGGAAGCCCGATATCTGAAATTTAGATTATTATTATATTTTAATTAATTAAAATTTATAATAGTCTAATAAGATCTTCTCTAGAGATACAAACGTAAAAGTGATAAGATTCTCCATGTCCCGTCTGTTCAATTGGTTAAAACGTATTGCTAATAACGCGAAGGTCGTAGGTTCTCCGTGGGCCCTTTTGTTAGATTTTACAGATAATTAATAAATAAAAATGGTAATTTACAACAGAAAAATTTCAGTTTCTTCACAGTATCTCAAACCGTAAGAATATAAGAAATTGGCAAAAAACGAAGTTAAGCATAAAAGTGTGTTTGTCTCTTTTTGTGCAAACGGTTGGTCTCCGCTCACTGCATGGTTTTGACCTTTCCTGATGCTCTCCGAAGGCCGATTTCGAAGATTGTGTTTAATTTATTTCTAGTTTATTAAAATCTATAATTTTCTGAAATGATTGGTTCCAGAGATATAAACGTAAAAGTGAAGGGATTCTCGTGATTTATTAACTCAGGTGGTTTGCACGTCATGTTAAAACGCGAAACTTGTAGGTTCGATCATCCAAGGGCCAATGTGTCTCTTTTTGCAGATAAGTAATAGAAAAGTGTATTTAGAGTATCCTAAATCGTAATGAGCATGCGAATGTCGCAAAAAACAAAGTTGAAAGAGGTGTGTCATTCGCTTTTATAAAACTACTGATCGCAAAGCTGTGGAGGACCGTTTTGATACGTCCTGATACACTTGAAACCCTGGTTTTCTAATTTTTGATTAGTTAATTATTATTATTATTAATTAATTAATTAATACACATTTTTTCAGCTGGGAAGGCAGGTGCTGCCACCTGTTGTCATAGCGTGTAAATGATAACCTTCTCTAAAATAGATTTTTCCGAAAAATATAAATCTTGAATATTAGCAACGCCACATATCGTACAGTTAGCACCTAAATTGAAATATCTAGTTAAGGCGAAGGTGCAAGCAATGGACACTCAAAGCTAGGTTTTGAACGATTTCAATGTTTATTTATTTATTTATTATTATTTTTTTTTTTTTAAGTGATTTAACCTATAGTGATTAATGCTTTCGAAATTTTCTTTTGAATATAGTGACAACTGAAGCAGGCGAAGCTAGCTAGTTATAAATAAAATTTATAAAATAGTATAAAGTTTAGTTTTATACTCACGAATTTTTTCTATTTAAAAGGTTATGGAAAGATTATTAGATGAATTAGTTATTTTTCCTATTTAAAACACTAACATGAAATGTTATTTCCCTTCTTTTATATATTTATGTAAGCAATGAAGCGCAATATTTAAATAAACGTCTCTCTTAGGATTTTGTTTCAAATTGGATTTTAAAAAGAAATAATAATAAATGTATTTATGTCAATGCTTTACCAGAAAAACAAAATTGCATCATTTAGTTCAATTCATTTCTTTTTTTACTTTTATTTTTGCTGAAAAAAGCAAAAGCAAAAACACTTTTTACTAATGCAATACATTTTATATACTGTGAAACTTTATTTTTGAAAAAAAAAATATTTTATTTTATTTTGTATAAAAATTCAACGACAAATCGAATGTCTTCGTCATTTTTTCAATTTATTGTATAAAATGTATACATTTCCCAAATTTGTGATGTTTTATTTGGTTGGTATTTCAGAATGATAAATGTTATCTGAGATACATTTTATCTGAACTACTTTATACCCAAATCTGTAAACAGAAAAAATAAAAATGAAAAAATCAGTTTAATGAGACATTTATTTATTGCAATGCTTCTTTAAAGGTTCACAAAAGATTTTGAACTAAATGCATTTATTTTGTTTATTTATTGCTCTCTACAGGTGCAGAAAGGTATAAAATGCAATGTCAATTAATTTTAAATGTTAAATTTAAAAATATTGCTTTTCTGGGAGCTGTAAGTTATTTAGAACATCCTTTGTTTATTTTGGGCTATTTGATTAAAAAAGAATGTTTTTATTTTGCATATAGATGAATGTTTGTACTGTTTGACCATTTAACCATAGTTGCAAACATTTTAATTTATCCCGAAGCATTTTTAGCCTCGTCCTTATTTCGCACTACTTTATTTATAGAATAATATTCTCCATTATGTAACTACGATAAAATAAAGAAAATTATTCTAAAATAAAAGTGGAATGAAATAAAGGCGGAGCTAAAAATGCTCCAAAATAAATTAAAAAGATAGCAACACTGCTTTAACTAGAGTTGCAAAGCTCCTTTCAGCCCCGCTTTTATTTTATTTATTTTATTTATTTATTTATTTATTTTTACATCAATTGTTTTATAAAATGACTTTCTATATTATAAGACTACCATAAAATGAGAAAATAAAATCTTAGAAAAAAGTAGTATTTATTGTAGCATTTTCGCTACCAGTACATAATTTTGCTACAATTACGCAATAAATAACTCTCAACTGCAAAAATCAATCCTGATTTTTTTTTTCTATAAAAGTTTGTGTATAACTAAGCAGGAAAAAGCCATTTACATCTTTTCTTTACATTTTTTTCTTGAGTTCTGGTGGCTTTCCATATAAAATCATACTTGCCAACCTAAACCGGAAGATTGTTAGTCCTGCCCATTTCCGCCTATTTTTTCACACCAGTCTTTTATTTATTTATTTTTTTAATACTTTTATTCTTATTTAAACGCAAATATATTTGAAGAGAATCACTCTAAAAATTAAGTGGTGCACAAAAAGAGGCGGGAACTAACAATCTACGTGGTTAGGCTGGCACTTATCAAGTCCTAGTAATTTTCTCTTAATAACACAGTAAGCCCCGACTTTTGGAACTTCTATAAAACGTTATTGTATGCATAGCTGCCTACTTTTTAAATTAATTTCGGAAAGTTTTAGTCCCGCCCCTTTTTCTCACCTTAATCTTTTTAAAGTAATTTCTTCGATATTTAATCTCAATTATATAATGAAGAAAATTTTTCTACAAAGATTACGGTTTGAAGAAAGGGTAAATCTAACAACATTCCGGAATAAATTTATAAATTTGGCAGCTATGACTGTATGTAAAGAAAAAACATATATATTCGCGTTTATTATTGTCTTTATTTTATTTATTTATTTTATTTATCTGTAGTAATCCATGCGCTTAATACCATTTGACATGTATATGTAGCAGTATTTCTGAAACAGTTAAACACGAGTACATAAAAATCCTTTTGCAAAATAATGAACGCATAAGGGCTGGCTAGTTTTTTCACCACTGTGATGGCATCGACTGCAGAAGTTTCAATTAAGCGCGTTTCGAAGCGTTAATTAAGCGCGTTTTTTATTAGCGCGTTTCGAATGAATCTGAATTTATTTCGTCTATTTTCGTTTGAATTAAAAAGTAAATTTATTATCGTGTAACACTGAATAAATAAAAAATTTTATTCGTGGTTTATGCATTTAATATACACAGCTACCAATATTTTAATTTATTCCGGAGTACTTTTAGCCCCGCCTTTAATTCACACCACTTTATTTATAGAAAAATTTTCTTCAGTACATAACTTCGATAAAATAAGAAAAAATTGGTTTTAAAAAATAAGTGGTACGAATTAGAGGCGGGGCTAAAATTACTCCGGAATAAATTAAAATATTGGCAGTTATGAATATATGTGCGGATTATCACTTAATACCTTTTCTAAAAGATACACAAAAAGAAATATGCTGTTTTCTCGACCTGAAATGCAAATTTTTGATAAATGCATCCTCAGTTCTAAGCTTGTACACTTTTATACAGTAACATGTGTATAAAAAGGTGAAGGAATGTACTCATTAAAATTTACATCTTCAATATGCAATCATAATTTTAAGTTATTAGCAAAGAAACCCACTCAGATATACATAAGACATCTATAAACAACTATAAAAGTTTTAAAATGATCCATTACACTTATATAAATATCCTACAGATATCTATTAGCACGAAAATATCACTCTTTTTTTGCATCCTTTAGATATCTGTTACATATACAATAAATCTCCAAATATCCGATAATTGGACTTGGCATATCTAATAGATATTTAAAAATATCTAAATCTTGGTTTGATGTGACATCTATTAGACATCGAAAAATGCACATCTAAATTTCGTCTATATTTAAACATCTAATAGATATCTATAATTTGAACAGTATATCCTGAACTTTTAATCAGCATTCTTTACATATTTTGCACCTTTTATGGGTCGTTAGATATAATTTAGATACCTAATGGATATAAATGGCTGTATGGAAAATAAGCAATATGTAATTAAAAATTTTTATTTAGTTTATTCGAACCATATCATACTTTGTGATGTTGTTCCTACATTAATTGGGGGGGGGGGGGGAATATGCGAACATATTTCAAAATCTTATTTCAACATTACCACATTACATAAATAACCTACTTAAGTTCTCAGCAATCAATATTGTGTCGTCTATTTTGTTAGTTATGTAGAATGGTGAAGATATAAGTCATAATATTTACTTTTCAAAATTTTGAATTACATAATTGAACATTTGATTCAAAATTACAATATAATGAATTGTTCAGTGTACCCTACTGCATAGTTCCCAAATATTACTATTTCAGATACCGAAAAAAATTAACAGAAATTTTATTTTATTTAATTAGTGAAAAATGTTGTTGTTGTTTTTATCGTATGCCACTCGGAAATTCCGAGCCCCGGTAGTGGAACTATCCAGATTTAAGGCAAGAGGGGTGCGCCTTCCGTTATTAGGAGCGCCGCATAGTGAGGAAGAACGACTTTAGCTCCAGAAACTGGTGAAAGATGGCAGCACCAGCCAAACAAAAGGAACTAGAATTTTGATCCGGATCAGGGCCGAGATTAACCCATGTTCTGGTATCACCAGAGGTATAATTAGTGAAATTTGTTGTTGTGACAACAAGTAAAAATTGTTAAAAAGATATTTTAAAAATTTCTATCAATTTCTATCATACCTATTCAATTTTTCCGGTTACTAAAAAACGATGCATTTTTAAATTAAGCCACTGCCACAGAGTACTTAGCAGGAGATATTAACAAATACAGATATTCCTTAACCTTTGGAAGATCCCATTTAATTTCACTTCTTTGGTCATTGTCGCCAAATTTAGGGATATCTGTATTCAATATCCAACATTAAATTTTAACCATTTGCGGCTCAAAGTAATTGGGTTTATTTAAATTACACTGCCACCGGAATTCACGAACAAATTTAAAATAAAATGAATGAAACGCGTTTTCTGCTGTGTTATAAAAGTAAACTTTTTCTATAATATTTCCGGGATGAGTTTTTGCAGTTGAAAATTAAGATTAGGTGATGCTGCAGTGGCATCACCAGCCCTGACAGGGTTAACTCTAATGATTGTCTACACCAGAGCTCCCAACTTTGGTAATTTATTCACGAGCATTTTTAGCCCCGCCTCTTTTTCATACCGGAAATTTTGAAAAATCATTTTCTTCTTATTTAATCGTTGTCATATATTAACGCGATAATTTCTGGTGCGAAAAGAAGGCGGGGCTAAAAATGCTCGTGAATAAATTATAAAAGTTGGGAACTCTGGTCTAATCATTTCTAAGGTTATTCTTCCATTTTTTATTTTATCAATCATCACTTCTCAAAATTATATGTGAAAGGTAAATAAAATAATTCCTAAATATGGCAACACTATTTAGAGCGCTTTAAGGTGTTATGGTTAACAAAGAATTAATGTAATAATAAAAATAAATCTTAAAACATTTAAATTGTAGCTAAAAAATAGCCTTTTCAAAAAAAAAAAAAAAAAAAAAAAAAAAAAAAAAAAAAGAAAAGAAAAGAAAAGAAAAAGAAAGAAAGAAAAGAAATTCAAAAATGCTTTTATCATTTTAGTCTGTATTTATTTATGTATATTTTCACTAAAACCCCAATATATTACGGATTATCCAATCTACGTCTCAAGAAGGAGGCATTTCCCAAGAAATGCAATTTCTCATTTCTTTTCCCAAATATTTAGGGATTTTCTTACTAAGCAAATAATCCTACTTTTCATTATTTGGGGAGAAATGGGGATTAGTTTATCTAATCCATAATATGTTTTTCTCCACTTTGAAATAAATCTGAACCTTTTGATACTGATAGTGAGACATGTGAAATATTTCTTCAGAATTTCTGAATAAGACAAAATATGGCAATAACAAAAGAAAATTTTTGATATTATAAGCATTAAATATGGATTTTCTGCTGATTTATTATATTTATTTATAAGTAAATGTATTCATATAATTTACTTTTTCTGCATAAGCATTTGATATATGCATTAAATCATGCTTTAAGTAGAATTAATAGAGTATGTTTTAAAGCAATAAATATATAAAGTTGAAAATTATAATCACATAATTTATTACATAACATCATATAAAACTGGATTACGCTATGTGTTTTGGACCAGTTTTGATTTAGTGATTTTTATTTTGATTTATAGCTGAAACTTCAATAGCTATTTCAATTAAAATAAAATAAAGAATATTATTAAAAAGGTTGGTTTTAAAGATATAAAATTTTGAGTCCCCCTAAGTTGTATTGGAAAATGTTATTAAATTAGATAATTATCGCTCACTTAAATAAGCCATTAAAGCAATTTAATTTTATTTATATACGCACAAAAATGTTTTCTTGTTCCAAGAATATTTTATATTATGAACATTTTTTTAAAGTATTTTAAGGTTAATTTAATATTATGAATATCATAATTTAGAATGAAATCTGATATTTATGTTCCAAATGACTGTGATACACTGGAACTAAATATATATCCAACTTGTAAAAATAATTTTATTCAATGTCCACAAATAATTCTCTATTTTCAACAAAGTTAAAATGTTATTTTATGTATTTTTGTTTAATTATTATTGTTATCACTATTATTATTATCATTAAACGTTTTGTCCCTGTCATTGCAAAGAGAACACACTTTTTAAATCTGAAAAAAGCCTTTAATTTATACATATGCATAAATGCAAAATTTTATGTTTTTTCTTTTTTCCATTGGGAAATTTATATAGAACTTTTTTTATATTTATGGAGCATTTTTGATCAATTAAATTAAAACTTTCCAAGGAGCTCAAAACATAAATGTTGGTAACTATGCATAAGTCAGTGAAAACCAGAGGCAAATGAGTAATATCGGCAAACAATAAACAAAGTTCTCGGTAGAAAAAAAGGAAATAATTTTATTCAGTAATCTAACCATTTTATAAAATTTTATTCAACAATCTAATTATTTTATATCTGCAAAATTAATCATCATCTTCTTCTTCAACACGGCTGAAGGCTATAAGCCTGTTCCGGCCCCAATCCATCTTTTACGTCTTCTTCTCTCTCTTCTCCCCCTTGGCCAGAGCCTGATTAAGAGGGAAGCACACATTATCTCCTCTGTCACCGGAATATTTTTACAATTATTTTTTACTTCATGTCATAGAAATTCCACGCTTTGACCAGGAAATATTTTTTATAAAAAATGAACGGTGTAAAACAATCCAATTTACTCACCGTTATTAGACACCAGAATTCTTTTAAAATAATTTTTAATGAGAATTTTGTGTTTATTATAGGAGGAAAGTATTTGTTAAAAAATAACGGTGTAAGTATAAATAATGTGTACTTCCCCCTTAATCAGGCTCTGCCCTTGGCCTATATTTCAAGGCTGTCTTTGGTTTACGGTCAGTAGCCATTCGCTCTAAATGTTCTCTCCACTTATTCCTGTAGTTCATTATAGTATATTTTAACAGCTTAATTTTTAGTTCCTTCCTGATGTCATTATTTCTTATTTTATCCATTATAGAACACCCCCTTCGCACTCCTTAGAAATTTCATCTCTGAAGATTTTATTTCTCTTTCATCACTCTTTTTTTTAGCGTCCAAGCATAGCCTCCTTAACTAGATGCCTGCAGAGCCTGATTAAGGGGGAAGCACACATAATCTCCGCTCTCACCGGAATATTTTTGCAATTATTTTTTACTTTATGCCATAGAAATTCCACGCTTTCACGAGGAAATATTTTTTATAAAAAATGAACGGTGTAAAACAACCCAATTTACTCACCATTATTAGACACCAGAATTCTTTTAAAATAACTTTTAATGAGAATTTTGTGTTTATTAAAGGAGGAAAGTATTTGTTAAAAATTAACGGTGTAAGTATAAATAATGTGTGCTTCCCCCTTAATCAGGCTCTGGATGCCTGTCGCGTAGCTCGGAAACAAAGCAACAGTTCAAGAGGTAGACAGCACCACCTGGTACAAATTGGATGATTTTTTTTTTCTTTTTTTTTTTTTTTTAATTTAACTGCCACCAATAACTTTAAGAAATGATAGATGATTTATGTGATCGATGTTTCTTCGGTTCAAATTGCTTTTTATGTATATCTTTTAAAAAATTTTGGTAGCTTTTGAATAAAAAAAGTCGCGCAATCTGTACCAGGTGGCGCTGTCTACCGTTTCAAGTGTTGCCAAGTTGTCGAGCAACGCGACAGGCATCTAGTTTAGGACGCAATGGTCCAAGACTCACTTCCATATAGAACAGTTGGTTTTATCATTGTCTTGAAAATTTTTATTCTGTTATCTTTTCTTATATTTTTTAACGTTCTTCTTATAGTCACGCAGATGTATTGGAACTTATTTAGCTTATTCTGTATATCATCGTCGTAATTATAGAATATGTCACATACTAAATATTTAAAATAGGATACTTGTTCAACAGGTTTATTTTCTATGATGATCTTTGTTCTTATGGGTTCGTTACATTCAAAAGCCATCATCTTTGAAATCTTCAAGTTAAAATCGTTTCTCATTTTGGCTACAATAAAAATTGCACGTTGCAAATTATCTTCGCTATCTTGAACACAATCTTAATGGTGCAAAAATTATTTATAGAAACCACTTAAAAAATTCATATTTATATTATATGGTAATTTATTTTACTTTATTTTATGTTTAATTGTTTAAAAGACTTTTCCATTTACAAGAATTATATATAAATATTAAATCTTTCGCGACCGCATGTTTTTGTCTTTTTGACGGTAAAACCCGACTGAGGGCGTTATTCTCTCATGTTAGAATATTTCAAAACAAAATTTTCTGTATATTACAGAGAGATAAACTTAATAATTATATTCCTTCTTATCAAAGTATTTGTATCCATAGCATATAAGATTATACAAATATGTATATAGGGTATATTCTGAAGAAGTAAATACTCCACGCCCACTGGTGGACTTTTAGATTTTCAAATGACGTGAATCTACGTCAGCAGTTGAATTGACTACGTTACACTGACTAAGAACAAGATTCGACAAGGATTTATTTAATAAAACAGTATGAAGTGTTTTTTTCCTTAATATAGGAACTATTGCTAGCGCTCGAATAATTTTGCTGCCGACTGTATTGGAATTAAAAAAAAAATTATCAAAGATTGACTCACTACACAAACAGATGCCTTTCTGAGGAGGCTGCAGCACCCCTCAACTCCTCGCTTTATCTATCTGTTTATATCTGTCTGTATATATCTTTATATTTATATATTTTCCTAATATCTGATAGCCTTCGAATAATTCCTTGTAACTCATAAATACCTGTACCAAATTTCATGTAAAACGATTTCATAATATATCGAATTTATTTGGTGTAACCATGTAAACTAATTGCCAACTTTTTGCCCTCAAGTTTCCGCAGAAAAACATATTTTTAAACATTCTAATAACATTTTATTTATATTTAACGGGGTGTAACCATTTTAAAATACACTTTTAACGAAGATCGTCTATAGACCGTAATGGTACGAAATCCTTTTGTGTGTTTCTGAAAAAGAGCACAGTTATTATGTATATACACAAAGAGTAAGAATACACCTAATTAATTATAACGCATTAATATTTCAGTCTAATTTGACATCTTTTGGATGATTACAGAATGCCATCGGAATTCCTTTTTGTGGTTCTGTAAATAAAGTGAGTCTATGCATAACTTTTATGTTACAGAAATCATGCTCTAAGGCTTCTTTATAATGTATGTTAAATCCATTATGTTGAATGGAGCATAAACGCGTTAAAATGAGATTAGATAAAAATGAGTTCATAGGTTCACCTTTATTTTATTATTATTATTATTATTATTATTATTATTATTATTATTGTGTGTGTCTGTAAATGCACCATAAACATTGTACACACAAATAAAAGCTATTCAACTTATTCCATGTTTCTCCTGGTTCAAAATTTTGATGATTACATTATTTTGTCGGAATACATTTGTAATGTCTTATGCATTAATTTTGAAGCCTTAGCACACATATTTTCTATAGAAAAAATAGTGTAAGCAACTCAATAATGTACAATAATTCCATTTTATTGAATGCAGAGTAAAGACGATATTCCTTTACAGTCGGCAGCAAAATTATTCGAGCGCTAGAAATAATTCCTGTATGAAAAGCATACACTTAGTACTGCTTTGTTAAATAAATCCTTGTCGAGTTTTGTTCTTAGTCAGTCTTAGAACATGATTCTGCAAGGATTTATTTAACAAAACAGTAGAGTACTTTTTTAATATAGGAATTATTGCTTCGCTCGAATAATTTTGCTGCCGATTGTAAACGAAATCAGAGCCTGATTAAGGGGGAAGCACACATTATTTATACTTACACCGTTATTTTTTAACAAATACTTTCCTCCTATAATAAACAGAAAATTCTCGTTAAAAATTATTTTAAAAGAATTCTGGTGTCTAATAACGGTGAGTAAATTGGATTCTTTTACACCGTTCATTTTTTATAAAAAATATTTCCTCGTCAAAGCTTAGAATTTCTATGACATGAAGTAAAAAATAATTGTAAAAATATTCCGTTGACAGCGGAGATAATGTGTGCTTCCCCCTTAATCAGGCTCTGAACGAAGTTCACCTCATAGGCCGTAATAATAAGACAAATTTTGCTGCGTCTCTGCATACGATCCATAAATAATATATACGTAAAAAAATATACAGCTGTTTGTATACAGGGCCTGAACGTGTGTACCGATTTGCAAGTCAATCAGGAGACTTTTGTAACCGATATTACGGTACAAATTCCGTCCTTAGGCCGCAATGACAAGAAAATTTTTCGTGTGTCACAGTATACGAACTACAAATAGAATATACGCCCAAAACTATGCAGCTATTTTCGTGTGGCTAATGAACGTGTGTACCAGTTTTAAAGTCAATAACGTGATATTTTGTCCGCTATTGTGAGTCAGACCCACAGGCAGAACCCAAAATCTTTTAGAGTCTCCACATGGTGGCTTCCGCTTACGTTTCTGCAATTAAAACATTTGAATTACTTTTAGAGTAATAATTTAAAATGTTTTATTGTTTCGCTAAAGTTCATAAATATATGAATGAACAAACGTATATACTGTAAATTATATAATAATAATAAATAAAAATTTTGCCTCCAATAAGAAACTTAAATTTTCAATCTTCCGTGATAAAAAAAGTGAATTGGTTTGAAAATACATACTTGTAAAGAAAAGATACATACATTAGTTAAAGAAATATTTTCTAAATGATGCATAAATTTTAATTGTATGCAATTATTTTGCAGCATTAAATAAAACTTTATTATAAAAACAGTGATCATTGTCGTGTTTTTTCAAAATAGTTTTTCTTTTCTTTTCCCTTTTTTATTCTTTACTAGCCACCTTCGGCGACCAGCTGGTTCGCGATCCTTGAAAAATCCGACTCGGAAAAAACGAAACTCCCGCTCGGTGGCGCTTGTGGCGCCTTTTTCCCGTTTCAGGTCTTACAACAGCTTAGTGACATATAGTGAAAATAGCTTAATTGAAAATTTTAATCTCAGTAAATTCCCGCTCGGTGGCGCCTGCGGAGCCCTCTTCCAGTTTCAATATCTGAAACAACCTGTTCGCTCACCATGTTATGATCTTTCAAATTTCTGACTTCAGCAAAGTCCCGCTCAGTGGCGCCTGCGGCGCCTTATCCCGGTTTTAGAACTGTTTAATTCCAAATCAACAAACCTTTCAAATGATGTATTTTAATTAGTAGCTGAGATACCAAAGAAAACCTAATCAGGAAACCTCGAAACGTGTAAATCGGGTGAAATCTCGAATTCTATTTTCGATAATATAAAAGTACTTTAAAATATCTTTCGAATGATTTATTAAAAATAATTTAATCGTAATTAGAATTTGAAATACGCGTATTAGAATAAAATTTTATTTGCAATTAAAATGTAAATTAAAATGTAAATTTTTGTTTATTCTCCAAAATCGAGGAAATTTGAACTGCAACATTGTGTTGTGATGTTAAAGGTGTATAGTAAGTTTTGTGCACGGTAGAGGAAAATTGAAGAATTTTGAAATTTGAAATTTTTTATCGCAGTCCAAAAACATGTGACAGTAAAAGATATTTATTTCTCTTTCGTTATTCTTTCAAAATGTCGTCTGCGAAGTTGCCATGGTAGCAAAAACCCCACTGTTGTTCGAACGACAAACGCAAGAGTTTCAGAAACGTCGATTCAGAATTTCATCGAAAACTGCACAGATACTGAAAATTAAAAAAAAATTATAACTCATTCAGTTTTTGAAATTTTCTCTCAATCTTTTGGGAATTGAATTGTTGAAGCGAGATCTATATACAAAACTAAACGAAATGATTTATCTGTAAACGCTTTTGAGTTATAAAATGTTTTGTGAAAAAATCGATGTTTCGTAAAATCTAAAAATATGGATCGCTAATCTGTATTTTGTAAAAATGTTTATATGTTTGGAAAGAGGATTAAATGTCCTTTCCAAATATACCAGTTGTTAAGAAATGGAACAGTTACTCGGTCGTACAGGGCGTTTAAAAAAAGACGATAGAGAAAAAGAGAAATTTTCGACCCTTTTTAAAACTTTTTTAATAATATAAAAAATCCATATTAAAAAAAAAAAATTGTACCGTAAGAATCGGTAATAAATGCTCTTTCTCGTGGTACAGGTGTATTTTTGATATTTCCAACAGATAGGCAGCGATCGCTTTAGAAAAACCCGCGAAATTTTCTCTCTGCTTTATCTTTTGAGGAACACGCTGAATTCTACTTGAAGGGCGAAAATTACGATCCGCTCGCTTTTTAATTAGACATTGCTCTACGTTTTAATTAATATCTCCGGAACTAATTAAAATTTTTAAATTCTGTTTTCACTATCAACTCGAGAAGGCGTATGAGCGCCCGTATGTCAAATTTTATACTTCTGCGTTCAGTAGGGGCTGAACGTATAGATGAACAGACAGAGAGACAGACAGACAGAAATCTTCTTTTATTATTATAGATTTTTCTTTTTATTTATTTATTTATTTATTTGTTGTTGCTGTTGTTCAGTTTGTAAAGGAATAGAAACTATGTTATGTTTTACAAAAAAAAAAAAAAAAAAAAAAAAAAAAAGAAAAAAAAAATTAGGTGTATTTTGACTCTAACAGTCATAAATTGAGAAATGTGTTTTTAAAGGTTAATAAAATGAAAATTCATATTAATAAATGGGAAGATGGGTACTTGTGTACATGTTTCTAAGAAGCGGTTATTTTTAAAAAAGTTTCTATGTAAAGTAAATTCACAATTAGTATACATTAAACATAATACCTACAGTATATTTAAAGGGTAGTCCATATAAATCTCGACCTGTGAACAACAAGGCATGGCCAGCAAAATGCAAATACAGTCAGTTTTATAATGACCGTGTCTTGCTTTTTTTATTATGCAAGACATGTTTTATGTTATATATATTATATATATAGGGTATCCCATAAGTCTGTAGACATCTTACAGATCATAAAAATTTAAGGAATTGGTAGAATTGAATGTGGTTTGCGAAAAAATTATTTTCCTGAAGGAGGGATTATTTTAGTAATAAAAAATGTAGTTAAAAATTTCAGAGATAGAGGGCGCTGCGCAACCATGCAACAAGAAATATGCAAATCAGACATCTACAAATTTCACGGTTTTACGATTAACAGCTCATTTCTTATTTTTGTCCTACTTGTGCATATATGAAGTTTTAATTGCTAAGCTGACTTGGTGGATAAAGCGTTTTTGGTGGTGAAGATGTTTTACCTCAACTGAGAATCACCGAATGGAAGTAAAGTTAGTCATGTAACTCGTTTGTGAACGGTATTTTATGGTGATGGTGGACAGATAGAATAGAAGTTATATGCTTGTAAAAATTTGCATGCAAATAAATATATAAAGTTGTTTCATGAAAATGTATGATTTGCTCACGTACAGGCCTCTATCGACGAAAATATTAACTATTACATTTTTCTTTACCAAACAAAATCCCCCTTCACGAGAATAACTTTATCGCAAACCGTGTTCAATTCTACCAAATCCTTCACCTTTTATGAATTTTTAAAATAGCTACAGGATTATGTGACACCCGCTATACATCAGAGATGAAAGTTTTTATTTTTATTTATTGTTATTTTTTTTTTTTTTTTTTTTTTTTAACGACAACAAAATTCTGGATTCACACCGAAATAAATTTCTGATTTACAGTCGGCAGGAAAAGTATACGAGCTCTAGCAAAATTTTCTACAAAAAAAGTACACTTAATACTGTTTTGTTAAATAAATCCTCGTCGAATCATGTTCTTCGACTGACTAAAACAGGATTCGACAAGGAGTTTATTTTATAAAACTGTATTAACCCGTTAGTAGTCGCATAACGGACATTTTGCCGCCCATCGATTATAAATTCCTCCTGCAAATCACCCCTAAAAAATAAAGTGGGGGAACTCTGTTTACCTGACCTTGGGTGGATGTCCTTAACATAGTATGTTTTCAAGTGATTCCTGCTATTTTTTGAGCAGTTAAAAATATTTTACTTCTCAAATCGGTCTATTTGACCGCGATGCGACTACTAACGTTGATTCATTTTTCTCCCCATTTCCGGTTTTTCAGACAGGTTAGAATTTTGCGGGAAAAACTTCGCGTGAATTAAAGGCACTTCAACTTTCCTCCAAAACTAAACAGCGGCGGCAAAAATACCGACACGCGACTACTAGTGTTATAAAAAATTACGCGACGACTCTCGGATTATGTGTACTTTTTTTATATAGGAATTTTTGCTGCCGAACTGTAAAGGCATTTACATTAACATTCATGATAATGTGTCCATATAAATATACTTAAATGAGAAGTTTATTCTGGTGTGAATTCTGGATTTAGTTTTATTTAAAAAAAAAAAAAAATTAACTTCCATGTTGGACACATAGATGCCAACATTTTAATTTATTCTGGAGTTTTTTTAGCCCGCCTTTATTTCAGAACCACTTATTTTTTAAAGATAGATTTTTCGTATTTTGTCGAAGTTATACATTGGAGGAAGTTTTTCTATAGATAAAGTTGTGCGAAATAAAGGAGGAACTAAAAATACTTCGGAATAAATAAAAATATTGGCATCTATGTAGATAAACACTTTTCAAAACTGTTAAAGCATGTTGTAAGTCTTATATAAAATAAAGTCATATGAGAAATTTTCTTTGCAGAAAATGAAAGAAGAGAGTTACAAATGCAAATTTTTCTCATTTTCAAACTTTAGAGTAAGCAAATTTTAGTTTGTCGTCCAAAAAGATGCTTTATTGGCTTCAAGTGAAAGTTTGCTTGAACTTAATGAAGACAAAGCGAAAACGAATGATCAACATTGAATAAGTGCGTTTTTTCGATGAGTGTGATATCTCAACGAAGTCATTTAACCAATTTAGAAGCTTGGAGTGCTGTTGGTCAGTTAAAGGGGATCCAAACAGAATCCGAAGTAGCAGATGCCACTGGAATTTTATAAAGTGTGATTTCCAGGACCTAGAACCGTTGTCTGGAAATTGGAAATGCAGGCTGATGACCAAGGCATGGTCGAAGACATGCAAAAACGACGAATGAAGATCGGTATTTAACACTAACGGCTCGGAAACACCTCGATATGAATGTCCCTCTTCTTAAACAATACTTCCGCTTGGCTACTGGCACAACAATTTCGACTCAAACTGTCTGAAACCGGCTCCATGCTATAGTAATACATCTGACATCTCATCCCTATATCAGAGACCGGTTAGAGCTCCATTTCGAATGATGTGGAAATTAGTGCGCCCAACAATGGAGATGGCAGTGTAGGCCATTACTCCCACTCGCCAACTTTCACACTTCTATGAATGAACGCAGGATTGTTTCTAGTGCCACGTTCCCTTCAGATGAAAATAAGCCTATTATTAGGATAAACAAAAAAACGGGGTTAGTCAGAGAAAAGAATATTACACCATTATTTCCCCCTCCATTTAACGTGCTGAGTTGTCCATTCCTTTTGGGCGCGACGGTGCCTTACTGTTAACGTAACACATACTATTGGTCGACAAGCATACAGAACTGCAGCGTGTAGCTGTTTTCAGAGAGTTTGAAGTGAAACTGTGGTGACAATAGCCGAGCGAAGATGTTGTTGAAGAAGAGGTGCATTCATATTTTGGTGCCTCCGAGCCGTTAGCGTTAAATATCGATCTTCATGGAGCATTGTTGCACGTCTACTGCCTTGTCCTGGTCTTCGGCCTGCTTTGTGAAACTCCATTGGATTCTGCTACTTCAACTTGTTTCCCACTCCCCCCAAGTGGCCAACAACTATACAAGTTTCTGATTCGGTTAAATGACTTCATAGCACGCATCAAAACAACGCATTTACAGAATGTAGATATCATTCTTTTCCCTCTGTCTTTCGTGAAGCATAGCTGCCAATTCCAGAGTAACTTTAGCCCCGCCTATAATTCATACCACTTATCTTTTAAAAGCATTTTTTCTTATTTTATCGAAGTTATGAATCGAAGAAATTTTTTTCTATAAATGAAGTGGTGCGAATTAAAGGCGGGGCTAAAAATACTCCAGAATAAATTAAAATACTGACAGCTATGGTGAAGTTGAAAGCCAAATTTCTTTCGTTGTCTCTAAAAAGGCGTTTTTGACGTCTAACTCAAACTTTACATTCTCCGCACTTTGAAAATGAGAAAAATTTGAATTTGTAACTCTCTTCTTCCATTTCTAGGGGAAAAAATTCGCTTATAATATTATTTTATGTAGCACTTACAATATTCATTAATTTTTTTTAGCTGTGTATATAATTATTATAAATTTAACTATTAAAATCCGATTGTACGTCTGTTTCGTTTTTTTTACACACGAAACCGCTTAACGAAGAAATACGCGAAACGTACCAAAAGATGCAAAATAACCGAGTTATTCATTCCGAGATTATTTAAAGATTCTGAGTTAATCAATTGAGTTAAAATATTTCATTTAGGTTAAAAAATATTAACGAAAACCCAAAAGCTATTACAAGGTAAACGGCACAGCGAATTGCAAAAACAAATTCCACTTTCAACAATGAGAATAGCAGTTGTGTGAAAAAATAAAATAAACGGCACTAGGTTAAGTTAGAAGAACCTTGAATTTCAGAATTATTTGTCAAAAGAGGTTCTGGGCGACGTCAATGAATTTATTTTAGTTTTTATTTATACAGTGATGAAAAAAAGTAACGATTACATTTTTTAATTTGAATATAACAAGCAGCGAAGCTTGTTAGTATAAAATAAATATCTGTACCCCAGAGGTAAAGGACAACCATGTCCATTTTGTGAAAAGATTTACTACCATGTCTGTTTTGTGCTATAATGAAAAAAAGTGTCATGAATAAAGAAAATAGACATGTTTCTATGTTCCACTGTCTTATCTCCTTTACAGTAGTGATTAAATTAGTGATTAATTGCCTCTATATAATGCTAAAACTGCTCTTAAAGTACGTAGAGCTAACTTTTTTTACAAAATTGACATGGTGTCATTTACCTGAAGGGTACAGATATAAGTATGTTATTTTTAGTAAATGAACAGCTCGTATCAAGTACAGTCGAACCTCGTTAACATGAATCTCAAGGGGCTAAAAAATTTGTTCATGTTATCAGTAACTAATCATCATATAACTAAACTAATATTCATATGGACGGGGATTGTACAAACAGTTATGTTAAAAGTAATTCACGTTAACAGTGTTCACGTTAACGAGGTTTGTCTGTATTACATACTTGCCAACATACTAATTAATATTCCGTAGTATTGTTAGCCCCGCCTTCTTTTTCACACCAGTATCTTTTTAGATATTCCTTTTTCTTAATTTACACTTTCGCGACCGCATGATTTTGTCTTTTTGACAGTAAGACCTGCCTATGGGCGTTAACGTCCCAGTTTACAATATTTCAGAACAAAATATTCTGTATTCACACTTATATTACAAATGGATATACATTATAATTATCTTCTTTCTAATCAAAATATTTGAATCCATAGTACATTTCATTGTAAAAATATGAATATTTGGTATATGTACTTAAGAAATATATAATATACAAATTGAGAAAGAAACGCCCACTGGCGCAGTTACAGATTTTCAAATGACGTGGATCTACGTCAGCGGTCGCGAAAGTGTTAATCGTAATTACAATTAGAGAATATTACTATAAAAGTTTACTGGTGTGAAAAAAAGGGTAGGACTAATAACACTGCGGAATATTAATTAGGATATTGGCAAGTATGGTATTATGGATCATGGATTTTATATGTGACTGTTATTAAAATACCGGAATGAACTCGAAAAAAAAATAATAACAAAACACCTTTCATCATGTACAAAATAGGATTGCCACAGCCTTCATATTGAATTCCACTATTTTTTATAATGTACATTCCTTTAATTACTAATTAATTAAGAGAAAATTTGCTTTAAATTACTTATCTTAACCCTTTCAGGGGCAAGAGAATTCTATTATTTCAAACCAAGAGCCACCAAAATTTACAAACAGTATTAGAAAATAAGAAATAAATAAAGTTACTACTGCGATTTATCAAAGTAAATCTCCAACACGCTGTAGAGGAGAGATTCGTGGCTAACAATTCGTTTATTATTATTATTATTATTATTTATTGCCATAATCTCTATCGTATTTCAACATGACACAGAACTATAAAAAAAATACGGCGAAGATCTCTGTATAGAAATTGGAGACTATTATTGTCCCTTCAACCATCAATCTACGTTTTTACTGGGGAGAAAAAAATGAAGAAAACACTTAACTTTAACCCTTTGGGGCACAGGCACAATGCTCTCGATGTATGCAATAACTAAGTTCTAATTTTAAAAAATCATCCTAAAATCTGTTTCATAAAAATTCACTTTCATATTATTTTTTTAAAAAAATTTCGAGAGATGGATGAGTGCTGATTTTCCGGGGACCAGTGGTGACCCCACACCTTAGCGAAACCAGATGTAGGTAGCAGAGTTGATTGGGAATCGTGATGGCTTACAAAAAAAAAAAAAAAATACATAAAGGGCAGGGATGGAACACGGGCGCAGAATACATACCACTATCAATGTAAGAAAATTTTCTGCTTCTTAAATCAACGATATTATAGGTAGAGAAATTTCTTAAACGGATTCCGGTATGAATTCTGCGCCCGTGTTCTATCCCTGAAAGGGGGATAGACCGAGACTGACCAACAAGAAACGTAATTCTGAGCTCATAGTGAAGTTGGACAATAAAAGAAAATGAAATATAAAACAAAATTAAATAATGATGTTAACGTAACTAAGAACAATGAAAAGAAATTATAGAGAAAGTTTAAGTATAGCATTATATTAAATAGCAAGGAAAAAAGAAAGTTTAAGTATAGCATTACGAACACATTAACAAACAGTATAATAGAGAATATTAAATAATAATAATAATAATAATAATAATAATCCTTTATTTTTTGGTTTAATTCTATTAGTAAATTCTAAGGCAGGCTCATTTAGATGACGGCGATAATGATGCATTTTAAAGTGATAAAAAATGATTGTAATGTGCTGCTGGTAGAGGCATACGACAGTGGTAATAACCGCATCGACTACTAAGGATAAAATTTAATCAATTTAATCACGAATATGATTTTTCATATAAAAAATACTAGTATATAACCCCATCAAAAATGACGGAATGTGAAATCAGTTAAAATAGTGAATCAACGAATTCTTTGCCAGCTTCGCTGGACACTATATTTAAATGGGACTAATGTGCAAGTTGCACCTGGCGGGACTAATATGCAAGTTGTACCTGACGGGACTAATGTACAAGTTGCACCGAACAAACAAACTATTTCCTTTAACGAAAATACCTACTAACCCTGGACAATAGGTCTAATATAACGCATCATATTATATATCGTATTTATCGTAATATAACTCAATATTTATTTCGCTTCCTTCTTCGACTCGTTTTAATAAGTATTTTTTACATGCATGGCCAAATTTAATATTTTTTAATTTTTAATTTTTACCCGCCCCCCTTCTCAAAAAAAAAAAAAAAATAATATATATATATATATATATATAACAATAACTGGTAATTTTTTTGGCAACAATCTTGAATTTAAATGTCTAATTATGAAATTATTTTCATATTTTAATTAATTCTAAAATATCTAATCAAAACTTCCTTACAAATAAGGTACCAAATGATAGGTACCATATTTGTAATGAAGCAACCTTAGGTACCTTATTTATTTTAACTAGTTTGATAAATATGACGTTACAATCGACTGTTTGTTTATATCAGATAAGTACATTATCATGATTGCAAGAAAATGGTGTAATAACTATTAGCCCATAATTTTTATGATTGAATTTTATATAACATTTTAATTTTATGTTCCATGGGTATTTTAGAATTGCAATGGTAGTTACAAACTTTCATTGAAATCTTTTTACATATTGAGATTAAAGGAAAGGTGTAAGCACAAAAAATGTTTAGTTTTGAAAGATCTTTCTAATGTGACATTTATGCAGATTAATTAAAATAAAAATAAAAATAAAAATAAAAATACATAGCATTTCTAAAAGGAAAAAAAAAAGGCTACCAAAAGTCTATGTTTTGAAGCGGTCTAACCGGAGTTGTTCCTGACAGAAGATGGTCATTATTATTATTAATTTTATAGGAATGCCAAAATTTTGCTTTATTTTCAAAATAAGAAATTACCGTGAGAACAATATGTTTAAAATATTACAGGACGCTGCGATGCTTGTAGAAATGTTTTATCATGTATTTCAATTAAAAGCATTTTATTTATTTATTTATTTATTTATTTATTTATTTCTATCATTATTGTTATTATTTTAATTCGTATTGATCCAGTTTTTCGCAGTACGCCAGGCAGTACGAACTATTATGTGTTTTTTAACCCAATGGAATATAAAATTTCCGCTTCATTACAAAATTTGTAATGCGAATATTCGATTATTTTCTATTTTAGATATATCGAAGCATTTTTTTTTTTTTTTTTTCCCTATGCGGCGACTACAGTGTAATGTAAATATCTGTTATACTGTGATTTTCACAATATGAAATCGATTTATAGATTCTCCATTGCAATTTTTACAATTAGTATTTTGAGTCACTACGTTTAGTTTAATAAACTTTAATAAATTATTTTTGTTCTGATATTCTTTAAAAGACACTTTATTCTTTGTATAGTACACACACGATTTCACTTTTTAGCAAAATTTTGGAAAAAGGTGACTATGGTTAAATAAAGACTTTCTGTCAAAATTATTCATACACAATATGTGAAACGCAATTTTTGAGAAGTATTTAAAATTAAACATAAAATTTCAATATGACTGCTGGAAATAAATTGAAAAATCTCGCTTTGAGACTGCATAAAAGTACATAAGAATATGCTGGGAAGTTTTAAGCATAAAAGTTCTACATAGTTCAACAAACTTCCTTTAATTTAAAAGCGATTTTTCAAAAGCAAAATGGATTTGTTTGTTTGCTATGCATCGTAAAAGAAAGCGAAAAAATAAATTGTATTTTTATGTTCAGATCAAAATGAAAATAAAACACTACGAATTATTTTCAATTTTACGTTGTATATCATATTTAAATTAAATACATGATAGGAATTTTTCGTAAATCAGATTTTTGCTTTAATATTTCACAGAGCTGCCAACCTAATCCGGCAAATTGTTAGTACCGCCCCTTTTTGTACACCACATAATTTTTAGTGTAATTTTCTTCAAATATATTTACGATGAATTAAGAAAACAAATATTCTTATATTAAGTGGTGTAGAAAAAGGGCGGTACAAACTATTTGCCGGATTAGGTTGGCAACTCTGATTTCAGCATTTATATTTTTAATACAGGGCTGCCTCAAGCACCCTTTTCTTATCCTTTTCGTCCCGCTATTTACAAAATTGAATTTATAATGTATTTTTGCCGGTAAATTCTCGCTTTGCCAGCATAAACTTACTATAAATTTTATTTTATGGAAATAGTGGTACAAAAAAGAATATAAAAAAAGGGCGACTGTGGCATCCCTGTTAATAGATTTAAAGTAATATTTCAATAGTTCCTTTTATTTTAAGAATACAGTTATAACGAAAAATTTTAAGAGGACATTTAAAAAATAACGAAAAAGTCAATTAAATATTTTATAAAATTTATTTATATTTGTTATATTTTCATAAACTAATTAAATTAAAATGTTACCATAATTAAATAGTTTAAAAAAAATTTAAACTAAAATACACTCACAAATTATTGTTAAAATTTGAGGAAACTCTGTAAAAAAATTCCATAAATTAATTTAAAAAAAAAAAAAAATGCAACAATTGTTTCGGTATTAAAACATAAACAATCCTTCATCAAGAACAAAAAATATGTTTGCAAAATGAATGTTGCATCAGAGCCTCCTTAAGTAGATGCCTGTCGCGTAGCTCGGAAAAGTAGGCAACAGTTGAAGCGGTAGATAGTGCCACCTAGTACAGATTATGGGAGATTTTTATTCAACTGTCACCAATAATTTAACGAAGTGATACACTATATATATAATCGGCGTTTCTTCGATTCTGTTCGCCTATTATGTATATCATATACTGTGGCGTTTTGGAATTTCGGGCGAGGGTTCTGGTAGCGAAGAAGAAAATCCCGTCACAGCAGAAGTTGATAAGAAAATTAATTTAATTAAAATTTAAACAAGATTCTATGTACAACCTGTAGTTACAATATTGATGTTGGAGGATTATATACAATGTCCAGGAGCTACAGTATGGATCGATAGTTGATTTGATGCTTTTAACAACAGTTTCAGTGGATCTCCGTGATCCTAAATTCGGTTTACTGAAACAATCCTTGCACCGTTCCAGGTACAGAAAAGATATAGCTCAGTCCTAGGATAATTTTAAGTACAAAGTCTCTTATGAGCTGACCTGCACCTTCGCCGGTGACAGAAAATACGCTGACCTGTGTTCTCTGCTCCTAGAGGAACACAAAAAATCATTAAATGTCTCGTTACCTCTCCTGGTAAACGGGACAAGAAAAAACCCTCCGACCTTCACTGGCCGAAAACAAGATACGAATCCACGACTCTCTGCTTCCAGCTCTGTTCCTGGGAAAACTCGTTCTCTCGATGGCAACCCGCGCTCCTCTCTCATTCGCGGAGCGGGCGGGCGCCTTTCCGTCGGGCCGAAGAAATTCCTCGGAAACTCCAATGTTCTCACGACCATCAGGGCGTACCATCAGGGCAGCTTCTTTGTACTTTAGTGTCACAGTTCGAGACAGTCTGGAGCCAAACTATTGTAAGTATCAGCACACCTGCTCTGTGTAGAGATTAAGGTCTGGCCAACTTTAATTAATTGGAAGGGGGGCTGTATGCCACAACTCCCCCCCCCTTAAGATGGTTTTCTGGGGTTGAAACTCCAGAAAATCTCTGCAATCAAATTAGGTTAGGGTGCATCAAAGCAATTCTAGAGAGGCTAATCTTCCTGACTAAACAATACTTAAATTTACACTAAAGTTACAAGTTTCAAATTACAAATTAATTAACATAATAAAACAATACTAATAATAATAAACTATATACAAAATTTCTTACAGATAACATTTAATCCACCCGACTCAAACAGTCCACATGAGGAATGTCTTTTCCTGGTCTGTGTCGGATTTCATAGTTAAAGGGCTGCAAGGTTAACGCCCACCGCATTAATCTGGGATTGTTTCCCGCATTTCTCTTTAACCATATTAATGGGTTGTGATCAGTTTCTATGGTAAATTTTTGACCATCCAGGTAATGTTTTAACTTTTTCACTGCGAAAATGATCCCAGCACATTCCTTTTCGGTTGTGCTATAGTTTTTCTCTGCCTTAGTAAATTTTCGACTTAAGTACAGAATTGGATGTTCTTCATCTCCTTGCCTTTGAGCCATGATAATACCTATCCCCTTATCTGAGGCGTCACTTTGAATAATAAACTCCTTAGTATAATCAGGAGCGTACAGTACTGGGTCACGGGTGAGTTTATCTTTTAACTCCCTAAAAGCCTTCTCCATTTCGGGACTCCAGTCTACTTTTTCCTTTTTCGTTTTCCCTTTTAAAGCTCGGGTCAGCGGTTCTACTATAATTGCATAGTTTTTTATGTATCGGGAGTAATACCCGCACATCCCTAAAAACCTTCTAATTTCCGTTTTTGATTTTGGAGCTGGGAAATCAGTAATGGCCTTAATTTTAATCTCGGACGGTTTCCTACGTCCTTTCCCTACAACATGCCCTAAATATTTGACCGTCTCCTGGGCAAATTTACACTTGGCTAATTTAATGGTTAATTTTGCCTTGGTTACCCGCTTTAGAACTATATCTAAATGTTCTAAATGCTCTTCCCATGAATTAGAAAAGATAGCCATATCGTCAAGGTAAGGCAAACAGAAACTTTCTAGTCCCTTTAATAGAATACTCATGAATTTTGAAAACCTATACGGGGCGGAGACAAGTCCAAATGGCATTACCAAAGGTTGATATGAACCGAAACTAGTTACAAATGTCGCTAAACGTTGTGCGTTAGGGGTTAAAGGTATTTGCCAATAGCCTTTAGTTAAGTCAATCACGGTAATAAATTTTGATGCTGCCACTTGCTCTACCCTCTCTTCTATGTTAGGCAAAGGGAAAAATTCGGCACGAGTTATCTCATTTAACTGGCGATAATCAACGCACGGGCGGGGTTCTCTGCCAAGGGCCTCTACTAATATCATAGGCGAGGTATAATCTGACTCCCCTTCCTTAATTATGCCCAATTCTAACATACGCTGGATTTCGGATTTCAGGATGTCGGTTTGTCGAGGTGACGTCCTATATGGCTTCATTCTAACGGGTTTATCACTAGTCAATTCAATATCATGCTCAATTAAATTCGTTCGGCCTGGAATATTGGAAAACACTTTCTTGTGTTTAATTAGTAATGCTCCTAATTGCTCCTGTTGGGCTTTTGTGCAACGACTTCCTAAATTACTGTCCCTAATTACCATATTGATGTCAAATTCTTCCGGGTCAGTTATAGGATAAGGTATTTCTATGTCTGCCTCCGTCGTTTTATTATCCCGATTTTCCTCTATTAATACATTTACGATTTCTGCTCTCTGCACGTAAGGTTTTAGTAAATTGACATGATAAATTTGCGACTTTTCGCGCCTGTCCGGTACATTTACAATATAATTAGTCTCTGACATTTGACTCTCAATAGTGCCTGGCCCTATCCATGATACGGATAATTTATTGGGTTTACTTGTGGCTAAAACCAGCACTTTGTCCCCGGGATTAAATTTCCGATTTACCGCATTTCTGTCATACCAGATTTTGCGTTTGTCCCTTTTTTCCTCCATCTGCTCCCCTGCGAGCTCTTGACACCTTTGGAGTCTGTTTATCAATTCGAAAACATACTCCGTCACTGGGTTTTGCTCCTCTTCCTGCTCTGTCCATTTCTCAAATAGCAGGGTTTCCGGGGTTCGCAGATTTCTCCCATGAACCAACTCGGCTGGGCTGAATCCCGTTGATTCATGTGTTACCGTCCGCAAAGCTAACAAAGCATAGGGTAAACTCCTCTCCCAACTTTCTCCACTTTCTAAACAGATTACCTTCAATAACCGTTTAACTGAACGATGCCAACGCTCAATGCAATTTGTCTGTGGGTGGTGCACACTACTGTGAGTTAATTTAATTCCAAATTTTTCTAAGAAAGTTGAGGTTAAGTTACTCATAAAACAAGCCCCTAAGTCTGTTTGGATTACTTTCGGAAATCCCATTCTACTAAATACTATCATTAACGCGTCGATCACTGTTTCCGACCTTGAATCGGGTATCGGGATAGCCTCTGGATACCTCGATGCTAAACACATAGCCGTGAGCATATATTTATTTTGATTTTCTGAAGGTGGGAGTGGTCCCACAATATCACAGTTTATATGCGTAAAAATTGCAGTAATAATGGGAACAAGTTTAAGAGGGGCTTTTTTTGCTCTCCTGCCTTCCCAATTTTCTGACAAGGATCACACGATTTTACATAGGCTTCAGCCTCTTTAATGATATTTGGCAGAAAAAATATCGCAACAATTTATCCTTAGTTTTAGTCATGGCCACATGACCGGATATTAAACTGTGACAAAGATTCAAAATTTCATTCCTATATTTCCGCGGAATAATTAGCTGACGCCTTTTTTCTCCTCTGTGATCTGTAGCAATTCTGTACAGCAAACCTTGATCTATTGTTAAATTCGATTTCTCCTCTTTCGCGCGCGCCCACAACTCTGTCAAGCTTTCATCTTTTTCCTGCTCTTGGCGAAACTCGTTTTTCCCAACGTGCGCCAGAGCGGTGATCCTATCCTCCTCTAACTCGGGGAGGAAAATTGATTCTTCCGTACCCTGATTTTCCGTAGGCTCGCTCTCTGCCTCTCCCTGATCATTCCCAGCGCTTTCACTCGCCAGACTGGTTTTTGGCGCAGTTTCGTTTTTACGCCTTTTCGCCCGCGTTTCGACTGCATGGATTAATTCGGGTTTTTGTTTTTTTCTCTCGATTAATTTCTGCGTCTCATTTCCCAGTAAATAATAATCCATGAGAACTTCCTTATCCGCTACC
Organism: Salticus scenicus; assembly: GCA_963930645.1. Lineage (NCBI taxonomy): Eukaryota > Metazoa > Arthropoda > Arachnida > Araneae > Salticidae > Salticus > Salticus scenicus. The sequence goes on along the minus strand of OZ005658.1, from coordinate 99,960,995 downwards.
GCGGCTTTCGTATTAATTAACCCTATTCCCTCAATTTCTAATTCAATATTGGCTATGGGTAGACATCTCACTTCGTTGGCTAAAGCTGCTTTAACCCACACAGTTTCCCCGTTTAATTGCTCATTAGAAATTATTTTATGAGGGGCAATATCGAGGCACGTCCCAGAATCACGTAAAATGGTAAACTTTTCCCCATTTATCTTGGCTTCACTTAAATAAGGTTCAAAAGCCGGGTTTAAATTCTCAGCGTCTCCTACGTGATTTACTTTTTCAGCCTTCTCTTGTCTGCTTTTCCAGACTGGGCAATTTGGCTTAATGTGATCGGGGGAAGAGCACACATAGCAAACAATAGGTTTTCGGGCCTCAAATAATTTAGATCTTTCCGTCAGATCAGACTTATCCCTCCAATTTTTTTGTTCTGGGGCCTTTTTCTCAACCCTATTTTTATCAAAGTTGCGAGGTTTATCTAATTTCTTTTCTAGTGGTGGTTTCGGGGTCCAACTTTTCTTATTATTTCTGCGAACTGACTCGTATGCGTCAAACTTCTTAGCTAACTCTCGCGGTTCATTGAGAGAGCTCCACGAATCTATGAAATGATCTTTCATTTCGAAATTAGCCCGTTTCTTTAACTGGTCGGCCACCATTAATTTCTTTAGATCCTCAAAATTTGTCACTTCTACTCCCTCTAACCACCCATTTAAATATGTATCTAAATCATAAGCTAGATCATGCCAAAGAGTTCCCGGTTGTTTTTGGTGTTGCATAAATTTAATTCTAAAATTTTCCGGACTTAATTTAAATCGATCTAATAGCATTTGTTTGACTTTCTCAAAATCGTCACTAATTTCTTGGGGTTCTTTTAAAATTAATTCCGCGATTTCTACGGGCAATAAAGCTAATAAATTAGTCACTAGATCCTCGTCATCTATTTCTAACTTCCTAGCTTGTCTTTGGAATAACGCAAGAAATAATGCCATGTCCGATTTCTCCGGTTCAAATTTTTGCATAACCGATTTTAGTGATTGTCGGCTGGAGCGTTCGCTACGAGTCGAAGCTAGACTTACTGTTTCTGAATTTTGGGCTATTTTAAGTTTTTCTAACTCTAATTCATGTTTCCTTTCCGCTTCTCTTTCAGCGATTTTTTTTTCTTCAGCCTCCCTTTCCGCAATCTTTTCCGCCTTCCTTTTCTCTTCCGCCTTTCTTTCTAAGAGATCCTCCCGTATTAACTTAATTTGAGCTAGGGCTAGGTCTTTATCATAATCTGGAGACTTTTGAATTTTCCCTATGATATCACTTATCCTATCCGAAGTTTCAACAATCACTCCGAATTCGACTGCGAGCTCTTGCAGTTCCGCTTTCCTATAATGCCCTAATTCTGACATGTTTACCTAATTCTAAATTCACAATTTAATCTTACACAATTCCCAAAAAAATTTCTACACAATACCTAACACTTTTACACAATTCCTAACAATTTTACACAATTCTTACAATTTTACCCAATTCCAAAAAATACATATACAAAATTACACTAATAAAACCTATAATTCAATTTTGCAAATTTTTGGGGTGTATAAAATTCCAATACAACACGATTCCAATAATTAAAACTTAATATTCAATTCTACACATTAAATTTGAAATATTTGAAATCACAACACTTTCCAGGAAAGAAACCTCTTTCCGTAACTTATTTGATTCACTTTTAATTTTCATAAATTACACAAAACAATATGAAATTACTGTGTTATCTTTCTCAAGATATTTTAACACACTTTTTGTTTTCTCAAATAATATCTGTTTTCAAATATAATCTTTCTCATTTAAAACAAGATAATCAAATGTGTGCAAATCAATTAATATTTTTCCAAACTAAACAAATATGAGTTATATTTAAATTAAATTTACCTATAATTTAAATTCCTCCCTGTTTTTACTTAGAGTTTCTAATATTTGTGATATGCCACATTTTTAATTTTTCCAAAAACAATGTTAATTTAAGGTTTACTCTCCCTTAATAAATTTCTAAATAACTTTTAACTTTATACATTTATCATCTAATACCTTAAATAACAAAAATTTTACAGCCTCACTAGAAAAGTTTGACTCACCCCTGTTTTGTTGTCGTTTGCTCGAGTTCCGTCCTTCCTTCTGGCACTTATGATGGCTCTCGGATCGGCACTCCGTATGGAATTCGGGATGGGTTCCGGCTGAGGGCTCTCCTCTCTGTCTTAGAGATTCTCGTCGATGCGACGTAGATGTATCCTCCGTTGATTTGATGATTCGACGTACTCCGCTGCGTTTATCCTTCCATTGAGTCTATCACGTTTCTATCGTCCGTAGTCCGTACTTCTTCAGGCAGTGTAGTATTCTCCAACAATCATCCCTCTAGCGCTGCCACCAAGTTAGTATAGCTGTGGCGTTTTGGAATTTCGGGCGAGGGTTCTGGTAGCGAAGAAGAAAATCCCGTCACAGCAGAAGTTGATAAGAAAATTAATTTAATTAAAATTTAAACAAGATTCTATGTACAACCTGTAGTTACAATATTGATGTTGGAGGATTATATACAATGTCCAGGAGCTACAGTATGGATCGATAGTTGATTTGATGCTTTTAACAACAGTTTCAGTGGATCTCCGTGATCCTAAATTCGGTTTACTGAAACAATCCTTGCACCGTTCCAGGTACAGAAAAGATATAGCTCAGTCCTAGGATAATTTTAAGTACAAAGTCTCTTATGAGCTGACCTGCACCTTCGCCGGTGACAGAAAATACGCTGACCTGTGTTCTCTGCTCCTAGAGGAACACAAAAAATCATTAAATGTCTCGTTACCTCTCCTGGTAAACGGGACAAGAAAAAACCCTCCGACCTTCACTGGCCGAAAACAAGATACGAATCCCCGACTCTCTGCTTCCAGCTCTGTTCCTGGGAAAACTCGTTCTCTCGATGGCAACCCGCGCTCCTCTCTCATTCGCGGAGCGGGCGGGCGGCTTTCCGTCGGGCCGAAGAAATTCCTCGGAAACTCCAATGTTCTCACGACCATCAGGGCGTACCATCAGGGCAGCTTCTTTGTACTTTAGTGTCACAGTTCGAGACAGTCTGGAGCCAAACTATTGTAAGTATCAGCACACCTGCTCTGTGTAGAGATTAAGGTCTGGCCAACTTTAATTAATTGGAAGGGGGGCTGTATGCCACAATACCACTTTTAAAAATTTTTGGTGGCTGTTGGATAAAAAAGTCACGCAATCTGTACCAGGTGGCGCTGTCTACTGTTTCAACTGTTGCCTAGTTTCCGAGCTACGCGACAGGCATCTAGTTAAGGAGGCTATGGTTGCATTCATATTTAATGATTTTTACCTGATTACTTCGTGATTACCTGAAATTATAAAGTGTATTTAAGACCAGAAAAAAATACCACATTATATAGTTATTAATTTGATATAGTTATTCCTTGATTATTTAAACTTTATGAATATCAGTCACTTCAAATAGCTGTTACCAGCTAATTTTATAAATGTATGATTAACTCTAAGTACGAGTAAAGCTATACCAGGGGTCGTACTCTCCGCCCTTTTTTCAGGACACTCACAGGAATAAGAAATTTTTACATTTATTACTACTGCTATTATTAAGCAATAATCTATGCCCTATATAATCATGGCACATTACTATAAATATATCCAGAAGTATTTCTACGGGTACTAACATATCCATAACGATTGGTGCTAATAGTGGTGCTCTAGAATTAATTAACCTATTAAAGCCTGAATTATTTTTTCACTTTAAAATTCTATCTTCCAGTCAAAATTGACCTCAATGATGTTTAAAAAGATAAAATATAGATTTTCTTTCTTTCTTTCTTTCTTTTTTTTAATGTTTCAACTGTCAGTATTAAGAAAAATAATAAAAAAAAAAATAAAAAAAAAAAAACACAAACACAAATACATTCATAAAGGCTTAAAAAGTAAGAAAATGAACTGACACCAATACAAAAATTACTTAAATTAAAGACATTAAATTCTTAAACATTGTTCAGGCTTTGGAAAAAAATGTTCCCATCTTACAAGGAGAGGTCACGACATGGAAAATTCAGATCGGGACGAAATTGTGCAGGATTGTAACACACCATGAGGGTAACAACATATTAAAGCAGTAGAACCCACTATCCCCAAAAATTCGAGAAAAAAGCATTTAAAGTTTCAGTAATCTTTAAATACAAGTTATTTCGCAAGCGAGTAAGCGCCTCAGTGGCGTGATCTTAAAGCGCGAATCTCCCACCCAGATGACTTGGGTTCGAGGCTACCTGCGGGACAACTTTTTTTTTTTTTTTTTTTTTCTGCTTTAAATTTTTATGTAATCTTAACTTTTTATTTATTTTACTTTATTTTACAAATCAATTCAAAATTTGAAAATTTTAACAAAATATTTAATTTTCTTGAGTATAAAATAACTTTTTCTATTTTCAATATTTATAACTTAAAAATACAATAAATTTATATAACTTAAAAAATAAATTTCAGTTTTATTTTAACTTTAAAATAAGGTAAAACTAAAGAAACTGTTTGTAATTATTTATCTAAATATTTTATTTTATTTTAGGAATATTTAATTTTATTTTTTAAACTTAAAAAAAAAAAATTACAGAGAAATGATGATTTTAATCACATATATAATTACTATCCAAATTAAATAATTACTTCTCCAATCAATAGTTTCTTAAAAATTATAGTATAGGATTGATATGCTATTAAATTATTACAGGCAAAGAAATGTTATCTTTAAATGTAGATTTTAAATGTTAATGAACATCGTTTCTGTTTCGATAACGACTTCCTTTTTTTTTTTTTTTTAATCCTTCTGTGCACAAAATAAAATTCCACCTGCCCTTTATTATTAACAAGCTAGAAGTGTTTACATAATTTATACACATTCAAACCAAATCAGGACGCTCAAACCAAGATTTAAGTACACCTGCTAACTATTTTACACTTTGTTTACAGCTGGCTTATTTTTTTAATTATTTAAATATTTGTCTGTTTTTCTTTGTGTTTCTTATTTAGGGATTTGTAAAACTAAACTTTATTTTTTAAGTTATAGAAATTTATTGTATTTTTAAGTTATAAATATTAAAAATAGAAAAAGTTATTTTATACTCAAGAAAATTAATTATTTTTTTTATTAAAACTTTCAAATTTTGAATTGAATTGTAAAATAAAGTAAAATAAATAACAAGTTAAGATTACATAAAAATTTAAAGAAGGGAAAAAAAAAAAAAAAAAAAAAAAGTTGCCTCGCGGGTAGCCTCGAACCCAAGTCATCTGGGTGGGAGACTCGCGCTTTAAGATTACACCACTGAGGCGCTTACTCGCTTGCGAAATAACTTGTATTTAAAGATTACTGAAACTTTAAATGCTTTTTTCTCGAAATTTTGGGGATAGTGGGTCCTACTGCTTTAATATGTTGTTACCCTCATAGTATACTACAATCCTGCGCAATTTCGTCCCTATCTGAATTTTCCATGTCGTGACCTCTCCTTGTTAGTGATATTCCGGGTGTCAGGGGGGAAAGAAATAGGGGTATAAATTCCTTTCATGTAAGAGAGGTATGATGTATCCATTTTTACTGCTTTAACCCTTTGCGGCGCAAGACAACTGGGATCATTTAAATTATACTGCCACCGGAATTTATGAACTAAATTAAACTAAAAGAAATTTTAAGGTTAAAAAAACTAGCCTTTTCTGATATGTTATAGACGTAAATTTTTGCTAAAAAATTTCCGGGATGAATTTTTGCAGCTGGATCTTAAATTTAGCGTCCTCGCAGCGAGGACGCCGCGCGTTAAGGGGTTAAGAATAAGATCTGAATACAAAACGTTATTTCTTCTTGTTGAATAACATAGAAAGGCAACAGTCTTCACGAAACAGATTAGTTTCGAATCGACCATGACAAGAAACCATGCCTTAACGTATTTGTGAAGAATACGCAACTTCTTGTTCCACTCGCTTCAAACTACTGAACAGATGATAGATTGCTCCAGTTTTCAGTAATGTATGAAAGAGACGTACCAACAACCATACCTGCCAACATTGTTATAAGTATTCAGAGTTGCCAACCTAATCCGGAGGATTGTTAGTTCCGTTTCTTTTTCTACACCAGTTTTGTTTTAGAGTATTTTTCTTCTTAACACTTTCGCGAGCGCATATTTTTGTCTTTTTTACAGTAAAGTACGCCTGTGGGTTTTATTCTCCCCAGGTACAATATTTCCAGGGGTCCCAGCGTTCCTATATTCTTACGATAATTTTATTATACTGTCACCATAATTTTCAAAAAGAAAATTTTCATGAAGGTTTTCACCACAAATTAGCGTCAAAAGCTATAAGGAAATTTTCTTCTTAAAAATTGTGGTGAGTGAGAATATAATAAAATGATCGTAAAAATATAGGAACGCCGGGACCCTGTATTTCAGAACAAAATTTTCTGTTTTCACAATTATATTACAAATGGATACACATTACACTTATACTCTTTCTAATTAAAGTTTTTATATCCATAGTATATTGATAGTAGAAATATGAATATTGGGCATATTTTTAAGAAAAAAAAAATCACAAATTGCGAAAGAAACGCCCACTGGTGGATTTTTTTAAGTGACGTGAATCTACGTCAGCGGTCGCGAAAGTGATACTTAATCGTAAATACATTTGAAGAGAATTACTCTAAAAATTAAGTGGTGCGGAAAAAGGTACGGTAACAAAAATCCTCCGGATTAGGTTGGCAGCTCTGAATATTCCATGAAAGTGTTAGTACCGCCCCTTTTTCCACACTACTTAATATTTAGAGATTTTTTTTTTTTTTTTTTTTATGTAATTGGGATTAAATAAAAAGAAAAAATACTCTTTAAAAAAAAAAAAAAAAAGTACTATGGAAAAAAAGGTGGGACGAAAAATTTTACGAAATATTAATTAGAATGTTGGCTAGTATGCAACAACTGTTCCAAATTTTGCACGAGATTGTGTGATGGCGCTATTTTGATTTGTCATTGCTGCTAATTTCTCTCGCACTATGCGATTCAAACTGTCAAACTACGGAACAGCATTTAAAGCAATTAAATTACTATTATTATTCATATTATTGTTAATTTCATCTTTGTATTTATCCGGGGATAAACTTGATCTATACGGGTAAGTACTTTTGTTATGCATTATTATTATTATTATTATTATTTTCAATTTTAATGTTTTTTTTTTTTTTTTTCTATTAAACTATTTGTCAAATTTAATTGCACTGAGTGTTTCAAATATTTCAGCCATTCATATATTTCTTTTTTTTTTTCTTACATATTCCAAAATTAAAAATATGGGTATAAAATAAAACGCAAAGACAAGTACAAAAACTACGAAATTTAATTCAAAGCGTAACCTTATTACACTTTTCATTTTACTAAATAAAATTTAATAAGGTAATTCAGAGCTGCCAACCTAATCAGGCAAATTGATTGTACCGCCCCATTTTCTACACCACTTAATTTTTAGAGTATTTGTTTTCTTAATTCATCGTAAATATATTTGAAGAAAATTACTATAAAAATTAAGTGGTGCAGTAAAAGGGCGGTACAAACAATTTGCCGGGTAGGTAGGCAGCTCTGGTAATTATTTGAAATTTTCAGCAACTTCTACAAAATTTCAAAATTTACTACATTTTAATACCATTCTTTATTTCAAAGGTAAATTAAAGGAATTAGTCATGATTATTTTGTTAATTTTATAGTGTAGCTAGGGATACTATTAGAATTAGACTTTCGTTTAGAATAAATATGGCTCCTGTTTTTCTGAAAGGCAGGTCGTATGGAAAGTCTTATTAGATCGATTCCTTTTTCTCTCCTTTTTCTTTCAGAAATCGACCAATTGCAATCAATTAGTTTATCTATCTATATAATTGAACATGTGTCATTACGATAACTTCCAAATTATTGAACCGATTTCAACTAATCTATCAAATGAATCTTTAAACGAATCATGGGATCACTTAAAATTAAGCGGTTTTTTGAAAATGTGTTATCCGATATTTTTTTAAGTATTCTATTCATACAGGGTCGTACGGGCCTTATTTTTTCCCTGAGTCTCACACCAGTATTCTGAAACAATAAAATTCATCTTAATCAGAAAGACTTATTTTGTAATAAATGTCATTCTAAAAAATTACTGGTCTAAGACTCAGGGGGAAAAAAAGGCCCGTACGAGCCCTGTCATAGCTACCAACTTAATCCGGAGGATTGTTAGTACCCGCCCCCTTTTCCACACCACTTAATTTGTATAATACTTGCCTTTAAATACATTTACGTAGGAATAATAAAAAACGTACTTAGAAAAAGACTGGTGTGAAAAAAAAGCGAGTTTAAAAAATTCTCCGGATTGTTATTTAGAATGTTCACAGATCTAAGCATTCAATCAGTTCGAAAGAAAGTTAGACTCTTGACTTATCTTAGAAATTTCTTAAAAGAGTGTGTTTGACAACTTGATCACATATCTTATTTCAAAAGCGCGGTTTTTTGAAATCGCGGGTTCATTTGCAAACTTGGCATTGCGATAATCAGTGAAATCGAACAAAGCAGGACAACGGACTTATTTTACAAATATCGTGGATGAGTTCATTAATCAAATCGATCCATAATTTTATGTCAAGTTGCAGCCACTTGAAAATTTCACATAGAAAACGCATTTATAAATCGATTTACTTAAAACTTGATATGTAAATACTCCTAGGAATGTCTCAATCAACTTTATTAATTAACTTGATCGATCAAGTAATTTCAAAATGGCAGCAAAAATAAGAAAAAAGAAATCAGTCTACCCTTGAAACTGTTCCAGAAGGACTTGTTTCAAAGATTTATATAAAACATACATTTTTACAAATTATCAAATGTTGAAATTGAATGAATAAAGTAATGAAAGATAAAGTTTTTGAAACTTTTAAGCGCATAACATTAAACGTTATGGCTCCTAAATATATTGGGGTTTGGAAATTATGGTATTCAAAGAAAACCTCTTGCCCCTCTAAAAAATACCTTTGTCGTCATGTGCAGAGCCTGATTAAGGGGGAAGCACACATTATCTCCGCTCTCACCGGAATATTTTTTACTTCATGTCATAGAAATACCACGCTTCGACGAGGAAATATTTTTTATAAAAAGTGAACTGTGTAAATCAATCCAATTTACTCACTGTTATTAAACACCAGAATTCTTTTAAAATAATTTTTTATGAGAATTTTGTGTTTATTATAGGAGGAAAGTATTTGATAACAAATAACGGTGTAAGTATAAATAATGTGTGCTTCCTCCTTAATCAGGCTCTGGTCATGTGACTGATTTGATAATGAATATCGTAAATCTTTCAGCTAAACATGAAAAATCCGTAAAAGAATCATGTTTAGCATTTTATGTTGAAGCATTTAGGAATATTAAAAATAAATTTCCTCTTGAAGAAGATCTAGTCTCTGACACTGTTTTTTTTTAAACTCTTGAAATGTAATTCAGAATCAATTGTTCCTTAACCAGGAAAATATATTTTACCTTTATGTCAAGATGTCAACATCAAATCATTGGATCATTAACATTAAATTATTAACATTAAAATTAAATTAAAGAACATTAACATTAAATTGGTGCATAACATTAAATTTTATGGCTCATGAAAATATTGGGGGTTAAACATTATGTTATTCAAAGCAAACCTCTTGCACCTCAAAAAAATTACCTTTGTCTCCATGCGACAGATTTAATAATGAATATCGAAAATCTTTCAGCAAAACGTGAAAAATCGTAGATCGTAAGTCAGAATCACTCGTGTCCTTAACAAGAAAGTATATTTTACCTTTATATCAAGATGTCAATATCATACCATTGGATCAGTCGTGGAGAGAAAAAGCCAAACATGAAAATTTATAGAAAAATTTACATCGATGATATTTACAAATTTTGAAAAAGCGTCTTTAGTATTCTAAATACCAATGTCCGGAAAAATATGCTAATCTTCTAAAGAGTGCGCTGACAAGTACAGGGGAGGGTGTCGTAGCAGTTCCCTAGATTTAAAAAATTCATTTAAACTGTCTTTGCCCTTCATAATTCAGAAAAAATATATAGATAAAGTTATCTATCTATAATAATAAAAGAAGATGTCTGTCTGTCTCTCTGTCTGTATGTGCATCTATACGCTCAGCCCCTACTGAATGCAGAAGTACAAAATTTGACATACGGGTGCTCCGAAGCCTTCCCGAGTTGATAGCGAAAACAGAATTTAAAAATTTTCATTAGTTCCGGAGATATTAATTAAAACGTCGACCAATGTCTAATGAAAAAGCGAGCGGATCGTAAGTTTCGCCCTTCAAGTAGAATTCAGCGTGTTCCTCAAAAGATAAAGCAGAGAGAAAATTTCGCGGGTTTTTCTAAAGCGATCGCTGCCGATCTGTTGGAAATATCGAAAATACACCTGTACCACGAGAAAGAGCGTTTATTACCGATTCTTACGGTATAATTTTTTTTTTTTTTTTTTAAATACGGATTTTTTATATTTTTAAAAAAAGTTTTAAAAAGGGTCCAAAATTTCTCTTTTTCTCGATTGTCTTTTTTGAAACGCCCTGTACGACCGAGTAACTGTTCCATTTCTTAAAAACTGGTATATTTGGAAAGAACATTTAATCCTCTTTCGATCCATATAAACATTTTTACAAAATACGGATTAGCGATTCATATTTTTAGATTTTACGAAACATCAATTTTTTCACAAAACATTTTATAACTCAAAAGCGTTTAGAGATAAGTCTTTTTTTTTTTTTTTTTTTTTTTTTTGTATATAGATCTCGCTTCAACAATTCAATTCTCAAAAGAGTGAGAGAAAATTTCAAAAACTGAATGAGTTATAATTTTTTTAATTTTCAGTATCCCTGCAGTTTTCGATAAAATACTGAATCGACGTTTCTGAAACTCTTGCGTTTGTCGTTCGAACAACAGTGGAGTTTTTTGTTACCATGGCAACTTCGCAGACGATATTTTGAAAGTAGAGCGAAAGAGAAAGTTCAAATTTCCTCGATTTTGGGGAATAAACAAAAATTTACATTTTAATTGCAAATTAAATTTTATTCTAATACGCGTATTTCAAATTCTAATTATGATTGAAATATTTTTAATAAATCATTCGAAAGATATTTTAAAGTACTTTTATATTATCGAAAGTGGAATTCGAAATTTCACCCGATTTACATGTTTCGAGGTTTCCTGAATAGGTTTTCTTTGGTATCTCAGCTACAAATTAAAATACATCATTTGAAAGGTTTGTTGATTTGGAATTAAACAGTTCTAACACCGGGATAAGGCGCCTCAGGCTCCACCGAGCGGGATTTTGCTGAAGTTAGAAATTTGAAAGATCATAACATGGTGAGCGAACAGGTTGTTTCAGATATTGAAACTGGAAGAGGGCGCCGCAGGCGCTATAGAGCGGGAATTTAAAATTTTCAATTAAGCTATTTTCACTATATGTCACTAAGCTGTTGTAAGACCTGAAACGGGAAAAAGTAGGGACCCTATATATAGAGAGACTGGACATTGACCGAAAGTCGGCCATTTTAGTGCCAATTCGGAGCGATCCCCGTAGAACGTAATGCTTTTTTCTTCGCGATTGACGCTTTACTATACATCATAAATGAAAGGAAATTGTGCTAAATTTGTACAGAAAGTATAGCAGAATATAAATATGTAATTTTTTTCGTCTTGGAGAAAAAGAATTTGAAGAAAAACGTATCCTATTTTAATCTTCGACATGGTTACTTTTTCAATTCCTATCGGATAACAGAGGAATTTTTTGTTGTATATTTCTATATTAAGCAAAATACGTTGATTGTGAAAGCAATTCTACTTTAGTGAAAGTAATTCTACCTTATTTTTTCTGAGGACATACATTCTATATATAAAAAGTTAGAAAATTTTTAACAAAAATATGGTAATCTTAGTTTTTGTCAAGTAATTCATGAATAAATGTAAAACTACGGCAGAAGAACAGAAATTATTTTTTATTATTTTATAAAAATATTTACGTAATATTTTTACAAGCTAAAAATACATATTTTATTTATTTCAATTACGCATCATTAATAATAATGACTTAGTTAAATATTAAAAATAAAAATTTTATTAATAATAATTTGTAAAAATATTAACTAATATCTTTAGAAATTAAAAAATGTTTTTATTTATTTTATTTACATCTGCTTATTTCATTGATTTTTTTTTTTTTTTTTTTTAAGTATTATGTAAATAAAAATAATTACTTATTTAAATATTATTTATAAAATTTATTATGGTAATTATTATTTAAAAGAAATTTATATTTCATATGTTAGCAAATAAAATATACGCCTTGTTTTCTTTATTTTTATTAATTTATTTTAAGAAATCTGATACATTTTGCGTAATAGCAAAAAACCAAAAAAAAGATTTTTATATAGTTATTTTAAATATGTATTTTCAAATATATCAGAAAAATACATTGAGATCTAACATATTAAATATATTGCACAACAGATTTTTAAAACTAATAGCTAGCAAATAAGTAATGTAATTATCTCATACGTTAGGAAATAAATACGTTAAACAGCATGCAATAAGAGAATTCAAAGTATTTAAATCATGATATAAAATAAATAATTATGCATTTTTATCTTTTAAAAGTATTCCAAAATTAAAGCAATTTATCTCCCAACAAAGTAAATATGTAATAAATAAGTTGTTTTTCGATTATGACGTAAAATCATTAAAATTTCTTCTCAGCGTAATGATAAGCAATGGAGCAACTGGCACTAAAATGGAGAATTTCGTCAAAAAGCCAGCGCGCCAATGTCCAGTCTCTCTCTATCGAGGATCCCTAGGAAAAAGTAGCGACCCTTCACTGAGAGATACGACAAGGTGTTCATACTTTTTGATTGGTGGAAAGCTCCCTTTGACCGCCCGAGGCGATTTCGCGCATCGCTACCATAGACATAAGGCAGGGAGAAATTGTGACTTTCAAAAATGCTTATAATTCATATTAATTAAATGTAATTAAAAATTTTTGAAGCAAAATTTCATGTTCCTGAATGTTTTTCCTATGAATTGAAATAAAAATTTTCATTGATTTTCGTCAATTCTTTTCTAAATAAGTACTTTTCTTAAAACAGTTTCGTATTTGGCGATAACTTCAATAATTACACAGCCAACATCTTTCGGAAAAAATCGCACTTTTAACGTGCGGCTTTTTTTCCCTTTCTTTTTAGAACAATTTTGAAAATAAATTATGTAAGTTAACATTAACTAATATATACTTATTTTATTTATTTATCTATTTATTTTTGTTTTACCTGATCTTATTAAAAATTATTTTGATTAATATAACAAACATTTAGATATAAATACAATTGATAGAGTAATGCATATTTTTGGAAATTTTAGAGTTAAAAATACATAACTAATAAATAAAAAGGCCATTTAATTATTTAGTTTTTTTTTTTTTTTTTTTCAATTTCTTCAGGAGTATATAAATAAAGGCTAGTATATTAATTTAATGCATAAAGCTTAAATTCAATACTCCAGGCATTAATAGAAGTAAATACCTCTATGGTGGCCAAGCGGAACTGCGGTCAAAGTTGGTAGATGGGAAGCGCCGGGTTCGATAAAAAGACGCGTTATCGATCTAGCCGATCGGAGTTTTCCGTAGTTCTCTCTAAAACTCGCGTAAATACGAATTAGATTCACTTAGGACACCCCCCACACACACACACACACCGACGGAGGGCATTTCTCCTGTAGGCCTAGGCCCCTAGAGTAGCCAATCAGTCTTAAGCCATACAACCAATCAATCATTCTTTATGAGATTAACATATGTTAGAATTTTATGTTGTAAAATTATAAGTGCTTATTTCTTTATTTTCTTTATTTCTTTATTAATTAATTAATTTATTTATTTATTAAGTGTCATATTTCTTTTTATCAGATACGTTATTTTTTATCTTTTTTTTTTTTTTTTTTTTTTTTTTTTATCATACTTTATTCAAAGGTACATAATACGAAAAAAAAAAATATATATATATATATATATGTATATATATATATATATATATATATATATATATATATATATATATATATATATATATGTATGTATGTATTACATTTGAAGAAAAATAAACTTTTGACATGAACAATAAGGATGTATAAAACTTTTAAAGTTAATAAATATTTTTACAAATATTAATATTATCAATGATTATGCATTTAACTATAAAATATTAGTATGTTTTTAAGTATTAAACTAATTCAATTTTCCTAAACTGAATTATTTTAAGAAAAATATGTTGGTGTTAATGTGCCAGTTGCCTACAAAAGAAAGGACGAGTTATGGGTTGAATAACTTAAGTAAGGGGTGGTCTTTTTTAAGGTGTTCTAGCCCATATTTACGCTTGTTTCGGAGAAAACTGCAGATAATTTCGAAAAGTTAGCCCGATGAGTGCTACCTGGTATCGAACCTGATATCTCCCGTCTACCAGTTTTGAGAGCAAAGTTAATGTTACAGTCTCAAAAACATTTGACCCCCTGAAAAACCTTTTATAAACCAACTAAAACAATTTTTAAACATTTAATGTGCTGAGAGTGAGAATGTATACATTTGTAAGTTATTGCAATAAATAAAATTAATCATAAAGCTAAACGGTCATCTCTCAAATGAATATATCAAATCAAGTTAACTGTTAAATCATCAAATTTTTACTAATTAATCTTAATATCGATTAACTTTATTAACACTAACTACAAGGACAAATTTGATAAAATAAATTATTTATTAAATAAATAAATAAAAATGATTTTATTATTATTTTTTTTTTTTATTATCAGTTTGTATAAATATATATTTTTAGACTACAGTTGCATAGTATATTATTAAAAACTAAAGAGTATTAAAATTCAGAATTTTTGATATGCAGTATGATAGATAAGATGGTGTAAATTATTTCTATGAATATAAAAATGTAATTTAAATAATAACTATGAAATTTAAATAATAATTATAATTATAATAATAATAAAACGAATTTAACGTACTGCATAATGTATTTTAGTTTGATTGCAAAGAAATGTTTTTTTTTTTTTTTTTTTTTTGCTTTACTTTAGAGAATATCTTAAAAAACTTACACCGATAAATCACCAAAATGCGCGATCAGCGCCAAGCATTGTAAAAGGTTACTGTAGCAAGAGGGATTCTGGACAAGCGTTTGTCCACTGAGCATGCGTACTAAGTACCTGTCGTATCTCTGAGATTATCCAGGGTTTCTAGGAAAAAGGCGCCGCAGGCGCCACCGAGCGGGAGTTTCGTAAAGTCGGATTTTTCAAGGATCGCGAAGGTCGCCGAAGGCGGCTAGTTCTAAATAATCAACTATTACAAAAGTATCATAGTCATGTGAAAGTATAGTTCATGAAATATAATAATATAGTTCTCTTCCATTAGGTGACAAATTTTAATTGTATTTTTTTATTTTATTTATTTATTTTTTTTCATAACAGATAAATGAGGAAAAGTGAGGGAAAAATAGTAATAAAATAAGGAAAAGAGGGAAATTTTGGCAACTGGGGAGGGAAATTGTAAATTTACGCGTGACCTCGCTGTTCTTAAACCTTTTCTTTCTTTCTTTTAATAACTAGCAGTTTATATGCTTTCATAACAGATAAGTAGGAAAAGGTGAGGGGAAAATGGAAATAAAAAAGGAAAAAAAAAGGGAAATTTTGACAACGATGGAGGGAAATTGTAAATTTACGGGTGAGATCATTGGGCTTACCATCATTGTGTGATTTCTACACCAGTCGTAGTAAAACAGGTCCACAACCAAAGGATTTTTTTTTAAATTTTTTATTTATGTATGGAAAAATTCGTTCTCTATCCATCGTAAGTATAAATTTAGAGTTCATGATATTTGAGAACATTAATACGCAATGATATAAATGAAAAAATATATATACATTCAATATATTAACATTATTAACACTTTTGCGACCGCATGTTTTTGAATTTTTGACAGTAAGCTCCGCCTGTAGGCGTTAATCTTCTATATTGCATTATTTAAAAACAATGTTTCTGTATTCATTGTTTTATTATATAAATATTTATATATTACTATTATACTCTTTCTAATCAAATTATTTGTATTCATAGACCATTGATTGTAGTACAAATGTGAATATTGGGTACATTGTTAAGAAATATTGTAACCTATTTAACCTACAGAAATGCCCACTGGCGGAATTACAGGTTTTCAAATGACATGGATTCACGTCAGCGGTCGCGAAAGTGTTAAAAGGTTTGACACAGAATTATTTTGGTATTTAATATATTTTTATATTTTAATTTCGAAGTGATGATATAAGTTTAAAGGAACTCGATATTTAAAAAAAAATATATTTTAAATGAGCTTAATAATACTTTTTCTGCATTTTATTAAAGAAGATAGCGTCACAAACAACAGAAATAATTTTACCGATACAATTTAAAAGAAAGAAGTATTCACTTTACACCACTATATCTTATAACTATTCTTTATATATAAAATAATCTGAATTTTCATTGATTGTCCGTTCAGGTTTTAGATCATTTACGTTTTTCATATACGGATTGAACGCTTTGTAGTGTTCTCCGTGGTTGCAATTTCTTAACGTGATTGATTGTGACAAACTTGTGAGGGGTGTAGTATCGCTCTGCTCAAAGCGAGGTAAAACAGGGGAACAACCAAAGGATTTTTTTCGTTTACATATGAAAAAATCCGTTCTCTATATATCGTAAGTATAAATTCATGAGTTCGTGATAATTAAAAACATTAATATATTTAAAAATAAAAATACTTCTCGAATATTCTTTTATTAAAAGTTTTACAGCAGAAAATATTTTGACATCTAATTTTTTTTTTTTTTATATTTTAATCTTTGATATTTTTTAATATATAATATTTTTTTATATTAATATTTTGAAGTCAAAATATAAGTTTAAGGGAATTCGACAATTAAAAAAATATTCAAAAGAAATTTACAATACTTTTCTTTTTTTTTTTTTTTTTACATATTATTAAGGAAGTTACTTTCACAAAGAATAAAAACAATTTGAAAGAAATATTATTATTTTATTTTAAACTAGCCGCCTTCGACGACCATCTGGTTCGCGACCTTTGAAAAATCTGACCATATGAAAGTCCTGCTCGGTTACGCCCTCTTCCCGTTTCAGGACTTAAAACAACTTATTTGTTCATTTTCCAAATGTAGCTTTGTTGAGAATTCTAACTATAGAAAATTCCCTCTCTTAGTAGTGCCTGCCGCGCTTTACTCCCGTTACATGATCTGAAACAGCCTGTTCGTACACATGCAAGCGATTCTTGAAAAATCTCACCGTATTAAAGTTCCGCTCAGTGGGGACTTCGGCGCTTTCTCCCCGTTTTAAAACCTACAAAAGCTTGCTGGCTCATAGGAATACCTGTGAAAATTCTAATTTTTGCAAATATCCACTCTGTGACGACTGCGACACCCCTTTGCGTTTCATGATATGAAACATCCGTAAAAGAATCATGTTTAGCATTTTATGTTGAAGCATTTAGGTAGATTAAAAATAAATTTCCTCTTGGAGAAAATGTGTATTCTCTGACATTTTTTTTTTAAGTCTTCAAATGCTATAGATTGTAATTCAGAACCACTGTGTCTTTACCAAGAAAGTATATTTTACCTTTATGTTAAGATGTCAACATTAAATGATTGGAACAGGTGTGCAGCGAATCAGCCATAGATGAGAATTTAGAGAAAAATTTACATCGAGAATATTTACAAAATTTGAAGAAGCGTCTTTAGTATTGTAAATACCAATGTCCAGAATATATGCTAATCTTCCAAAGAGTGCGCCGACAGATATATTGAAGGAGGTCGTAGACGTTCCCTAGATTTTAAAAATTCATTTAAACTGTCTTTGCCCTTCATAATTTTTAAAAAATATATATAAATAAAGTTATTTTAAATTATCAACCATTACAAAAGTATCATAATCATGTGAAAGTAAAGTTCTCTTCCATTAGGTGACTTATTTAATTGTATAGGTTTCATAACAGATAAGTTGGAAAAGGTAAGGGGAAAATGGAAATAAAAAAGGGAAAAAGAGGAAAATTTTGACAACTATGGAGGAAAATTGTAAATTTACTGGTGAGATCTCTGGGATTACCATCATTGTGTGATTTCTACGCCAGCCGTAGTAAAACAGGTACACAACCATTTTTTTTTTTTCATTTATGTATGGAAAAATTCGTTCTCTATCGATCGTAAGTATACATTTAGGAGTTCGTGATATTTGTGAACATTAATACACAATAATATACTTGAAAAAAAAATACATCTTGTATATCTTTTTATTAAAAGTTTCGCACAGAAATTATTTTGGTATTTAATATTTTGATTTCGAAGTGATGATATAAGTTTAAAGGGACTGGACATATTTAAAAAATATATTAAATAAACTTTTTAATACTTTTTCTGCATACTATTAAGGAAGATAGTGTCACAAACAACAGAAACAATTTTACTGATACAATGTGATAGTAATAAGTATTCAATTTACACCACTATATATTATAACTATTATTTATATATATAATAATTTAAACTTCCTGTCGTTGAAATAATTTCTCTCACTTGATCAACTTCTTCTATGAATGGATTGAACGCTTCGTGTTGTTCTCCATGGCTGGGAATTTGAAAACAGGGATGATCGCGATTATGACAAGCGTATGGGGCGTAACATCGCTCTGCGAACTCTTCACAAGACGTGGCGAAATAGGTGAACGGCAAAAGGATTTTTTCACTTAGATATGAAAAATTTTGATAACTGTATATCGTAAGTATGAATTCATGATACATGAGAATATTAATATACTTAAAAATATATATATATACATCTCGAATACCCTTTTATTAAAAGGTTTGACAGCAGAAAATATTTTGATACTTATTTTTTTTTTTTTTTTTTTTTTAATGTTTAATATATTTTTTTTTAATATTATTAATACTGATTTTTTTTTTTTTTTTTTTTTTTTTAACTTTCGAAGTGAAGATATAAGTTTAAGGAGATTCGACACTTAAAAAAAATATTTAAAAGAACTTTACAGTCCTTTTTTTTTTTTTTTTTTTTTTTTACATATTATTAAGGAAATTACTTTCACAAAGAATATAAACAATTTAAAAGAAATATTATTATTTTATTTTAAACTAGCCGCCTTCGGCGACCAACTTGTTCGCGATCTTTGAAAAATCTGACAGTATGAAAATCCTACTTGGTTGCGCCTTCTTCCCGTTTCACTCTTCTGTTGACACCAACAAATCTTATAACTATTATTTATATGTAAATTAATCTAAACCTATTGTAGTTAGTTTACACGTTTCATTGAATGACTGAAATTTTTTTAATGTATGGATTGAACACTTCGGGTGGTATGCAATTCGAAGCTAGTTTGATCGCGTTTTTGAACAGTGCTCCCAGATTCAGAGAATTCTTTATTTAACGTCCACCCAGTGATCTCACTCATAAATTTACAATTTACCTCCATTGTTGCCAAAATTTCCCTTTTTTTCCCTTTGTAAATTCCATTTTTCCCTGACTTTTTTCCATTTATCTGTTATCAGATTAAGTACTATTAATATAAGTTATCTATAGGAAGAGAACTATACTTACATAAGTGTAATTTTTTCCCCTTAATAGTAAATTGTTTAAAATAATTTTATCTATGTGTATATCAAATTAAATAATAAAATACATTGATTCTCTGTTATGGACTATGTATATGTTGAATTGCAAGCAATATGCTCTTAAATATGTGTATTACGACATGATTTGACATTTTCAAATAACCATCACTTGGAAACGAAATGGCAGAATAATTTGGTTAATGAACTTATCCAAGATTTGTAAGCAAGCATATCGTCATACATTGAATTTCAAGCAATATGCTGTTAAATATGCGTATTACGACGTGATTTGACATTTTCAAATAACCACCACTTAGAAACGAAATAGCAGAATAATTTGTTTAATGAACTTATCCAAGATTTGTAAGTAAGTATATTGTCTAATTTCGTTCGAATAAATTTAATATTTTGGAAGTTATCATTATGACACATTTTTCATTATATATATTGATACTCAAAGTTCTTCATTTTGTAGATTTTAATTTATATATATCTATACATATATTTCATACTTTCGTCTGATTTCCTTTATTATGACTCATTTTGTGTAAATTGCGCTTTAGGTACTCTGAAATCTTGGCAAATGCATACAGTAATTTTTTATCTTTTCAATACAACATACAATCAGAGTCCCTGATGACATATTTTATTGTTGTATGCCCACGTTTTATAGGATTTTCATTAATTTTTCTTCTTATTCAACTTATTCAAGCTCTCAAAGTGACATCATTTCTTTTTATGCGATGTTTGAAAAGGAATTCATTGTAATATATATATATACACACCCCGCGACAAAAAGATAGGTACATAGGGCTTTTTCTTTGATTTTTCATAAAATAACATTATCTAAATTGTGCTTATCATTTATTATTATCATAAAATAACACCATTCCCGGACAAATTTTTGTTTTAAGCCTAATTTAGAAAAGTTTTAAGACTAAACTTTTTCTAATTTAAGACTACACTCCGCGACAAAAAGACAGGAACAAAGTTTTTTTTTTTTTTTTTTTTTTTTTTTTTTTAATTTTTCATAAAATAACATTATCTAAATTGTGCTGATCATTTAATATCATCATATCAAAAACGTATTAAATATTTAAATCATATTGAAAACAATCATATTCAAAAGTTAAAAAAAAAAAAAAACATTGTTCCTGTCTTTTTGCCGCGGTGTGTAGTCTTAAATTAGAAAAATTTTTGTTTTAAAATTTTTCTAAATTAGTCTTTAAAAAAAAATTAGTCCGGGAATAGTGTTATTGTATGATAATAATAAATAGTAAGCATAAGTTAGATAATATTATTTTATGAAAAATCAAAGAAAAAACCCTTTGTACCTATCTTTTTGTCGCGGGGTGTATATGCATACATATATGTATGAATATATGGAATAGATATAGATAGATAGATAAAGAAAGTAATTGCAATTGGTTAATTTCTGAAAGAAAAATAGGAGAAAAAAGAAATTAACCCAATAGGAATATACATTGTTATAAGATCCACCTTTCGAAAAGAAGGAACAGGAGCTATGTTTATTTTAAATGAGAGTCTAATTCTAATAGCATCCCTAGCAAATCTATAATATTAACAATATCACCAAGACTAATTCGTTTAATTTACTTTTCAAATAAACATTGATTAACCCTTTACAGCGCACTATCCTTTAAATTTGGAATTTCAACAAAAAAAGTTGTAGGCTATCTACTTAGGTCTAAAGGAGTACACAGGTATAATTTTGTAAAGATAGTACTTACCGTTTTGAATCTGTGGGTGTTCCATCAGCGGGAACACTGCGCCACTAGAGCTCTGAAAAGTGCGCCTAAGAGCATCGCAGTGAAGCGTGTAAATAAGTAGAAAATTTTGCATATGAATTAAAACACACTGTATTATACCTATGTAGTAGATTTAGCATGACCCATGGTGCATCATGGGGAGGCCTGCTACTCTACACCCCTTCCCCCCCTTCCCTCCCCCCCCCCCCAAAAAAAAACTCGGTTATAGGATATTTTATGAAGTAATTTGATATTTACAGCTAATATACATATATACAAGTCCTATGTGCAAAAATATTTACAATTATTCTATTTTTTAGCTTCATGAAATTTTTGGAAGCACGTCACATTCTTTTCGTAGAAGCACAAACCAACATTGCATGTTTTGCACATGAAACTAGTTTTTGTGCGGGTTTTTTTTTAAATAAACAACCAACCCTCCCTCGCAGCATCTGATAGCTTGACATCATTTCCTCCAAACAGAGGGAAACAGAGCACGTAAACACAGCTGTCTTCTCTCACCATTGTTTTCGGTTGCATAATAGGAAAAGCGCTAGTGTCGCAGGGTTCCAGGAGATGGAACACCTTAAACTTTATTTAATAAAATAACAAGCATAATAAAAATACAGTTTAAGTTAATTTTTGTACGACTCTATTGCATTTGTCTTTCTGATAACTTTTACACCTGAATTTATTACTTTGGAATATATAAGGGGAAAAGTATAAATGAATACAAGTGAAATATTTGAAATACTCGATGCAATTAAATTTAAGCTATTGATTGAAATACTTTATATCTTAGGATATCCTCGGATAAAATAATAATAATAATAATAATAATTTTAATTTATTCTTTTAATTGCTTTTTCTGTAGTTTTACAGCTGGTTCACGCAGTGCGAAAGAAATTGCTGACAGTGACAGGTCAAAACAATACCATCATTCGATTTCGTGTAAATTTGTCTTTCTTTCATACATATTCAGTCGTCTGTTTGGAAGTTTAATTTAGAAGCGAGAGAGAGCGGAACCAGAAGTTGTGCATTCTACGCGAATAGGCTGAAGCCCAGTTTTTTGACCCGCTTGGCTCAAAATTAATCTGATTCGTGAAGACCGCTGTCTTTCTATGTTATTCAACAAGATGGTATCACTTTATGTATACAAAAAACAATTCAGATCTTATTCTTAAAGCAGTTACGCTAGATATATCAGATTTTCAATCTAGAAACATTTTCTCATATTCCTCATACATTGAAGGAAGTTTTTCCCTCATTACTTCGCTTGCCTTTTTTTTTCCTCTGAGACCCATTTCCCTAAAAAGGGAAAATTTCCATCAAACTGAAAACACTGCATCCGCCACCAAATTTTAATTGTAACTGTTGCCTAACAGTTTCGAAGGCATCTTACAGAAAAGTGTTTATGTGATTAAGATACCGTTGCACTTAAAAGTTCAGTGGTGGCTATTGAATAAAAATTTCCCTGAGTCTGGCAGCACTGACTGTGACAAGTATGCGGGGGCATAATATCGCTGAGCGAACTCTTCACAAGGCGTAGAAAACAGATCAGCAACCAAAGGATTTATTCTTATTCTTGTTTCATTAACGCATGAAAAAAGGCGTTCTTTATCTATTGTAAGTATAAATTCATGAGTTCATGATGTTTGAGAACATTAATAGCTATACAATAACATACTTAAAAAAAGTACATCTTGAATATATTTCTATTAAAAGTTTTAACAGCAGAAAATATTTTGATATTTAATACCTTTTTATATTTTAATATTTAGTATTTTTGTTTTTTATATTATTAAGCTTTAATATATATATATATTTTAATTTTGAAGTGAAGTTATCAGTTTAAAGGGATTCGCCATTAAAAAAATAAATAAATAAATAAAACATACAATACTTTTTTTTTTTTTTTTTTTTTTTTTTGCACATTATTAAGGAAGTTACTTAATAGAAACAATTTGAAAGAATTCTTATTGTGATCATTATTTTTTTTTAACTAGCCGTCTCGGCGACCAGCTGGTTCGCGATATTTGAAAAATCTGATCATATGAAAGTCCCTCTCGGTGGCGCCTTCTTCCTATTTCAGGACTTACATCAGCTTATTCCTTTATTGTTCAAGTAACTTTATTGAGAATTCTAACTATAGCAAATTCCCGCTTATTAGCGCCTGCGGCGCTTTACTCCCGTTTCATGATCTGAAACAGCCTGTTCGTTCATCGTGCAAGCGATTCTTGAAAAATCTCACCATATTAAACTTCCTTTCGGTGGCGACTGCGGCGCTTTGTCCCCGTTTTAAAACCTACAACAGCTTGATGGCTCATTGTGCAAATACTTGGAAATTTTTTTAAATATCCACTCTGTGACGATTGCGACACCACTTTGCGTTTCACAATGTAAAACATACGTAAAAGAATAATGTTTACTATTTTATGTTGAAGCATTTAGGTAGATCAAAAATAAAATCTTTATTGAAGAAGATGTAGTCTCAGACATTTTCTTTTTAAAGTCTTCAAATGTTTTGATCGTAATTCAGAATCACTTATGTCTTTACCAAAAAAGTATATTTTACCTTTCTGTCAAGATGTCAACACCAAATCATTGGATCAGGCATGGAGAGAATAAGCAATAGATGAAAATATGGAGAAAAATATACATCGATGATATCTACAAATTTTGGAAAAGCCTCTTTATTATTGTAGATACCAATTCATTAGTTCATGATATTTGAGAGCATTAATATACTTAAAAATAAATAAATAATTAAATAAAAATACATCTTGAATATCCTTTTATTAAAAAGCTTGACCGCAGAAAATGTTTTGATATTTGATATATTTTTCTTATATTTTAATCTTTAATATATTTTTTTATATTTTAATTTCGAAGTGAAGATGTAAGTTTAAGGGGATTCGACATTTAAAAAAATTATTTAAAAGAACTTTGCAATATTTTTTTTCATGTTATTAAGGAAGTTACTGTAACAAAGAATATAAACAATTTGAAAGAATTATTATTATTATTATTATTTTATTTTAAACTAGCCGCCTTCGGCGACCAGCTGGTTCGCAATCTTTGTAAAATCTGACCATATGAAAGTCTCGCTCGGTGGCGACTTCTTCCCGTTTCAGAACTTACAACAGCGTATTCGTTTATTGTTCAGGTGTAGCATTTATGAGAATTCTAATTATAGCAAATTCCCGCATAGCATCGACTGCTGCGCTTTACTTGCTGGCTCATAGTGCGAATACCTCTGAAAATTCTAGTTTCTGGAAATATGCACTCTGTGGCGACTGCGACACCCCTTTGCGTTTCATGATATGAAACATCCGTAAAAGAATCATGTATAGCATTTTACTTTCAAGCATTTAGGTAGAATAAATTTAATTTCCTGTTGTAGAGAATGTATTCTCTGACACAATTTTTTTTTTTTTTTTTTTTTAAGTCTTCAAATGTTTTAGATCGTAATTCAGAATCACTTGTGCCTTTACCAAGAAAGCGTATTTTACCTTTATGTCAAGATGCCAACATCAAATCATTGGACAAGGGGTGGAGATACTAAGCTATAGACGGAATATAGAGGAAAATTTACAAATTTTGGAAAAACCTCTTTACTACCGATTTCCGGAAAATTATGCTGTCTTCCAATGGGTGCGCCGGCAGATAAAGACGTCTCTCTCATCACCGTACCGCTTTCCTCCTCGATGTCTTTTTCTATTTAATTTTGTCCTTTTATTGCTTCCGGTGTCAGCCTTTTTTTTTTTTTTTTTTTTTTTTTTTTTTTTTTTTTTTAACACACTTGACTTTGTGAGTTTTTTTGGTTTTTGTCCCATGTTATTTCTATGGAGTTTTAGCTTATTTTTTCTCGTCTTCTACATTCTAAATTGCGTTCGTAGCCGTTGCTTAGATCTTAAAAAGTAATTTAAACAGTCTTTGCCCTTCATAATTTTGAAAAAAATATATAAATAAAGTTATTTTAAATAATCCACTATTACAAATGTTATCATAGTCATGTGAAAGTACAGTTCTCTTCCATTAAGTGACTTTTTTTTCATCAATATATGCTTTCATAACAGATAAGAGGGAGAAAGTGAGTGAAAAATAGAAATAAAAAAGGGAAAAAGATGGAAATTTTGGCAACTGTGGAGAGATATTGTAAATTTACGGGTGAGATCGCTGTTCTTAAACCCTTTCTTTTTTTCTTTTAATAACTAGTAGTTTACCTCCATTTAGACTTTAGACCAACACAGAGCAACAACCAAGGATTTTTTCCTCTTTCATTTACGTATGAAAAATTTCGTTCTTTACCTATCATAAGTATAAATTCATGAGTTCATGATATTTCAGAACATTAATACACAATAATATGCTTAATATATATATATATATATATATATATATATATATATATTAGGGGGACCTTAACTAGGATGTCGTACTCTCCGCCCTTTTTCCAGGAAACTCTCTGAAATAAAATATAAAATGTAAGTTCATTGCTACCACTTTTTTTATGCAGTAATCAATAACCTGTATAATCATGGCACAATGCTATAAGTAGGGGAGACCCGTGTACCAAGTCCATTTTTTATCAATGCCCAAAAACAGAGCCCTTGACATGTTAACATTATCAAACTGATACGTACATATCATTAGGACTAATTACTTCCATTTGGGATTAATATAAATACCTAAAATAATAAATTCCGACAAATAGAAAGTTTAAAAAAAAACTTCACTCGTGGTCCTAGGTACAGTCACCCAAAAAAAAAACGCCACCCCCCACCTAATTTTGCCGTAAATTATCGTAGAAACATGCGACTGGTACCAATCAGTTTGTAATAACGTCTAGTTTATAATGTTATAGTTAGATTTTACTTAGGGGGTCGTCTACATATTAAAACTGACACCAACTTCATTTTTTTCAATGGTAACCCCCATTTTTTATAATTTATTTGAATTCTCTGGATCAAATCATCTCGGAAAATGGTATAGTTTATATATTTCGCTCAATTTTTCATAGAGTTATAAGCTGTCAACGTTTGGGGGTGCTAATGTTAAATGAATGTGACAAACTTTAAATCATATCTTCCGAAATAATTATGATATTTAAATTCTGTTTTTTTTATTCGTTAGAATGAAGTAACCCAGACATATTCCATGCAAATTTTTGCTAAAAAACCATTTTTTGAATTACGAAAATTATTAATAAATTCATATTTGAAAAAATTATGAATTATGACCTATGTTAATTTTTGCACGAATAGAACGGGCATCATCAAAAACATGGGTTTCAAAATTTACAGCTCGTTCCTAACATTATTTTTTGAGTTACAGTGATATTTCACTTTTTATTCCTGTTAGGGGGCCGTCACTTGTTATAATCTGTATCCTCTATAAGTAAATGCTTGTATATAATTTGACGGAAAACTATTTTAATTTACCTTTATGTTATTTTATTGTTTCCTAAGCAATATTTCGATGTTTATTATACAAATTGGCATATTTTTGTAAAGTTATCACAATGTAGGCGAGGGATTGTGAAAGAATTTCAAAAGAAAAGAAGCCCCGCCTCTGATTCGCTGAAACACTATTTAAAAAAAAAGACAAATTTGCATATTCCTATTTGACTCTATATGTGACGCCGGTATGCATAAATCACAATGGTATTTACTACATCGATTATTGAAGACAAAACTTAAATGATTTAATTACAAATATGCAAAATTATTTTGCTTTATATTATAAAGTTTTAGAAAATTTGTGAAAAGGCGTGGCTATTTACACTAAGCCTTGATATGGAAGCTATGTTGCTGTTTTTCGATGCTGCGAAATTTACAAAATATATTTGTGTTAATATACTATACAGATAGAAGAATAATTATATAATATCAACAAATCTTCTTTAATCAATATGTTTATATACATTACTGTATGGAAATGTTTATATATCAATATTGTATTTATTTTTAATGAGAGATATAAACACAAAATGCTAAAAAAAAAGAAGAAAATGTGTTATAAATTTTTATAAATCAAGCAAAATATATATGCATACTTGCCAACCTAACCCGTAACATTGTTAGTTCCCGCCCCTGTGTGTACACAATTTAATTTTTAGAGTAATTAACTTCAAATACATTTACGATTAACTCATTGAGCGCCACGCGAATTCTTATGGAAATCCCATTCAGGCCACACGTGCTGCTTAGAAGCGTGTTATGTTTATCGAGTTTCAATAAACCACATTAGGCCTTAACGATATAATCCTATAAAAATCCTATTAAAAAAAAAAAAAAAAAGCATGAAGTAAATTTTAAATAAATTGTCAGTAATTACTTAAAACTATGTAAGTTCTGTAGTTTTATATCATATTTTACACTGCCGGCTGACTTAGCCTAAATGGAAAGATCAGTGTCAGCCACCGATGGCTGACACAGCTCTAAAAAGACTGATGTGAAAAAAATGTACGGAAAGGGGCGGGACCAGTAATCTTCCGGGATAGGTTGACAAGAATGTATATACATAGAGCAATGCCAGAAAATGTTCTTTATTTTTCATGAACCAGATGAATGGTATTTTTTTTCTGAATAGTCTATGTATTAAATATAATGCTGCTTTAAATACCCTTTAAATGAAAAGTTTTATTACATAAAGTAATTTTCTGGCACTCTACAGCTCCCAAATGACACACAATACAAAACCCCGCCTTTTTCCAGTGTTTAAAGGGTATTAACGTTTAATATGCTTTATATTCGTTTTGATCTTTCCTTCTCCTCCTTATCTTCTTTTTTCCTTAAAAAAAAAAAAAAAAAAAAAAGAGTTATGTAACATTTTGACCTTTTCAAGTGAAGATTTAGATTAAGGGTAGACAGCCTTTCTACACCCACCGTCCACTTCGGTATCTGTGTTAAAGTGTAGAATTTTAGAACATCCCATTAAGTAGTAGGATTTATTATTTTACATATTAATTTGTTACACATTATAAAATATAAAAGCAAAAGAATATCGTGGAGATTTATGTAAAAGTTTTTAACAATGTCATGAAAAAAATAATAATAATTAATTAAAAAAATAAATAAATAAAAATAAAAAATTCTGTTTTAATATTTTAAAAAAGTCAATTAAAGAAAATGAAATTACTGCAGTATCAGAACAAACTCCCATTGTCACTGTGAAACGGCCGTGGGAACCAGGTTGAGTCCCGCCGTTTCAGACAATTATACGGCAGCTTCAGTTAAAATAATTTTGAATTTTCAAACAAATTTAAAACCATTCATCTTTCGTTTTTTTTTTTTTTTCTTTTGATAGATATTTTAATATCTATTCAATCTATTTAATTTTCTTCGTATGAAGTGAACTATCTGATGTTTAATCAATAGAAACCAATAAAAATCTTTTAAATCATAAACTAACTCAGAAAGTTCTGTGAATTAGTGATTTTTTTTATTTTATAAGTAACATTTCTGAAATTTTTTTCCAGTGTGAAACTTAATAAATAATGTATACTGGGTGGTAGATTGTGATTTATATTTTCTAAGTGTATAGACGGACCCCTAATACATTTTCACGTGTAACTCTATTTAAAATTGATTTAAGGTATATAAATAGGTATGTTTTTCGAACCGCCTTGATCTCAGAAATCTGAATATGAAGTTAAAAATAGGAGTTGCCATTGATGAAAATTAAGTTAATGCCAGTTTTAATATGCAGACGACCCCTTAGGCAAAATTTAACTAAACCGTTATAAACTAGACGTTATTACAAATCGATCGGTAACAGTCAAATGTTTCTACGATAATTTACGGCGAAATTAGGTGGGGGGGTGGCGTTTTTTTTTTGGGGGGGTGACTGTACAACACCCTCATTGTACAGTCGGGGAAAAAAAAAACGCAGCACTCGATGTAACTCCGTTGCTTTTCAATGCACAAAAATGTAATAGGTATCATTCAACCGGGAATTGAGAGTAGATTCAGAAAATGAACGGAAATTTTGAATTGGGGGTCGTCTACATATTAAAACGCGCACCAACTTTGATTTTTTCAATGGTAATGCCCCATTTTTATTTTATATTTGAATTCCTGGGATCGCGACAATGCGAAAACGTATATTGGTTGTGTATTTTGCTTATTTTTTCACAGAGTTATAAGCGTTCAAAGTTTGAAGGTGCTAATGTTAAATTCATATTTCAAACTTTTATTAATATCTTCACAAAAAATAACTTGATCGATATAACTCTTTTTTTACGAGATACAGTGAAGAAACCCAAACATAATCCATCATTAGTTTTGATTCTGAAAAATATTTTTAATTCTGAAAAATATTAATAAATTCATATTCATAAAAATTATGAATTATGACCTATATTAATTTTTACATAAAATGAATCCTAATGCTGAAAAATATGGGTGTGCAAATTTGCAGCTCATTCCTGTTATTAGTTTTCGAGACATAAATAAATCTTTCTTTTGGAGTGGTTTAGGGGGCCGTCTCTTAAAAAATTTTGAATGAGATAACGAAGCAAATCTTAAAAAATAACGGAGAAAATTGAACAAAATACTTTTATTTTTTATTTAAGGGTCAAATTATATAACAACAATGTCAAATGCGAAGAAATGAAACAAAAATGTTGATTTTTAGACATTTGTGTTAGTATCAAGAATTCCTGTTTTCTAAAGCCCCGCCTTTTATCGTTCTTCAAAACAAAACAATACAGAAACGAAAAGTGAATGTGACTTTGAGTATTCGTGTTAAACCCCTTATTTTACATTGACAAAAATATACACAAGTGGTATTTACTTCATCGATTACTGGTGATAAATTTAGAATCCTTTAAACGAACACTAGAAGAAAAAATTAACTAAATAGGCGGGGTTTACTGTTTGAAATACTCTCAAAATAAAATATTTCAAAACAAATTTTCTGTACCACAATCATATTACAGATGGATATACATTATAACTATATTCTTTCTAATTAATGTATTTCTATCCATAGTATATTTTATTACAAAAATATGAACACTGGGTACATGCTTAAGAAATAAGTAACACACAAATTACGAAAGAAACGCCCACTGGCATTGTTACAGATTTTTAAATGATGTTAATCTACGTCAGCAGTCGCGAAAGCGTTAATTAAGAAATTATATTTTCATAGAAATTATAAAACAAATCGTACAGTTCCAAAGAGTTCAACTGACCCAAAACTGGTAAGTGCTATTAAAATTGTTTAATATTTACTTTATGAAACCTTACAATAATTTATCCGAAAAGATTTAGTTTATGCGTTGTTGTATATATATATATATATATATATATATATATATATATATATATATAGCTATATTATTTCAGTTTGCATATTATGTTACACGTACGAAAGAAAATTTAAGCTTTATTGGTGATCAGTATATCCATGATAGATACTTTTAAATTGAAAAATATTGCACTTTTATAAAAAGTATTGTCTGACCAATCGTAAGTGTAATGTATTTAAATATACCTAAAATTATCTAAAAAAGTACTAAAGTATATACATATCCAAAATACTAAATTCATGATAATTAAGACACTGCAAAGGTGTTAATATTTTTATTTCGTTTTATAACTCTTTTTTTCTTGAAATATTTCCGGTGTGAAACAGTATAATTTTGTCTAGTTCTTGTAGGATCTTAATTTTATTTTTCTATATTTAGAGATAGCCCCCTGACACATTTTTGATCATAACTCTATGAATACTAAAGATAAAGTATACAAACAGTATACTTTTCCGCACTGCCAGACTCTCAGAAATTTGAATATGAAGTCAAAATTGGGTGTTACTATTGAAAAAATCAAAGTTGGTGCTCATTTTAATATGTATATGACCCCTAATTCAAAATTCGACGACATTTTTGGAAAGTGCATTTCATTTCCTGTTGAATGGTGTCTATTAATTTTTTCTGCGTCAATTAATAACGAAATACCATCAAGTGCTGCGTTTTTTTTTTCCCCGACTGTACCTGGGGCCAGCCCTCATTGTAACTAGGGAGATTCTATCAGATTTAGATTTCACTTTGTAATGAATAGAAAATAAGCATATGAACATGTATTTTATAAAAGAAACAATATCAACATCATCAAGTAATATGTTTATTTATCATGTAATAATTATCATGTTGTTGCCTTAATTTAAAACAGGAAATTTTTCACCCTTTTTTTTTTTTTTCTTTAGGATATTCTAACTGAATGTCTTTTTTCTTTTTTTTTTTTTTTTTTTTTCTGGAGTGTGTCTTGGATTCCTAGATCTCTCTGGTTATCGGTCACTTTTTTTTTTTTTTTTTTTTTTTTTTTGACGTGGGATGTTTTTCTTTAGGTAAAGGTTTTGCTTAGGTTCGTACCTGTTAAAGCATAACACACGAAAAGATGTTAGATGTAAAAGGTTTCGAAATTTCAACAGGACACGAAACAGAGGAGACATCCAATTCTATCATTGTTCGTTCACTTACTTCCTGTTTTTTTTTTTTTTTTAATTTATGGAGGGCTCTTGTCTTTGAGTCCAGGGATGGAACACGGGCGCAGAATTCATACCACTACCAATGTAAGAAAATTTTCTACCTCTTATATCAACGATATTAGAGGTAGAGAAATTTCTTACACAGATTCCGGTATGAATTCTGCGCCCGTGTTCTATCCCTGTGAGTCACATTTGAACTTAAA
Organism: Salticus scenicus; assembly: GCA_963930645.1. Taxonomy (NCBI): domain Eukaryota; kingdom Metazoa; phylum Arthropoda; class Arachnida; order Araneae; family Salticidae; genus Salticus; species Salticus scenicus. Next base: position 99,928,742 of record OZ005658.1, on the reverse strand, counting down.
TATTCATCCTCAGTGAATGTGTTTTGATTTACTGGCTATATGCCGGATACACGGAAGCCTGATAGAATGTTTACAGGCGTAAAGGCCGACGGATAGGAGTTGCTAACACTTTCAGCAACGTCATATATAGTGATTGGTTTATCAGGGTTTGCCAGCATCCAAATACTATAGGCTGTACTGTGTTTCTCAATATTTTCTCGGCCGATGGATGCAAATACTTTGATTAGAGAGAGAGTATGATTAAAATGCATATCCATTTGTAATATAAATGGGAATACGGAAAATTTTGTTTTGAAAAATAGTAACTATGAGAAAACCGCCCACAGGTGGACCTTACTGTCAAAAAGACAAAAACATGCGGTCGCGAAAGTGTTACAAGGTCCAAACACACTGGCCCTAGGTACATGGCAGCGATGTGGCCCTAGGTACAAGTTTTGGTAACTTCATTCAAAATGCCTTCCACTAAAAAATCTACATGCAGAGAGGACTAATTAAATATCTCATTTATTACTCAATATAACAAGCAAAATTATACACTAGAAATGAAAGAAAAATATTTCACTTGCCTTTGTAAAATAGCAAAAGAGATGAGCTGCAAAATTTTAATTCAATCCATGTAAATGCGTTTTCTACGTGTAACTTGTCAAAACTCTCTCCTCAAAAGTTCAAAAGTAGTTGTAAAAGTAGCAATTGGTGTTGTTACTTGCCCAATTGAGTATTAAAACTTAAAATTAAATATTATTCAAATAAAGTGGGGTGGCCCTCCTAGGTACACGGGTCTCCCCTATATTCAAAAGTGTTTCTGAATAAAATTAGTGGTGGAAATTACTTATCTTTGAGGGTGTCCTGAAAAAAGGGCGGAGAATACTACTCCTGCTTCAACACTTTCGCGAACGCTTCACGTGATTTCGAAATCTGTAACTCCGACAGTAAGCGTTTCTTTGCAAATTGTATGTTGCTATATTTCTTAAGACTATGCCTTATATTCATATTTGTTCAATCAAAGTACTATGATTACAAATACTTTCATTAAAAAGAGTATAATTATTCTGTATATTCATATGCAATATAAAATTAATACAGAATTTTTTTTCTGAAATCGTGTAGCTTGAAAGAATAATGCCCACAGGCGGAACACACAATAAAAAAGGCGAAAACATGCGATCGCGAAAGTGTTACTGGCTTAAATTGTTGGCCTATCTTTGTTAGTACACGCCATTTCCATAACTTTCTTTTTTTCTTTTTGTGTATGTGTATACTATGTACTGATTTTGTTACAATTTTAAGTTTTAATTAGACATGCCAACATTTTAAATTATTCCGTAACATTGTTAGTGCCATTTTTTACTCTAAACTACTTTATTTTTAGTGAACTTTGCTTCAATATCTTGTAATAACGGTTAAATGGTATTAAAAATATCCTACAAAAAAGTGGTAGAAGTAAAAAAGTAGGTAATAACAGCGTTCCGAAATAAATTAAGCTTTTGCGACGCAGGGTAATTCTGATCATTTAAATTACACTGCCACCGGAATTTACAAACAAAATTGAAATAAAAAAAATTTTGGAATTTCAGGTTAAAAAAAAGTACAATTTCTAGTATGGCATAAATGTAAATTTTTGCTAAAAAATTTCCGAGATGAGCTTTGCACTTGAGATTTAATATTAGGTGTTAAATCAGCGGGAACACTGCGACTGAGAGGGTTAAAATGTTGGAATGTCTGACCCACGATTCTTTAAAATATTTCTTTTTTCCTTCATTTTGAAACATTTTTTAATTACAAATTGTATCATAAATTATTTCAGTTTATTTCATAATATGATTTAAATCCAAGGTAGTTTATATTTAATATGATTTCAGTTATTTTTCTTATATTTGACTAATTTTTAATACGAATGTAAAAACAATTTTAAGTAACAATTCATTAGTGTTAATAGTTTTCGTTAACTGTTTGTTTAATCTTCACAAACTCATCGTATTTTATTTAAATTTTTTAACGAATTTAAAATTATTTTTTTTATCAATAATTATTTCGATAGAAAATTTAGAAAGGGAAAGAAAAATGAGTAATAACATTTTGTAATAAATTCGATTTTCAGTTATCTTTAGCGAGATAAGTTAGATTAAAAAAGTTTACAAAACTTTGTTCTTCCTTGAAATAGATTATTTCCTTTAAAACTTTTTCTAGATTATTCGTTCAAACTAAGTTAATTAAAATTCATTTATGTTTTAACTTTTTTTCCGAATGTCTCGGATGATCAGTTGCTTCCTTTCAATTTAATTTTCCTTTAAATTCCTTTAAATTTTTATTTGCGAAGCCTTTCAACAAATTAAAATATAATAGGTTGAGAAATACAGACAGATTGTTTGAAATTTAATTTGAGTTTTATTTAGAAATTTAGTTCTTTTGTTGAAAAAATGGTATTTTTTCTTTTGTTGATTACCAAATTGTTTCATAACTAAATATGGATGTATTTCTTTTACTGTTATATAAATTTCAAAAAAGTTTTTAAATGGTCTTTAATTTAATGTAAATTTTAATCGTGTTAATATTTGAGTATTTTTAAATATAAAAATCACTATAGTTATATATATATATATATATATATATATATATATATATATATATATATACAAGTTTAACTCTGTACTTTGTGTGTAAACTTATCAAGAAATAGTTCCGCTTTGGTGGAAAGTAATAAATCGTTTATTTCTACATATATATATTAAGTCTACCAGAAAGTTACGGCTGTTTCAATTAATAAAGTGACACCGAAAACTTATATTGGATACAATTTAAGATACTTTTGATTAAGTATCGAAGCGGCGATTGATAAAGTATCATATAAATATTATTACGCAAAAATTCCCCGTGTCAATTTGTGAATTCCAATAGTTAGAGCTTTCTGTTAGACCTAATGCATTACTGTTATTACTATTATTGTTATTATAGGCATTTTCAATACTTTATGTTTACAAAACATTGGCTGAAATTTACTGTAAAACATCTGTTCTTAAGATATGCATTTCAATATTATAACTACGCATTGAAAAAACTTCCCTTAAATTAAAAATATTTAAGATTTTATAGTGATTAATTGCGTGTAATTGAAATACAATAAATTAAAAAAAATATTTCTTTTCTTAAATTAATTAAAGGAAATAGTTATATGACTTTTATATGCGCTTGATATTTTAAAAATACATAACTTTTAAAAATCTCGCTTTAATTCTCTGTAAAAAACCAAAAACTATTTTTTATTTTATTTTCAATTTTCATTACAGTATACTTTGCAGAATATAATTAGGTACAGAAAATAAAAATGTGTTAGTGCAGACATTTTGCTAATGTTGCACTAATTAGAACAAGCCATATTCATATTTCAAGATATTTTCTTCATTTACCATATTTTAAAGAACTTCGTTCAAACCTTTACCGAACCATTTTTTTTTTCTAATAATGCATAGATGCCACCTACCTAATTAATAATCCGTAGTAGTGTTAGTACCTGCCCCTTTTCTACACCACTTAATTTTTAGAGTACAGCAAAGTCTCGAACAACGCGGTGACAGAGACGACAAAGAAATAAAACAGTTTTAATTTTTAACACCACCTAATTTTTAGAGTACCAATGCATTGGTTCATACACTCGATTTACTTTTTTGTATAAAGCAGTTGCTTTCATATAAAATTAGTGGTGTTAAAAAATAAAATTGTAATATTCATGAGACAAACTTGAACCCTCGTTGTAGGAGACTTTACTGTAATTCTCTTCAAATATAATTGCGATTAAATGAGAAGAAAAATACTCTAAAAAAAAAAAAAGGAAGACCTTTGTGAAAAAAGAGGCGGGTGCAAAGCAAACAATACTGCGTAATATGAACTAGGATACTGGCAACTGTGGTAATGATACACAGAAATATTTTCAGAACTGAAACCGATTTAAGAAAAGAAATCCATTCATCTTATTAGATAGAATTAATTGGAATTTTCTTTCTTTATAAAGGCATGAGAAATATACTTGCCTACCAATTTATTAATTTTCAACGAGAAAGGCGAGAGAAGATACTTTTCCATGCTTACTGTTTTCAGTAAAATCACATATTTTTGGGTTAAACTACATTGCACTTAGAAAGAAACTTTTTGAAAAAAGAAATTAACACAGAGTGTGTCACATTGTTTTTTCGTGTATTTTAGTAGAATAAAAACGGCTAAAGTAGCTTACTATGACTTCCCCATTAAAAATTTATGATTGTGTTTGTAGTACATTTCACACGATCCGTTAAATATTAAAATTAAAACCATGGCTGCCACAGACATCCTTTTTTATATTTTTTTCGTACCACTATTCCTAAAATAAAAAAATTATAATGTATTTTCGCAGGTAAATTTACCCTTTGCTTGCATAAATTTGCTGTAAATTCTACGTTATAAAAGTAGTAGCACGGAAATAATAAAAAAATGCCGGTGGCAGCCCTGTTAAAAAAGGAAATAAAAGAATTATACCTAACATATAAAAGGTAGTACAGTCAGCCAAAAAATAAACCCCTCCCCACCTAATTTCGCCGTAAATTATCGTAGAAACATTTGACTGGTACCGATCGATTTGTAATAACGTCTACTTTATAACGGTATAGTTACATTTTGCCTAGGGAGTCGTCTACATATTAAAACTGGCATTAACTTCATTTTGTTCAATGGCAACTCCTATTTTTGACTTAATATTCAGATTTCTGAGATCAAGGCGGTTCGGGAAACATACCTATCTATATACTTTAAATCAATTCTAAATAGAGTTACACGTGAAAATGTATTAGGGGTCCGTCTATACATTTAGAAAATATAAATCATGATCTACCACCCATTATACATTATTTATACAGTTTCACATCGGAAAAAAATTTCAGAAATGTTAACTATAAAATAAAAATTCTGAGTTAGTTTATGAGTTAAAAGATTATTATTGGTTTCTATTAATTAAACATCAAATTGTTCACTTCATACGAAGAAAATTAAATAGCTTCAATAGATATTAAAATATCTAAGATGTCATAATGAATATGATCTGTACGCATCGATTATGGGAAAAATATCAAATATTTAAGTTTCCTAAATTCTATGATTTTACAAAATATGCATAAAGTTTGCCTAACATATATATATATATATATATGTATATTTTTTCGTTTTCTTTTTTTTTTTCTCTCTCTTAATACAATTTACACGTTAAGTCTTTATTTTATAAACTTTTTATAAAAAGAATACAGATTGTAATGTTAATTTATGTATTCAAAATTTAAATAGTTAGAAATTATATAGTTAATTAAATAGTTAATTTTTTTGCATCAGATTAGGCACCCACACGTTTAAATATTAATATTTTGTGATTTACACTTACACGAAGCTTTTCGAATGCAAAACTTTATAATTTCATTATCGAGGATTTTAAAAATGTGCCTTGACTTAATTAATATTAAGAGAAATGTTCGATATTCTCGCAGATATATATATATTTATTTATTTCTCAATATATTGAGAACAAAAAACTATATTTTATAAATTAGCAATGTGAAAATGATAAGATTTCCTCGTAAACAGAAGAAAACAATTAATCGCATGAACACAAATAAAATAAATACATAAAAATAGAACTTTATTACGAATCATACTTTTAAAATGTTCTCTCCTCTCTGTTCCTGTTAAAATTCTCTGTATAATTATCAGTCTTAGTTAACAAAATTGTGTCAGATTGCAGATTTTTTTTTTTTTTTTTAAGAAAAAAAGAAGAAGATAAGGAGGAGGAGAAAAGATCAAAACGAATAGAAAGCATATTAAACGTTAATACCCTTTAAAAACTGGAAAAGGGCGGGGTTTCGTATTGTGTGTCATTTGGGAGTTGTAGAGTGCCAGAAAATTGCTTTATGTAATAAAACTCTTCATTTAAAGGGTATTTAAAGCAGCATTATATTTTATACATAGACTATTCAGAAAAAAAGTAGGGGAGAGGGGGGCACCTTTGAACAATCTAAATATTTTCCTAGAAAATTATGTTATTTTTTTAATATGAACGCAGCACATTACTATTGTTTCAATGCAACAAACTAGCCAAAGCTTTACCATTTTACATGCACACTGCTGTCTAAGCAAGGTATGTATTTTTCTCTTTCCTGAATCTAAACTGTACAAAATAAAGTTGTAAGCTTTTTATTGATAATCTTGTATACCTATAATTTTAATTGATGTTTCAATGTTGAAATAAAGATTTTAGCTTCAACTTATACGTTTTGTTTTATTCAAATTCTTAAACCTAATTGAGTAAATTATTCTAATGCCAAACTCCATATGATGGGGCACCTTTGAACAAAAATGTTGGGGCACCATTGAACAAACAAAACTTTGAAGAAAAGAGTTATAAATCAATCTCAATACTATTATTTTATTTTGGATTTAAAAAATAAATGTGACAATGAAGACATACAAATTATTTATGAGCAGGTTTATTGTTTACTTAATATTAAAGTTCTACTTATATGCATGTGAACATCACTTTTGATTACTCCTATTGTTTTTTTCAATCTTGCATGTTGTCATTTTTCCTACAGAAAAGTTTGCTTCCTTTGCAAAAAGTAAAAAATATTTATAGTGAAAAAATTTATTTTGATTATGGTCATCTACCATCATACTTAGTGGACGTAAGAAAGGACGATCCAGGATACTGACTTTGACTCCTGAGAAAAATGCAATTGAAGCTGAAAACAAAGCACGTCAGAACAAAAGAAAAAAATCTAAATAGTATAACTCTGCTTTTGAAAAAACAACTAAGAAGAGACTGCATACATTTGTTGATTCAAGTAGCGATGAATTTATGGTACATTTTCTGGTATTTTGATGGTACATTTTCTGTGCATGATGAAACTGACTTTGAAGATACTATTACCGTTATGGAGGATGAAGAAGGAAAAACTCTTGTTTTAGAAGATTTGAATGTGAATGATTTTATTTTAGTAAAATTTGCTAAAAAAAAAAAAAACCTATTCTTCACTATGTTGGTCAGATTGAATTGCAATTACAGGATAAAACAGAGTTTAATGTTAAGTTTCTCTGTAAAAAAAGAAAATGATAAATTTTATTTTCCGGAAGCACCAGATATCAGTTTGGTGGATTTCAACGATATTGTAAAAAAACTGCCTCAACTAAACATTACTGGAGGTACCCTACGCGTTGTTTCAGCAATGAGTTTTGATGTCAATTTTGATGGATATAAATTTGGTTAAAAAATAAAAATTTAGTAATTTCAGTTAATGTATATTTTTAATTTTATTCTTATTATTTTATAATCCTTAAAAATATTCAGCATTTGATAAAAACTCCGTATAATTTCTCTTTGTTTATGTTTGTTCAAAGGTGCCCCTAGCTTGTTCAAAGGTACCCCTACATGGGGCAGATTTGAACAGAAATATTAACAATTTTTAAAGTCTTATAACATATTTAATTTATTTAATTTTTTTTTTTTTAATTTTTAGCTCACATGATGAAGAAATTCCTACTTTTTCTTGTGCAACAATTAAAATTAATAATTATCATCTAAATAAAAAAATATGTTGTTTTTCCAAAAAACTGTTCAAAGGTGCCCCCCTCTCCCCTACCATTCATCTGGTTCATGAAAAATAAAGAACGTTTTCCGGCATTGCTCTATGTATATACATTCTTGTCAACCTAAACCGGAAGATTACTGGTCCCGCCCCTTTCCGTACATTTTTTTCACAACAGTCTTTGTAGAATATTTTTTCTTTATTTAACAGATTCAGCGCCATGTCAGCCATCGGTGGCTGACACTGATCTTTCCATTTAGGGCAAGTCAGCCGGCAGTGTAAAATATGATATAAAACTACAGAATTTACATAGTTTTAAGTAATTACTGACAATTTGTTTAAAATTTATTTCCCCCTTTTTTTTATTATAGGATTTTTATAGGATTATATCGTTAAGGCCTAATGGGGTTTATCGAAACTCGATAAACATAACGCGCTTCAAAGCAGTGCGTGTGGCCTGAATGGGATTTCCATAAGAATTCGCGTGGCGATGAGTGAGTTAATCGTAAATGTATTTGAAGTTAATTACTCTAGAAAAATTGTGTACACAAAGGGGCAGGAACTAACAATGTTACGGGTTCGGTTGGCAAGTATGCATATATATTTCGCTTGATTTATAAAAAATTATAACACATTTTCTTCTTCTTTTATTTTTTTTATTTTTTATTTATTTATTTATTTTTTTTTTTTTTTTAGTATTTTGTGTTTATATGTCTCCTTAAAAATAAATACAATATTCATATATAAACATTTCATACGGTAATGTATATAAACATATTTATTAAAGAAGTTTTGTTGATATTATATAATTATTTTTCTATCTGTATAGTATATTAACACAAACATATTTTATAAATTTCGCAGCATCGAAAAACAGCAACATAGCTTCCATATCAAAGCTTAATGTAAATAGGACGTAAGTAAATGTAGCTAGTGTTGAAATTTGAAAAAAAAAAAAAAAGAATAACAGTGGGCTAAAAATACCCCGGAATATATTAAAATGTTGTTTATTGTGGTTTTTGTCAGGTGATATCACTTGTGCTAAGTAGCTGGATCCACCCTCTCTTAAGCTCAGGTTCAGCTCATCATTAAAATATTGTTTTTAATATCTGCCGCACAAAAATGTTCAAAACACAAATGCCAATTTTCATATATTTTGAAATCTTCCCGTTTCAACTTTAAAAGCATTTAGATTAATTTATTTTATTTTGAATTTTTAAATTTAGACGATCAAAGTGTTTTAAATGAAATTTCAGGATTCTGTAAGATCAATATCTATATATTTGAAAGTAATAAGACTATTCCTTTGTTTTAAATATTTATTCCATAATAACTGTGACTTTGATTTCGTGATTTGGAAATTGAAAATAAATACTATTGAGCTATGTTCCAATAATAGATCTTATAAACTTAAAAAAAAAAAAAAAAAAAAAAAAAAAGCAATTTTTCACTATTTGATTTTGTATTAAAAAACTTTTAATAGAAATTTCATATTTTATTATGTTACATTATGGGATAAATTTTAAATAACACAAAGCTTACAAACGGTACAGTAACCAAATGCAAATATGTCACAACAAAATTTAAACAGAAAATTGATGGTAAAAAATCTTTTTAAAATTATAAAATATTCATAATAATAATAATAAAACGATTGTCGAATGCATAATTGCTGTTTCATGCAATCAGTTTCGCTGTACCGTGTTTTCTAAAACATAATATTTAACTAGAGGTGTACGTACTCTTGAATATTGAAATGCGAAAAAAAGTGTAACAGGGTTAAAATAGAATTTTAGCAGCGAAAAAACTAGAAAAAGATGTTTAATACTTATGAAGAAAGACTTAACATATTAGGATCGGATATATTCCTCTCTTGTACCGTAAGCCACGCCTTTTCACAAATTTTCTAAAACTTTATAATATAAAACAAAATAATTTTGCATATTTGTAATTAAATCATTTAAGTTTTGTCTTCAATAATCGATGTTTTAAATACCATAGTGATTTATGCATACCAGCGTCACATATAGAGTCAAAAAGGAATATGCAAATTAGTCTTTTTTTTTAAATAGTGTTTCAGCGAATCATCAATCTTTTCTTTTGAAATCCTTTCACAATCCCTCGCCTACATTGTGATAACTTTACAAAAATATGCCAAATTGTATAATAAACATCGAAATATTGCTTAGGAAACAATAAAAATAACATAAAGGTAAATTAAAATAGTTTTCCGTCAAATTATATACAAACATTTACTTATAGAAAATACAGATTGTAACAAGTGACGGCCCCCTAACCGGAATAAAAAGTGAAATATCACTGTAACTCAAAAAATAATGTTAGGAATGAGCTGTAAATTTGGAAACCCATGTTTTTGATGATGCCCGTTCTATTCGTGCAAAAATTAACATAGGTCATAATTCATAATTTTTTCAAATATGAATTTATTAATAATTTTCATAATTCAAAAAATGTTTTTTTAGCAAAAATTTGCATGGAATATGTTTGGGTCAATTCATTCTAACGAATAAAAAAAACAGAATTTAAATATCATAATTATTTCGGAAGATATGATTTAATGTTTGTTACATTCATTTAACATTAGCATCCCCAAACTTTGACAGCTTATAACTCTATGAAAAATTGAGCGAAATATATAAACTATACCATTTTCCATGATTATTTGATCCAAAGAATTCAAATAAATTATAAAAAAGGGGGGTTACTATTGAAAAAAATGACGTTGATGTCAGTTTTAATATGTAGACAACCCCCTAAGTAAAATCTAACTATAACATTATAAACTAGACGTTATTACAAACTGATCGGTACTAGTCGCATGTTTCTACGATAATTTACGGCGAAATTAGGGGGGGGGGGCGTTTTGTTTTTGGCTGACTGTACCATCGAATTTCCATTCATTTCAACTGCTACAACATTTTCTTAGTGACAGATGGTGTCCAGAATGCCATCTAAAGATATTTTGATCAAAAACTAATTGATTTTTATCAATTCAGCATTGTGAACTTGTACTTTTGGCTGACTGTACATCACACAGTAGCTATTAAGTGGCTTTTACTAGCATCATAACTACACAATTGCCAACATTTTAATTTATGTTGAAGGATTTTTATCCTAAATAATAATCTTCAATATATAACCATGATAAAAGTAGGAAAAAAAATACTCATAAAAAAAGGAAGTATGAAATAAAGGCGGGGCTAAAAATGGCCCATAATAAATATAAATGTTGGCAACTGTAACCAGGGCCTGATTAAGGGGGAAGCTCGCTCTTCACACATTATTTATACTTACACCGTTATTTTTTAACAAATACTTTCCTCCTATAATAAACAGAAAAATTTCATTAATAAACATTTTAAAAGAATTCTGGTGTCTAATAACGGTGAGTAAATTGGATTGTTTTACACCGTTCATTTTTTATAAAAAATATTTCCTAGTCAAAGCGTGGAATTTCTATGACATGAAGTAAAAAATAATTGTAAAAATATTCCGGTATGAGCGAGCTTCCCCCTTAATCAGGCCCTGACTGTAACTACATATTGAAACCGGGCTTAGATTTCAATTTTGTGGATTTTGCACGAATTAAATGCATGGAACTCAAAAATAAAAATATAATAAAGCTTATAATTTCTTAAAAGTGTATTTTTAAGTCTCATTTTTTCCCCTCAGTATTTAACCACTAATTTAAACAACAATTTTTGTCATTATAATGATCCTCTAATATACCTGTTATTATTTATATTTTATTTCGAAGTACTGTTAACCGCGCCCATTCCTCAAACCAGTATGATTTTAGAGGAATTTTCTCCAATAGGTAATAATGATGAAATAAGAAAAAGAATGTTTTAAAAACATACTGGTGTGAACAAAGGGCGTGGTTAACAGTACTCCGGTATAAATTATAAATATTACCAGGTATGGTATAAAATTTAAAAGGAATTTATTGTTTCTGAATGTTGGTGCTATTGAAAGTATCAGGAAAAAAGGCGAGTGCATATGAATCCTGTAAAATAATTTTAATAAAGTCTGTTATCTTTCTATTTTCTATTTACTATGTTTTTGGGAACAGTTTTTTCAACACATTTTAAAGCCTTTATTTTATTTTTTTTATGTATGTCCAAAACTACATTCAAAACATTTAGTGTTTTCTTTTAATATTAGCTCACTGTGTATGATATAACTGGATGCACAAAAAGTGTTAGCGCAGAATTTCTAAATATTTCAGCCCCAAATATTTATTTTTCGTGTGCAATATACTTAAAATAATACATGCTATATTTGTCAAACATGCCAACAATTTAATTTATTCCAGATGGCTAGTAATACATGCCCTTTTTTCAGTCCTACTTTATCTGTAGTTTTTTTTTTTTTTTTTCAAAATACGTAACTAAAATTCAATAATTTGAAAAGTGCCCTTCAAAAGTTGTAGTGTGAAAAATAAATAAATAAATAAATAAATAAAGGCGAATACTAACAGTGTTCCGAAATAAATTAAAATATTGGCATGTCGGCATTTGGTCATAAATATATCTCAAATATAGAAAAGAAACTCTTAGAAAACACGCGATATATTAATGTTATTTACAAACTGAGAACGAACAAGAGGTGTTTATTTATACTCAACTGCCAATGATGCCATTTGGAATCACGAATTTTTAATAAACAAAAATACAAAATTAAAAAAGAAATGTCTATAAAAATTTTTTACAATGGCATTTATAAACACTAAAAAATAATGTATATATATGATACCATTTTGGCATCCGTAGAATTAAAAGGATTTATTCGACAGTTAAATTAAATTTGGATATTTAAAAATGCACACTTAGGTTTTCCGTTAAATTCGTTTTATAATATTTCTTTAATCCTTAAACAAACTGAACTATATCATGCATGCCAAATGATACACACATAGCTTATAATTAGCATTTCAATAGCTTAACACGTTAGAAAATAACTCTGTATCTAATTTACATTATTGTAATGCATTATTCATTATCATTTACATTTTATGTGATTGTGGTAATCTACCAAACCATTAGAAATTTGCACACGACACACCTAACTTCTAAAATTTCAAAAGAGTGATTTATGTAAGCGACGCGTAATGTGCAAATAACTTTGTTTGACAAGAGAACGCTGAAGATAACACTACTAAAAGATATTAGTTTTAGGAATTTAGACAGAGAGTCTACAAATATTCTTGCAATTTTCTATGACATAAGACGTGAACAAGAAATATCATAACAAGGAATTCTCTCGTTATCATGTTTTAACCGTTAAATTTAGATGTGTGATTTAATTCACATTGAAACATTAATCCATTGTAATAAGTATATAATAAATAAAATGTATAATACACATATAACAAATGTATAATAAATATATATGTAATGTATAAAGTATATATGAAATAATATATATAGAAATGTATAAAATATGTCATAAATAAATATGTAATAAGTAATTCATTGTTTATAAATTTTATGACTAATCCATTGTGGTTGGCAGATTTTTCTCATTTAAAACAGTAACAGCATAATAATTTAAACATTTTTATAATTCTTAAGCCACGCCTTTTGGCATTTTTATTAAACGAAATAGCTGCCAATTTTTTTTAATTTATTCCGGAATGATGCTAGCCCCGCCCTATTTTCACACCGTAATATATGTAGAAAAATTTCTTCACTATTTAACTATGATTAAACATGAAAAATATAACTCTAAAAAGATTTCGGTGGGGAAAAAAAGGCGGGGCTAACAACATTCCGGATTAAATTAAAAAACTTAGCATCTATGAAACGCTACTGTTTTTCACAAAATATTTTTACTTTTTGATAAATGCCATTGTCATGTATATACACCTACGGCCATTAACGGCCCTCTTCACTTACCGTCACCGGAAGCCCGAGCCAATGTTATTCTATTGTGAAATTTTCTTTACAAATAACTTATTAACTAATACATATTTTTAAATTCTATTTTCACATTCAGAAAATTCCCAGCTGTTAAATTGACGGACCTTTTTTAAAAATGTATTTTTTTTTAATTTTTAATATTTTATTTTGAAATTACAAAATGAAAATATTTCACATATTAAGAATTCGTATTTTGCAGCTAAAAAATATAATATAAAAGAGTAAAATAATAAGTTTTTAAAAAAAGTCCGTCAATATAACAGCTGGGAATTTTCAGAATGTGAAAACAGAATTTAAAAATATGTATTAGTTGATAAGTTATTTGTAAAGAAAAATTTCCCATAGAATAACATTAGCGTCAGCTTCCGGCGGCGGTGAGTGAAGCGGGCTCTTAAGCTCTTAGATACGAGTATATAATATCATGTTTACTTTTTTAGGACTGTAATTAAAAAAAAAAAAAAAAACAAAAAAAAACAAAAAAAAAACGACAAAAAGGCGATTTTATTATTTTTGTTGTTGTTGTTCTCGGCATTTGCAACATATGTCCGCAAAGGGTTAATATGCAGTGATTTGCGGAGAATACAACCACAGACATGACAATATTTAAATTTATTTCGGAAAATTAATATTAACTGTTTTTCTTTTTTAACACCTCTTTTCTTGAAGGCTAGCGTTGAACATAAATACGAAACTCTTTCAATAAATTGTGAACCACTTTACAAGACCTTTCTAGTCATGCAGAAAAAAAAAGTATTATCACAACATACACACACACACACACACACACACACACATATATATATATATATTACAGAGCTGCCAACCTAATCCGGCAAATTGTAAGTACCGCCCATTTTTCTACACCGCTTAATTTTTAGAGTATTTGTTTTCTTAATCCATCGTAAATATAATTTAAGAGAGTTACTCTAAAAATTAAGTGTTGTAGAAAAATGGGCAGTACTAACAATTTGCCGGATTAGGTTGGCAGCTCTGTATATATATATATATATATATATTAGGTCTTTGCATAAATTCGTGCGGTTTTTTATTGCTTCATTTCATAAAAATACATCAAATCAAATGACAATTTTTAATCAAAATACTCTCCATTTACCACGGCGATAGAAGCTCTCGTCTTTGGAGGCAATAAAATGATCCGCGTCCGAACGAACTTTTGCAACGACCTAATATATATATATATATATATGTATAATATTTTTTATTTTAATATCATTAACATTTCATGCATGCCTTATTCCTTAATTAATGACCTTTTAATTTCAACCACAAGCTAAACATTCCAAAGTGAAGGCTTTGTTTATCTTTCGTAATATAAGTTTTGTAATAAATCTTCGATCTTTTATATAAAATGCATACAATCTATTTTTCATTAGCATATTAATAGCTTACAGGCTTGAAGGTAAACTTACATCAAACTAAAATAATCTCACTAGAGTATACTTTAGTATTTACAATTGATAAATTTTGCAGAATTGTTACGTGAGAAATTACCACGCAATATCCTCCAACTTTAAAGATTTCAAAAGAGGTAATTATGCATGAAACATTTAATGAGTGAATAACTTTATTTGCATGGAAAACAATAAAAATAACACTGTAGAAATACATATTAGCTTTAGAATTTCAGAAATTTAAGCAGTCTAGAAATTTCGTGCGAATTTTCTATGACAAAAGAAGTGAATAAACATTATTATAACAAATAATTATCTCGTGAATATATATGTCTTATTCAGACATGCGGTTTAATTCACACTTAATCATTGTTAGGTAGTGTTATGCGGAGGAGAATATAAGTAAAAGATTATCAAAAATTTTTTATTATATCGAATATTTCGACATTTCTTCCTTATTTTCAGTATGAAGTTTATATTCTTCAATTATGTAAAACTAAACCTAAATATTGTTAATTTACAAAGAAATATTCTGAAAATTCCGAAAACAAAAGTAGCTTTATCACATTTTATGTAACTGTTATTCAGAAACATTGCATTATTTTCTAGTTATAATTATTTTAAGTAAGTAAGAGATTAAATTTCTCTTCATATTTTTATGTTTAAAATAAATATTATCAAGTCTTGTGTAATGTATGCACTACTCTTTTTTATTTGATAATAGCGTTAATATTATATTTTAAAAATAATTTATTCTGCATAAGACAGTTATCATTCCAGGAAGACAGTTTTATCGTCTGTTTTTGATTTTTTTTTCTTAGAAATTGACCTAGTTTGTTATTTAGTTTACTTTTTAGTTTACTTTTATATCTGGTTATCTACATTTACTGAAAAATTTATAGTCACGATAACTTCCAAACTAAAGAAACAAACAAACTTAAAATCGTATGAGAACTTTTCCTTGAAATATATGATGAGTTCCTTGTCCATTGGCATCTCCATTTTCGTTTCAAAATCGAGACCATTTGAAATTTTCGAATTCAAATAAAAAAAAGTATTTTTTATTCCATTAGCATGAAACTCAGTATGTACTTCGCCCATGGTGGCCATTTGAAAATAAAAAAGAAATGAACCAAATCTTTTGACTGAGTCGGAAGGACTTTTTTAAAAATCTCTCAGTGCAACAATTTATAACGGTGAAAATTTTAAACTAATATGTTCTATCCACCACAACACTTTCTGTTATAATTTCCTATACAAATTCATTCAGTACAAATATTTTATGAAAACTATTTTTTATTCAAATGATCTACCATAATGAATGCAGACAGTTTTCATATTAGAGAAAAGTAACGCTAAATATCTAAAAACAGTTTTATTTTCTTAAAAAAAAAAAAAAAAAAAAAAAAAAAAATCTTAAAAAAACAACGCGTTTTCATAATGTTATCTCACATATCAAGTTTCGTACAGTTATATGCAGAGCTGCCAACCTAATCCGGCAAATTGCTTGTACCACCCCTTTTCCTACACCACTTAATTTTTAGAGTATTTGTTTTCTTAATTCATCGTAAATATATTTGAAAATAATTATTCTAAAAATTTAGTGGTGTACAAAAAGGGGCGGTACTAACAATTTGCCGGATTAGGTTGGCAGGTCTGTATATGACGTACAAGGTACGATATAGCCTTCTCGTTCTTGGGGAAAATTGTAGTATAGATGCGCCATCTACTAGTTGATATGCATCCAAATTGAATCAGCAAAAAAGTCACATAATTGCCTATTTACTTTCAAGATTTGTTTGATTATACGCAATCGAACCTGAGATATAGCCTTCCTTTAAATTACTGAAATCGGTATATATCAGAGCTACTTCTTGAGCGATTGAGACAAAGAGTTCACAGGTTCTAATTTATGTCAAGGTGCATCTACGCATAAATTTATATGCAATTCTTTGCAGTAGTTCCAGAAATGTAGCCTTCCCTTAAATTGTGGAAAACGCTGTATAGTAGCGCCACCTGTTGAATGATAGACACCAAAAGTTGACAGGCACTAACTTAGGACAAGATGCATCCATATAAAAATTTAAATACAATTTCATGCAGAAGTTCCTGAGATATAGCCTTCCTTTAAAATGAGAAAATCTTTGTATAAGAGCGCAGCTTTTAAGCGATTCACCCCAAAAGTTGGCAAGCACTAATTTATATCCTGGTGCATCTACACATAAATGTTTATCCAATTCTCTGCATTAGTTCCTGAGATACAGTCGCCACAAAATTATTGTCACAGACAGACTATTTCTGAAAATGGTCAAATTGTGTTCTAGATCTCTCAAACCGTGTTAATCCATCGGGAATTAGGTGTCAAAATTTTTTACGAGTCAAGTACTTCCTTCTATTGAAAAAAAAAAAAAAAAAAAAAAAGAAAGAAAGAAAGAAATTAACCTACTCTCTTGACTAAGTTGGAAGGATTTGTTCAAAAAAAAAAAAAAAAACCTAAATTATGAAGGCAACATCTTATAGTTTAGTTTTACATTAAACAAAAAAGTAACTAAAGTAACTACACCTAAAAGGACCTATTTAATTTATGAAGAATCTAATGCATTTTTCAGTAGGTGCAAATCTTTACAATTTCATTTTCTTGAGGTGTAAAAATAAGGAATCATTAGAAGAAGAACAATAAATGTTATTTCATTCAAATTTTTTCTACTAACCTCATTAATAAAAATACAGGCTGAATTATAAATGGAAGGTGTATTTTTCAATTTTAACTTTTAAAAAAATGTTTTTTTCTTTCTTTTTTTTTTTTTAACGTTTTAGTGTTGTAAAAACTTTCTAGTATAAAATAATTTTTTTTTTTATACATACATACATGCATGCATATATATATATATATATTGGATATTTTTGCTCACTGAAGAATTGGCGCTATTCCCCCTTCCTATGGTATTCTCTTCAGTTTGAGTGTTTCGCTACCGTTTTCATTGTTCTTTTTGCTTAACAAGTATAACCTAGATTGACATTCTTAAAATTATGTATAAAAGTCGTGATTTTTTTTTTCTTGTAGTCATCAGTTGCATTTCTTTATTTGTAGTCAGCGAAAGAATTTTTTTTTTTTTCTTTTTTTTTTTTTAAATAAAAGTTTTAAAAATCAAAAGCGTCAATAATTTATCTTCATTCGTAATAATGAAGATAACTGATTTTTAATTAATCGGCAATGAGATCTTTTACTTTTGACTCTTTATATCAACATCAATCTGAATTTATAATGTCATGAGAAATATACAGGGATGGAACACGAGCGCAGAATTCATACCACTCTCAATGTAAGAAAATTTTCTAATTCTTAAATATTATAGGTAGAGAAATTTCTTAAACGGATTCTGGTATGAATTCTGCGCCCGTGTTCCATCCCTGAATATATAACAACTATTTTAACAACAAATTTTATCATAATAATAATAAGCATTTTTTATTCTAATATCAAAACAAATAATTGAATCAATATAAATTTCTTGTATGTATTGCTTAACGAGAATAATAGTAAAGGTAATACTGCTCAGACATACCTGTTATAATAAAATAGTCCTCTAATTTTAAACCTATCTTTCTTTCGAAATTTTCACAATTTCATAATTAAAGTATGATCCAACTATTAAAACTATTAAACTACTGTACTACTTACTTTGTAGGAATATTCTTATTTAAATAACATTTCTAAAACTTAGTTATTTTCTCTCTTTCAAAGCTCATTTTTGTCTCGTACGTTATTTAATATTTGGAATTAAAAAATATATAAGTGTACAATTTTTTTAAATGGTTAACAACCAGAAAATTTCTAAAATTAAAAAGAAATTATATATATATACATATATATAGATATATATATATATATATAGTTAATCTGAAACATAAATACTGTGATAAAACAATTATGCGTTTATGTTATTTTAAAGGAAAGACAACTAATTTACTCCTTTAATTAATCTTTACAAATGCATACCTTATTTAGAATGAATATAATAACATTCCATCAACACTAAAGGTCCTCATTTACAGACAATTAATAAACCAACAAAACAAATATTTGTGGTTTCTAGCAATATATGTATATATATTTGTTTATGACAACTACCGTAATTTCTGGTAGATACCCCGCAGGTTATATAATCCAGTTTTGCACCAGAAATTTCAATTGATAAATAAACTTATATTTGTACGAGCTCTTCCTTCGAAAACGTATAGATTTCTCTATTATATAAAATTTCTGGTGTTGAAATGACGCATCTTACCTGCGGGTTATCTACCAGAAATTACAGTACATAAATAAACTTTTAAACAGTAATATATCTGCTATTTTAATTTCCAACTTCGATCGCCACTTTATTACTTTCAATGCTTGCATATGCATTTGCTTTTTGCGCAAGTACACCAACTATAATAGCTCAAGGGGGGTATTATTATATCTAACACCTTACATTAGGACTACAGAAGCCTAGTTTCTAGAGCGTTGAGTTTGTAATCGGTGCTTTGTTGATTTGATACTGAGAAAGACAAAGACTTTTGAGTATATTAATGGGTGCTGATTCCCTTAAAGCCAGTCGTGACAATGTCCTCGATGTTCCTTTGAAATAATTACAGTGATCGCCTAACCATAGCCTTGCCTAACGGTGGCCAGTAGACCACTAACGATAGAAATTTGGAGATCCGCAGAAAAATCTGGTCATTATTTGCATTTTTAATGTTTTATGAGAAATTACGCTGATGTTAATATTCTTCAGCATTTTCTAAATCACTCACACTCATAACATAAGACTACCGAATAAAAAAAATATACATTTTTTTTAAGATTGTATCTCACAAAAACGGAATTGTAAGTATCAGGCATAGTTATTGCTTTCAATTTCTGATTTGCATGTGTTATATAGCAAGAATTCCTCTAAATTTATTAGATTATTCGAATCAAACAGTTATTCAGTTGTACGTAAAAAATATCATTTTTCCGTTGGATTTCAAAATTCTAACGATATACATATTACTGGATTGAACAAATACAGTTCTATATATGAAAATAGCAAATCATATCTTTCATCTAAATTTCTTGTAATGTAGAATCAACAAAAAGATATTCACAGTTTTCCCCTATAAATGTTTTATTATAACTAAACAATGGTTAAGTATCATGTTTATGATTAAATTAATACTTATGTGTTGCCTGTACTGACATTAGTATATTTAATGTTTTATGTTAAATCGGCTTAATGTATTTCTGATTGATTAGAGTGGAAGGCTAATTTATATATATATATATATATATATATATATATATATATATATATATATACATATACACCAACTATGTGAAAAATACAGAGCTGAGAATCGAACCCGGGCCTTCCGCTTAAGAAGCGGATGCTCTAACCGCTAAGCTTCCCTGGCTGATAACCAGCTCGGCATTTTTCACATAATCAGGCAGTGTAGCTTAGTGGTTAGAGCAGGGCCTGATTAAGGGGGAAGCTCGCTCATACCGGAATATTTTTACAATTATTTTTTACTTCATGTCATAGAAATTCCACGCTTTGACTAGGAAATATTTTTTATAAAAAATGAACGGTGTAAAACAATCCAATTTACTCACCGTTATTAGACACCAGAATTCTTTTAAAATGTTTATTAATGAAATTTTTCTGTTTATTATAGGAGGAAAGTATTTGTTAAAAAATAACGGTGTAAGTATAAATAATGTGTGAAGAGCGAGCTTCCCCCTTAATCAGGCCCTGGGTTAGAGCATCCGCGCTTTAAGCGGAAGTCCTGGACCTGGTATTTTTCACATAGCTGGTATACAAAAAAAAAAAAAAAAAAAAAAAAAAAAATACAATAGTATGTTTTCAACCACCTCTAGGAGTGAATCCCAGACCACCTGAATTGACGATACCGCAGTTCAAGCTATACATAAAACCCGTTCAAATGGACACTTTAATTTGGCGGTCTGTAAAAGCAGGGGTCGTACTGTCCGCCTTATTTTCAGAACACTCTCAAAGACGGGAAATTTCTGCCTTTTTTTCAACCACTAATTTTATGCAGAAATCTTTTTAGTATTTTATAGTAATATGTTTTGGTTGAAAAAGATAGAGATCATTGTATAAAATTAGTGGTAGCAATAAAGACGGAAATTTATCATACTTGAAAGTGTCATGAAAAAGCATATTTGCCAACATACTAATTAATATTCCGTAGTATTGTTAGCCCCATTTTCTTTTTCACACCAGTATCTTTTTAGAATATTTTTCTTCTTATTTAATCGCAATTGCATTTGCAGAATATTACTCTAGAAGTTTACTGGTGGTAAAGAAAGGGCGGGACTAACAAAACTACGGAATATTAATTAGGATGTTGGCAAGTATGTGAAAAAAGCATACCTGGTAATATTTATAATTTATTCCATATACTGATAGCCCCGCCTTTTTTTTTTTTTTTTTTTACACCAGTATGATTTTAGAGAAATTTTCTCCAATTTGTAATTATGATGAAATAAGAAGAAAATATCTTTTAAAACAAACTCGTGTAAAAACAGGGCGGGGCTAAAAGTACTCCGGAATAAATTACAGGGATGGAACACGGGCGCAGAATTCATACCGGAATCTGTTTAAGAAATTTCTTTACCTATAATAACGTTGATTTAAGAAGTAGAAAATTTCCTTACATTGATAGTGGTATGAATTCTGCGCCCGTGTTCCATCCCTGAAATTATAAATGTTACAATGTATGGAAAAGGGAGGAGAGTAAAACAGATAATAAAGAGTTTACATGTTATCTATAAGTTGTTTTACTGTAACGCTCAGCGTCGTTCAAAAAGCACAGGCTGTAATTTCAAAACAACTCAAGAGTTCTGCGAATTTCGTAACTTTTAGTTTCAGTTGTACTTGACTAGATCATGAGAAAACTTGAAATATAAGTAAGTGATATGAGACATGTGATAGACAATAATTATAACATAGACAAAAACTATAACATATTTAAGATCATTTTACACATTTTTTTTTAATTCTAATTTATTTATTTAGGCATTTTTGAGAATATTTGTATCGTATTTAGAATAAAACAAACCGAACAATGTGTCCTTTTTTTATAATTTTATTTCTTTATTTCTTTATTTATTATTCCATTTGTTACTGATAAATTATGCTCACAACCCCAAGGATCGCATCGCTCCTAAAATTCTACTCGCTCTTTATTATGTTTTCAACAATATTCCAGAACAGTCACTTTTTTTTAAATAATATTATAGCATGACTGATATAGTGGTCCAATATGAACATACAGTTTTAGAAACGCTGTGAGCCCTGCACCCCTTAAAAAAGTATTACGCAGAGCTGCCAACCTAATCCGGCAAATTGTTAGTACCGCCACTTTTTCTACAACACTTAATTTTCAGAGTATTTTTCTTCTTAATTCATCGTAGATACATTTTCAGATAATTACTCTAAAAATTAGGTGGTGTAGAAAAAGAAGCGGTACTAACACTTTGCCGGATTAGGTTGGCAGCTCTGATTACGGATTTGTTTCAACCCTTTCTGGCACAGAGTAATTCTTCTCATTTAAAATCAACGGCCACCAGAATTCAAAAACTACATTGTTTTACCTGTATATTGTAGAAGAAAAAGTCGATAAAATAATCCCGGGATGCGTTTTCCACATGAGAACAAAAATTATGTGTTGCAGCAGCTGCAACATTGTGCCGGAAATTGTTAAGACTGTTGATAGACTATCAGAAATAGCAATTGCCAACATTTTAATTTATTTCGGAGCATTTTTAGTCATTCCTTTATTTCGCTTCTCTTTATTTATCGAATAAATTTCTTTAATATGTAACTACGATTTAAAAAAAAACTCTTTAAATAAAGGTGGGCCTAAAAACACTCGGAATAAATTAAAATGTTAGCAACTCTGAAAATCTTATCATCATATACAAAATTTAGGATATTTAGTCACTTTATGTGAATAAAATGTGGATAGTAATTCACATTAATATAAAACTTCATAAATATGTGTAAATAATCTTTTCCTTTATTTTATAAATTATAACTAAAAAGTATTAGTTTCTCTCATAAAGTTATAAAAAATTCCCTGTTAAATAAATGTTCCATATACCATACCAATTAAAGTAATAAATTTTAGCAATCCTTTTACGACATCGTTTTTAATGAAATATTTTAAGAAATATGACTAACAAAAAATATTTTTTACTAATCCCGTCTGTAAACTATGATATGCGCAAAATAAAATGGTTGAGTTAATTCATAAATGTATATAAATTGATTTAAATTCTTTTTTTTATTCTTACTCTAATGAAGTTTATATTTTTCATTCAATTAATTTTGATGTTAAAGTAGTTTTTAATTAAAGAAAAATGATTTTGCCTAGTATTGAAATTAATTTCTTAATAATCCAGCTACATTTCATTTTCAGTTTTGAAAATAACAACATTTATTTCTGAATGTTTCTTAACAAGATATTTTATGATGGAATTAATATGCTTTATAATCTGTAAGTATGAGATATTTTTTCAAATCAGGTTAGGGATTAAACGCTTTGGGGGCTTATATATACATTTTTTTAGCCATATATATATATATATATATATATATAATTAACTGAGAAACCTCTGAAATGAATAGATAAGATAAATTTGAAAGAATAAATTAATGAATATTTACATTTATTCTTAAAAGGATTGCTAGAAAAAAAGATATTGAATTTTTATCTGATGGTGTTAATAAATTTAATATTTATTTACATTCATAAGTAGTCGACTAATTTAGATCGTAGATATACATTTCACTTATTATTCATGTGATTATAAAAATCTATACTTTTGAGAAATATATTTAGGCAATAATATTTATTAGCCTGGGTTCAAAACTAATTTTGAAAAAACGACTTTTAAATAAATGAGTACATGTTAAATTTATTTATATAAATAAACCTCAATTTTATGCTCATGCGGAAACAGATGTTTGCAAGTTATCCCATTCCTTTAAAAAACAGTCAATAATGAAATATCTAAATAAAAAACTTTACATGTAATGAAAGAATATGTGTGTAGGGGTATGTCCAGAGTTACGAACATTTTAATTTATTTTGAATCAGTTTTAGCCTCGCTTTTATTTCGTACCATTTTTATTTTAAGAGTATTTTTTTCCCTTATTTTATTGAAGTTATTAAGGGGACCGGAAAATAATGTCGGTTTGAATTAAAATACTGACATCGGAAATTTATCCTGGATAAAATTTAAGATATTCTTAGGTAACTTATAAGATGGTTATTTGTAAAGTACAGTCGGGGAAAAAAAAAACGCAACACCCGCTGTAATTTCGTTATTAATTGACGCAGAAACATCTAATACACATCATTCAACAGGAAATTCAAAGCACTTTCTGAATATGCCGTCAAATTTTGAATTAGGGGTCATCAACATATTGAAATGAGCGCCAACTTTGATTTTTTCAATAGCAACACCCAATTTTGACTTCATTTTCGAATTTCTGAGAGTCTGGCAGTGCGGAAAAGTATATTGTTTGTATACTTTATCTTTAGTATTTATAGAGTTATAATGAAAAATGTGTTAGGGGGTTATCTATAAATGTAGAAAAATAAAATTAAGATCCTATAAGAAATATAGAAAATTTTAATGTTTCACACCGGAAATCTTTCAGGAAAAAAGAATATTTATATTAATAAAACGTTTCCCTGTTTTCAGTTCCTTAATTATCCTGAATTCAATTTTTTAGATTTATATATACTTCAGTACTTTATTAGATAATTTTACGTCTATTTAAATACATTACACTTGCGATTACTCCATACAGTACTCTGTGAAAAACGCGAAATATTTTTCAAGTAAAAGTTTCTATTATGGCTGTACTGATCACCAATAAGGCTTAAATTTTCTTTCGTAGGTGTAACATAATATACGAAATGAAATAATATATATATATATATATATATGTGTGTGTGTGTGTGTGTACACAACAACGCATAAACTAAATCTTTTCGGATAAATTATTGTAAGTGTTCATGAAGTAAATATTAAACAATTTTAATCGCACTTACCAGTTTTGGATCAGTTGGAATATGTGGAAGTGTACGATTCGTTTTATAATTTCTATGAAAATATAATTTCTTAATTAACCCTTTCGCGACCGCTTACGTAGATTCACGCCATTTGAAAATCTGTAACTCTGTTAGTGGGCGTTTCTTTCGTAATTTGTGTGTTACATATTTCTTAAGTGTGTACCCAGTGTTCATATTTTTGCAATAAAATGTACTGTGAATAGAAATGTATTGGTTAGAAAGAATATAATTATAATGTATATCCATTTGTAATATAATTGTGAATACAGAAAATTTGTTCTGAAATATTTTATTTTGAGAGTATAACGCCCGTAGGCGGGTCTTACTGTCAAAATGATAAAATCCTGCAGTCGCAAAAAGTGTTAAAATATATTTATAAAAGGTAAAGTATGTTTTTAAAAATGTATAAAGTTAAAATGTATTAATAAAATTTTAAAGAATAAAGTGTCCTTAAAATAATAATCGTCCCCCTACAAAATAAATAAATAAGTAAATAAATAAAATAAAATAAAGCAATTTATGAAGCAAATGATTAATCCTTTTTTAACTATGACGGTAGTTAAGAAACGATTTTACAGGTCTGTCTTGCATTCCAATTCCATTCGTTTTTTATATTTGACAATTTCACATTAAACCCATTTTTCTATTTAAAACAGTAAACCCCGCCTATTTAGTTAATTTTTTTCTTCTAGTGTTTGTTTAAAAGATTCAAAATTAATCAGCAATTAATCGATGAAGTAAATACCACTTGTGCATATTTTTGTCAACATAAAATAAGGGGTTTAACACGAATACTCAGTGTCACATTTAGTTTTCTTTAATGTATTGTTTTGTTTTGAAGAACGATGAAGGCGGGGCTGGTCTTCTTTAGAAAACAGGAATTCGCTAACACTAATGTCTAAAAATCATCATTTTTGTTTCATTTCTTTGCGTTTGACGCTGCTGTTATATAATTTGACTCGTAAATAAAAAATAAAAGTATTTTGTTTAATTTTCTTTGTTATTTTTTAAGATTTGATTCGTTATCTCATGCAAAACTATATAAGAGACGGCCCCCTAAACCACTCCAAAAGAAAGATTTATTTATATCTCGAAAACTAATCACTGGAATGAGCTGCAAATTTGCACACCCATATTTTTCAGCATTAGGATTCATTTTATATAAAAATTAATATAGGTCATAATTCATAATTTTTATGAATATGGATTTATTAATATTTTTCAAAATTAAAAATATTTTCCAGAATCAAAAGTAATGATGGATTATGTTTGGGTTTCTTCACTGTATCTCGTAAAAAAAAAATTATATCGATCAAGTTATTTTAATGAAGATATTAATAAAAGTTTGAAATATGGATTTAACATTAGCACCTTCAAACTTTGAACGCTTATAACTCTGGGAAAAAATGAGTAAAATATACAACCAATATACTTTTTCGCGTTGTCGCGACCCCAGGAATTCAAATATAAAATAAAAATAGGGGGTCACCATTGAAAAAATCAAAGTTGGTGCGCGATTTAATATGTAGACGACCCCGAATTCAAAATTTCTGCTCATTTTCTGAAACTACTCACAATTCCCCGTCGAATGATACCTACTACATTTTTCTACATTGATTAGCAATGAAGTTACGTTGAGTGTTGCATTTTTTTTTTCCCCGACTGTACCATGTAAACACTGTTAAACAAAAATTTCCGGTTTTATTTTATTAATTCAAAACGACATTATTTTCCGGTCCCCCTAATATATTCATACCTGATAATATTTATAATTTTTTTTCCGGAGTATTGTTTTCAAAGATGCCAACATTTTAATTTATTCAGGAGTATTTTTAGCCCCGCCTTTATTTCACATCACTTTTACATAGCTGCCAATAGTTTAATTTATTCCGGAGTACTTTTAGCCCCGCCTCTATTTCGCACTACTTTATTTTTAAAAGTTTTTTCTCTAACATATAACACTGATAAAATAAGAAAAAATGTCTCTTAAAAAATAAGTGGGGCGAAATAAAGGCGTGGCTAAAAGTACTCCGGAATAAATTAAAATATTGGCAGGTATGCTTTTATTTTGCGAGTATTTTTTTCTTATTTTACTGTAGTTATACATGATGGTTATAATTAAACTTCCCCTATAAACAGTATCCTACAGCGCAGACGGGTGAACGGAATGCAACGAAATTTGGTATATAGACTATACAGGAGAAGCGCCCACGAATATATATATATGTATATATTAGTTCCAAAATGTCCACCAGAGAGTGCCTTTTCCAGAAAAACATCAAATTTAACACAATAAACGACCAAAACGGAATACAGAAACAATATTAACAATCCAGAACAAGAATTATGAGTAATAAAATGTAAAACCGGGAAAATCTGTCAGTTATAGGGGGGAAAAAATGTCGAGATTTGCATGCTTGCAAAGAAGAAGAAACTTTAGGCAGAACAGGGGCCCTACAACGAGCACTTCGTAATCTTTTCACTGCCGAGTTCTAGCCGAGAATTCTGTGCTGTGACGTCATTTTTCGACAATCACCAAAAAGTGCTACAACGAACTCATCGTAAGCTTCGCACTGCCGGTATCTATCTTCGTTATCTACCTTTCAAATCTCACCCACTGAAAGCTAGTGAAATCGCGATTACGAAGTGAGAACTTAGTCAGCCATTTTTAGTACAAAAAACCGATGAATTAAAAAATAAAAAATATGTACGTATGTCATACTTTTTGAAAAGAACTTTCAAAACTATTAATTTTTTGTGTGAAGACTGTATACATTTAATGATTAGATTTAAAGATATTTGATTATTAAGATTACGAGTGACAATAAGTCTGTTGCTTTTACCTTGAAACAATAAAACAAAAATAACCCTAAAAATTAAAGACTAAAGAATAAATTTCTGAAAATAATCATTTTTGACATCCTCAGAACTATAAATTCTAATTTAAATCATATGAATTCATCGTTCATAATATAATAATTGTAAAAATGCTCATTTAAGGAAAAAAATCATAAAGAACATAAGGAGATCGTCATACGTCTCCTAGTGGCTTGGACACAGAGCATTTCGTTTCAAACCGGCAGTACCCGGGTTCAAACCCCATTAACTCTATTTCAGATTTTTTTTTTTCAAGTATTATATATATGAAGAAAAATAAATTAATTTAAAATGAATAATTTGCCAGATGGAAGTTTTAATTTAGCAATTATTTTTTACTTCATTATTAATTGAATTTAACTTTTGTTTCAGTATAAATTCAAATAAATATTTCAAAAGTAACCATTAAAAGTAATCCATTCAATAACAAGAAATTAAATAAATAATTTTAAAGGAAAAATATTTTTGTTTAAAGTTTAATTTTTGTTTAATGACTTTTCAAAAGCAGAAAAGAGATCAAACATTTTACTTTTAAACTATTTAATTTGAACTGAAAAAACGAAAAAAAAGGAAGGGGGGGGGGAGGATTTTCATTTTTGTTAAATTAAATTAATAATTGAAATATATATATATATATATATATATATATATATATATATATATATATATATATATATATATATTATCAAATTAACTTAAGCATTTTTATTTATTTATTTTGTTACTTGTATGCATACTCTAACAAAATATTTGAAAGGATAACTTATGGGGGGAAATTATATTAGTTACAATTTTATCTTCTGGCAAATAATAAATAAAATTAAATGTAGAAAAAAAAAGTCGAAATATAAGCATTTTTTTTTATTATTATTTTATTTCAATGAGAAAGAAAAAAAAAGATAAAGAAAGAAAAAATAAATAAAGAAAGATTTTCTTTCTTTCTTTCTCTCCCCTAACTATTAAATTAAATATTCGTATATTTCTTATTAGTAATAAAGTAAATTAAGGAATTGCTAATATGTGGAATATTGTGCATAAAATACATATATATATATATGCAATAAAATATACACATGTATATAAATTATTATCCCTTACCAGGGATTCAATTTGGGAACTCTCGGTTAAATTTTTTTAAGGCAATGAGCAAGCTCTTTAATCAACGCACTTTAATACGTAAAATTAATGGGGGGGGGGAGCTAAAAATCCATAGAAAAAGCACGGGATTCTCTTTAAGATAGGATTGCTACGAAACTAGCATTACGAACGATTAATTCACATGATTTAGCTTAAATTTAAAGGTCTGAGGACTACAAAAGTGATTATTTTTAGAAATTTATTCTTCAGTCTTTAATGAAGTATTTTTTTGTTAATTCTCTTGTTTTTGTGATCAATATACCACAGTTATATATATATATATTACACGTAATATTGCATGAATTAGCAATTCCCTAATTTCTCTTATTACTAACAAGGAAAATATGAATATTTAATTTAAAAGTTGAAAAAAAAAATCCCCCCCCCTTTCTGAATGAAATAAAATAATAATAATAATAAAATGCTTATATTTCGATATATATATATATTACATTTAAATTTAATTATAGTTATTATATGCCTGAAGCTAAAATTTGTAACTAATTTAATTTTCCGCCCATAAATTATTATTATCCCTTCAAATATTTTGCTAGAGAAAGAGCACGTACACTAATAATAATAATAATAAAAGATTTTGATGAAATTCTGGCAAAAGCAGAATTTAGTTTAAGACGGAGGACGATTAGTTTTTTTTTTTTTTTTTTTTTTTTTTTCACATTATAACATCGCTTTCAAATTATTCAATTATATTTTCGATAAATTTTAGATTTCGACAAATGTCCAACTATCGAAATCGACAACGCAAAAATCCCAGATTAAGACCCTCAGTCCTAAAAATAAATAAAAATGTTTAAGTTAATTTGATAATGTATAATTTATTATTATTATTAATTTAATTTAACAAAAATGGAACTTTCTTCTTCTTCTCTCTCTTTTTTTTTTTTCTCTCTCTTCTTTTTGTTAGTTTAAATAAAATAATTTAAAAATAAAATGTTTGATCATTTTTCTGCTTTTGAAAAGTTGTTATTAAACAGAAATTAAACTTTAAACTGAAATGTTTTTTCTTTATTATTTATTTCTTTATTCTTAATTTAATCTCTTGTTATTGTGTATATATGTATTATTTAACTTACTCATTTATGCAGTAATCAATAACCTGTATAATCATGGCACAATGCTATAAGTAGGGGAGACCCGTGTACCAAGTCCATTTTTTATCAATGCCCAAAAACAGAGCCCTTGACCTGTTAACATTATCAAACTGATACGTACATATCATTAGGACTAATTACTTCCATTTGGGATTAATATAAATACCTAAAATAATAAATTCCGACAAATAGAAAGTTTAAAAAAAAACTTCACTCGTGGTCCTAGGTACAGTCACCCAAAAAAAAAACGCCACCCCCCCACCTAATTTTGCCGTAAATTATCGTAGAAACATGCGACTGGTACCAATCAGTTTGTAATAACGTCTAGTTTATAATGTTATAGTTAGATTTTACTTAGGGGGTCGTCTACATATTAAAACTGACACCAACTTCATTTTTTTCAATGGTAACCCCCATTTTTTATAATTTATTTGAATTCTCTGGATCAAATCATCTCGGAAAATGGTATAGTTTATATATTTCGCTCAATTTTTCATAGAGTTATAAGCTGTCAACGTTTGGGGGTGCTAATGTTAAATGAATGTGACAAACTTTAAATCATATCTTCCGAAATAATTATGATATTTAAATTCTGTTTTTTTTATTCGTTAGAATGAAGTAACCCAGACATATTCCATGCAAATTTTTGCTAAAAAAACATTTTTTGAATTATGAAAATTATTAATAAATTCATATTTGAAAAAATTATGAATTATGACCTATGTTAATTTTTGCACGAATAGAACGGGCATCATCAAAAACATGGGTTTCAAAATTTACAGCTCGTTCCTAACATTATTTTTTGAGTTACAGTGATATTTCACTTTTTATTCCTGTTAGGGGGCCGTCACTTGTTATAATCTGTATCCTCTATAAGTAAATGCTTGTATATAATTTGACGGAAAAGTATTTTAATTTACCTTTATGTTATTTTATTGTTTCCTAAGCAATATTTCGATGTTTATTATACAAATTGGCATATTTTTGTAAAGTTATCACAATGTAGGCGAGGGATTGTGAAAGAATTTCAAAAGAAAAGAAGCCCCGCCTCTGATTCGCTGAAACACTATTTAAAAAAAAAGACAAATTTGCATATTCCTATTTGACTCTATATGTGACGCTGGTATGCATAAATCACAATGGTATTTACTACATCGATTATTGAAGACAAAACTTAAATGATTTAATTACAAATATGCAAAATTATTTTGCTTTATATTATAAAGTTTTAGAAAATTTGTGAAAAGGCGTGGCTATTTACACTAAGCCTTGATATGGAAGCTATGTTGCTGTTTTTCGATGCTGCGAAATTTACAAAATATATTTGTGTTAATATACTATACAGATAGAAGAATAATTATATAATATCAACAAATCTTCTTTAATCAATATGTTTATATACATTACTGTATGGAAATGTTTATATATCAATATTGTATTTATTTTTAATGAGAGATATAAACACAAAATGCTAAAAAAAAAGAAGAAAATGTGTTATAAATTTTTATAAATCAAGCAAAATATATATGCATACTTGCCAACCTAACCCGTAACATTGTTAGTTCCCGCCCCTGTGTGTACACAATTTAATTTTTAGAGTAATTAACTTCAAATACATTTACGATTAACTCATTGAGCGCCACGCGAATTCTTATGGAAATCCCATTCAGGCCACACGTGCTGCTTAGAAGCGTGTTATGTTTATCGAGTTTCAATAAACCACATTAGGCCTTAACGATATAATCCTATAAAAATCCTATTAAAAAAAAAAAAAGCATGAAGTAAATTTTAAATAAATTGTCAGTAATTACTTAAAACTATGTAAGTTCTGTAGTTTTATATCATATTTTACACTGCCGGCTGACTTAGCCTAAATGGAAAGATCAGTGTCAGCCACCGATGGCTGACACAGCTCTAAAAAGACTGATGTGAAAAAAATGTACGGAAAGGGGCGGGACCAGTAATCTTCCGGGATAGGTTGACAAGAATGTATATACATAGAGCAATGCCAGAAAATGTTCTTTATTTTTCATGAACCAGATGAATGGTATTTTTTTTCTGAATAGTCTATGTATTAAATATAATGCTGCTTTAAATACCCTTTAAATGAAAAGTTTTATTACATAAAGTAATTTTCTGGCACTCTACAGCTCCCAAATGACACACAATACAAAACCCCGCCTTTTTCCAGTGTTTAAAGGGTATTAACGTTTAATATGCTTTATATTCGTTTTGATCTTTCCTTCTCCTCCTTATCTTCTTTTTTCCTTAAAAAAAAAAAAAAAAAAAAAAAAAAAAGAGTTATGTAACATTTTGACCTTTTCAAGTGAAGATTTAGATTAAGGGTAGACAGCCTTTCTACACCCACCGTCCACTTCG
Organism: Salticus scenicus; assembly: GCA_963930645.1. Lineage (NCBI taxonomy): Eukaryota > Metazoa > Arthropoda > Arachnida > Araneae > Salticidae > Salticus > Salticus scenicus. The sequence continues at coordinate 99,896,160 of OZ005658.1, read as the reverse complement.
GTATCTGTGTTAAAGTGTAGAATTTTAGAACATCCCATTAAGTAGTAGGATTTATTATTTTACATATTAATTTGTTACACATTATAAAATATAAAAGCAAAAGAATATCGTGGAGATTTATGTAAAAGTTTTTAACAATGTCATGAAAAAAAAAATAATAATTAATTAAAAAAATAAATAAATAAAAATAAAAAATTCTGTTTTAATATTTTAAAAAAGTCAATTAAAGAAAATGAAATTACTGCAGTATCAGAACAAACTCCCATTGTCACTGTGAAACGGCCGTGGGAACCAGGTTGAGTCCCGCCGTTTCAGACAATTATACGGCAGCTTCAGTTAAAATAATTTTGAATTTTCAAACAAATTTAAAACCATTCATCTTTCGTTTTTTTTTTTTTTCTTTTGATAGATATTTTAATATCTGTTGTGGTGAAAAAAAGGGGTTTGTCCATAAAGATACTTTAAACAATTTAAATTTTGCAATAACTTATTTACAGTCATAACTGATCGTATAGATTTTGATTTTTGTACACTGCCGCAAATTCCTAACCCGGTTCTAAACATAAAAATATTAAAAGGAGGTCGAAACCTCGTTGGAAGAATGCCTTGGTCTCTGATACACAAAAGAAAAACTTTATAAATAAATAAATGTAGATTAAGACCATGATGACTTATGGCAGTTTCTGTTAAAAACCAAAACATTAAATATTGAAGTTGATTAAAGTTAAGCAATTTAATGGTTACGACAGAAACTACCATAAGACTGATTTTCACATATAAACATTCATATAAAAAGTGATCATTTACCTAAATTTATAATAATCATGGTAAAATAATAAGTAAAAATAAAAAAGATAACATTTGAGCCATTACCACCCCCCACCCAAAAGAAGCCTAACTTTGTAATTTTAGATTTTTTCACATGTAACCTGCTGGAAGCATGAGGATCAAAACAAAGGGGTAATTTATGCACAACTTCTTTAAATTAGATAAATTATATACTCAAACAATAAAAGCTTTATCTTTTAAGAAAACAATTAGATCTCTCAGCATTTTCCAAAAGGTTACTAAATGGCTCACAAAACAACTTTGGCCTTAAATTCCCCATGAAAATGAAAGAACATATAATATTTACTCATAATAAAACTAAAAAACACATAAGACAGCTTTCAAATGAAAATTCACAAATTTTAATTATTAATTGAAGCATAAAAGACATTTTGAGGATCCTCTAACAGTAGACAGTAATACATAATTGAAAAAAAACATTAAATGACCATACGATCACGTAATCTTTTACAACAAATAATTTGGTGTGTTTATGTTTACAAACAACATGCAAGCTGAAGCATTTCAGTAATTATTGTTGGTCTTCACAACACCAACCGCTGATAAGTTTAAATAGTTGGCTAAGCATTGCACAATTCCAAAAAATTTTAAAATCTAAACTTAGTAAGGCTACACGATAAATCCATTTTTAAATTAGTCTATAGTACTCTCAATAAATAAAAGAGTTCCTTAACACTAAAACTTTAAGCAACAGTAATCATCCTTATATGTTAATAAAAGTTTAAATTTTCATAGTAAGCACTTTATACGTAGTAAAATAAATAAAGGTGATACTTATTTGAACAGGACTCCATTCATTGAAGAGGTAGTGGAGGTACTGGGCATCCCTTAGGGCTTCGTCCATGGGAAACTCTCTTTGGACTTTCGATTACAGGTTCTGGATTCTCAATTTCATAAAATTTTCCGATGGCTCCCCACACAAACCTCACTTCAAAAGGTCTAGGCACAAACCTTCAGCCTTCAAGTTCCATAACGGCAGCCCGGTCTACTCGTTGCCTCTTAAACCCTCCAGGAAATAAACTTTCTTTAACTTTCTAGAACAAACATCAATTCCTCGGGTAAGCCATTTCAATACCATCGAGCTAAGTCTGAACTCCATATGGACTACCGTGAGAAGGAATCTGAGAAACCAAACTTCCTTTCTTCATGGGTACCAGAGATAGAACATTTTGGATGCTACGACCAATTACAATTGAAGATAGCCATTTAGCAAAAGTAACACTCCAAACTGTTGAGTCTACAAGAATCGGCGATGAAAAGTCCACTAAAATAAAGGCCTTGAAGGGCAAACGCCCTGATTTTTATCACAGACGATAAGTTAAGGGGTATCCTTGTTCATTAGTCCTGATCTTGCACTCAATCAGAAGTAAAACGTGAAGGCACGAGGGCCACACACAGGGCAAAAGCCCTTTTTTAAGAATAATCACAGCTTACATCGTCCTACACAATTCACATCCACCGCCTCAATTAAAAATTTTCGCGCTCATCTAAAGGACGCTAACTTACTGTTGCCAATTTTGGCATGAAAATTCCGGGGGAGAAACAGCTCGGCCAATCAGAGGACGCAACTGCACTGTCGAAATAGGAGCTGAACCCCTAACCTATAATAATCGATTAAGAACCGAACACGGTCAAGTGCAAAAGTGCGAGAAGAGGAGCTGACCTTCATGAGAGCAGGGGATGCCCTGAAGGTCAAGACGGACCTAGAAACACGTACCCAAACCAGAGGTCAAACTAAATAATAGTTGAGGACAAATTCCTTGTCGGAAAAAGGGTTTGCACTGAAAAGAGATACGATTTTGAAAATGCGAAAGAATTTTGGAGGGGAAAAAAAGACTGACACACATTAATAACAACAAATTTCCTTTTAACAAAAAAAAGAAATTACAAATAAGCTATTTTAATTATTAAAAACAATAGAAAAAACACAACTGTTAAAATTTCATTTTAACAAATACCCTCCCCCAACGGAAAAAAAAAATTTACCCAATAAAAAAATTTTTTTTTTTTTTTTTTTTTTTTAAGAACCGGAAGCCAGAACGAGCAGCAAAAAGCCCCTAAACAATCCCCGAACCAGCAGGAACTGCTAGCTAAAAACTACCAATCCAGATGCTCGCAAGAGTCTGGCCACAACTCTGCGAACAACCCTCCGTCCAAAAAAAAACTAACTATAAACTAAATTACAGAATTTGCCAAAAGGAAAAATTTTAACCCCACAATTTAATTTAAACAACTACTTAATACCTAAAAAAAAAACAAAGAAACTTCCTCAACAAGCAAACTACCTCGCAACATTAGTTAGAGAAAATACACACACCAACAATTTTGAAAAACACCAAGTTTACACTAATCTCAATAAACATCCCCAAGGAAAATACTCCAAGAACAAGGGGTTTGGTCCACAATCAAGTAAAATACAGAGCCAATTCTGAAACTACTTACCAACAGACTTAGGCACCCATTCCGTCAACACATAAACAAGAACCTCAGTCACCGCAACCTATGGGAGACACGGATAGGAGAAGAAAAAAAACTAGCCCACAACCAGATCCCAGAACCTCCATTACTACAGGATAAAATATATAACAATTACATCACATAATAAACATACAAAATACATGAATACATTAGACGGTTCTATACAAATATAAACATTAGACAACATTATATATCGAAATGGTATAAAAAAAAATTTCTCTCTCAGTGCATATAAAAATTACAAGTCAGAACAAAATAAATTTATCCCAAGTCTCAGTGCAGACATCACTATACCGTACAATTTCTTTTGACCAATGACTAGATATTAAAAATTTTTTTTTGCAATTTTACGATTTTTTTTTTTTTTTTTTTTTATATAGATTTTTCAATTTTTATTTTCATTTAATACCTAGACCCCTGTTGTAACACCTAAGCACGGAACCCAATTCAATTTTGTAAAAGAAATTTTCCTCACCAAACATCGCTCACGACTAAATGTACTATGCCCTGAGAAATTATTACATACATAAAAAAAATTAAATGCATAATACTTATAAAAACAAACATTTTTTTTTTTTTTTCAACAAACACATAAACCAGAAACAAAATTTTTAAATCATCTAAAGTAGAAAATTTCAATTTTTTTTTTTTTTTTAACTTTTTTTTTTTTTTTTTTTTTTTTTTTTTTTAAACATACACATAACAACACAAAATTTTCAATTCGCACAAAACAGGAAATCTTATTTTTTCCCTTATTATTATTATTATTTTTTTTTTTTTTTTCTCTCACCTTCTGTAAACCACAAATGAAACCAACTAATAAAAAAAAATCCTAACCTATGCTAATAAAACAACCCACTCTAAACTATACTAAAATCATCATGACGAAAGAAATAAATCAAGCTTGGACAAGGCACCTCAAGTTTAACACCAACCCGACAGAAACCCCATCCCCCAGCAAGATTTACGTCCCAAGGTTCCACTCGCAGAAACGTCTTTCTGCTCATGGATGAACAATTAACATTAACAGTTACAAAAAATTTACTTTTTCAAAAATTCTAATCTGCTCAAAACTAATTTTTTTTTTCTTTTTAAATCAATAACCCAATCAAAAGTCTAAACTAATATTAAAAAAATTTTCAAAATTCAAAATTTTCAAAATTCACTAGCAGTAAAAATTACTTCCTAACACACGACTCTAAAATTCGCACAGTCATACAAAAGGTGAGAGGGAAAACCCACTACCAAAACACGAAAAATGCTTATTTCCCGTTATCACTCATTTTTCAACCACATTAATTAAAATTTAAAACAGAAAACTTTTTTACCACTCTGGCAGATGTAACAAACACAGAGCTTTAGTCAATAAAAGCACTAGAATACCTAAACACTAACTTTTAGTCACTAAACAAAATAGAGATGCTAAGTACTAAATTTTAAACATAAACACAACTTCTGGCCCCAAAATTTTGAACAAACTGCAATCTAACATAAAAGTTTTTAAACAGAAACCAAGCTGATACTGATAAAAAAAAGACATGCAAATTCTTGAGAAACATAGAAATTAAACATGGTTTAAAACAGAGAAAATACTTTGAAGCTTACTAACTAATAAAAATTACAAAATTTTCCTAGCCTAAGAGTATTTTACTTCTCCGAGATCTACCCAAAATTATACAAAAGGAAGGCTATGATTTTATAACAGGTTATTTTCTTTTTTTTTGAAAAAAAATCCAAATAATTTTCCTAGATCTGAAAAATTTTAAATCTAAATGATTTGTTTACAAAATTTATAAGTAGTATGCGCAAATGCAACTGGCAAGACTCTGAGAGAAACACCTATTTGCAAAACACAGTTTTTGGAATACCTCACAAAAACAAATATCCTTACTTTGCAAATTTACACAATTCCACAAAACACAAGATAGCTAAATTTCCAATAAACTACAATAATTCTTAAACAAACATCAACCACAAAACTAATTCCAACTCAGAGTTTGACCAAACAAAACAGGACTGAATTGTGAGAACGATACAGCGAACAAAGCGCAAATCCCAACCCTGAACTCTTTTAATAATTAACTCCAGCAGAATTAAACCAATTCTGTGAGCGCACAGAGTAAATACAGGTCAGCCACAACTCCTCCTAAACATGCCTCAAATACTAAATCAAATATGTAAACAAAACCATAACAGACTCTAGATTACTGCAATTTTTACTGGAGTTTGCGAAAAATGTTGTAAATCATTTTCCCATAGAAAAAGACTGAAATTACACTTTAACACCTAACCAAACATAAAAATTAACTTAAGATTTATTAAAATATTAGCCTGGACTCTAAAAAACAACTTTTACAACAGATTACTACCAAAAATTTTAATTTTTAACACCTATTACTTCAGAAATCTCCAATTAAAAGAGCACAGAAGTACTCACCCATGCCCAATTCTTTAATCAAACTCTACTTCAAAGCATTTACTTAGACAATTTACCCAAATTCTATCCTAAAGTGACCCATACTAAAGCTAACAATATAAAGTGCCTTAAGTTTCTATTTAAAACAACATTTTCAAGCTCATAATTCAATTTTTGACCCTAGGTAGCTTAAAAAAACACCAACTTTCCTGCATTTATGCCATAAACTGCTCTCAAACTGCAGCAAAACATTTATAACTATATCTACACAACTACTAAATCAACCTTTACACAGCAGGGTTTACTAAGATCAAACAAACTTTTATAACACTATCACAACACAGCTTGAAAACAAAACAGCACTTTACTCGTAAAAGGGTAAAATTAAATTTCTGACTCTTAACTTTTAAAATTTGACATTATCTCATTACTAAGTATTATTTTAACAAGAAAACCATGTAGGGAATCAACAATTTACTAGAAAAACACTATCTTAATCACCAAAAATAGCCCAACACAAGAGTTTTGACAGAAAATCCTTTAGAACAATTATTGCAACCTGTGTTGTATCACCCTGATCTAAGCAATTAAAATTAAAATAAGGGGTAATTTTTAATTTTTAGCAACTATTTACAATTTTTGAAGGTTTATAAAAGTAGTAAGCAGGTTTTGGAACTAAATATTTTAACAAAAAGTGAAAATATGCAAATACATGACACAACAAAAAAAAAATTTCTGAAAAATTCTATCTGACTATTAAAATATCCTATCTATAGTGATAACATGTCATAACTGACCCAAAAGCAAGGAATTTAGCCAAAATTTTATGTGACATACAGCAATAAGTTCCAAAATAAAAACTACACGAGCAACAGAAACTCATTACTGTACACATACCGCACCAAAATACATCCCAAAACAGCATGTTGAGCCAAGCAAATACATGTTTATAAGTATTTTGAAAAAAAAAAAATTTAACAAAAAAAAATGTACTATTTTTCTATCAACATATAAAACAAAAATTGAACCCAACCAGAGTGACACCGAGTATTTTTCGCCTACACTCAAACCTCAATAAATTTCACAAGAATTTTTGCCTTAAAGTTAAAATTTAAAAAAATTAACAAAATTTTGAGTACTCTAAACAATTTTTGAACTTCACTTGAGCATTTCAATGAAAACCCACAAGAACAGGGCCAACAACCAGAATTGAATTTATGAACTTTCCCTCGACAAAAAGCAGTTTTTCTGAAATTTACATAATTTTTGATTCAGGCCAAACATTTTCAAAACTTAAACAAAATTTTGTCTCTACATCTGCCAGAGAAGGCATAAATTAAAATACAAATTCCCATTTCCTAGCAAATACCAATGTATATACAAAAAAAAAACTCACAATTAAAAAAAAAATTATACAAACTATATACACATTTTGCAACAGAGAGAAAGCATTTTCCAACGCATGGACAACGGCACCATTGTTGTGGTGAAAAAAAGGGGTTTGTCCATAAAGATACTTTAAACAATTTAAATTTTGCAATAACTTATTTACAGTCATAACTGATCGTATAGATTTTGATTTTTGTACACTGCCGCAAATTCCTAACCCGGTTCTAAACATAAAAATATTAAAAGGAGGTCGAAACCTCGTTGGAAGAATGCCTTGGTCTCTGATACACAAAAGAAAAACTTTATAAATAAATAAATGTAGATTAAGACCATGATGACTTATGGCAGTTTCTGTTAAAAACCAAAACATTAAATATTGAAGTTGATTAAAGTTAAGCAATTTAATGGTTACGACAGAAACTACCATAAGACTGATTTTCACATATAAACATTCATATAAAAAGTGATCATTTACCTAAATTTATAATAATCATGGTAAAATAATAAGTAAAAATAAAAAAGATAACATTTGAGCCATTACCACCCCCCACCCAAAAGAAGCCTAACTTTGTAATTTTAGATTTTTTCACATGTAACCTGCTGGAAGCATGAGGATCAAAACAAAGGGGTAATTTATGCACAACTTCTTTAAATTAGATAAATTATATACTCAAACAATAAAAGCTTTATCTTTTAAGAAAACAATTAGATCTCTCAGCATTTTCCAAAAGGTTACTAAATGGCTCACAAAACAACTTTGGCCTTAAATTCCCCATGAAAATGAAAGAACATATAATATTTACTCATAATAAAACTAAAAAACACATAAGACAGCTTTCAAATGAAAATTCACAAATTTTAATTATTAATTGAAGCATAAAAGACATTTTGAGGATCCTCTAACAGTAGACAGTAATACATAATTGAAAAAAAACATTAAATGACCATACGATCACGTAATCTTTTACAACAAATAATTTGGTGTGTTTATGTTTACAAACAACATGCAAGCTGAAGCATTTCAGTAATTATTGTTGGTCTTCACAACACCAACCGCTGATAAGTTTAAATAGTTGGCTAAGCATTGCACAATTCCAAAAAATTTTAAAATCTAAACTTAGTAAGGCTACACGATAAATCCATTTTTAAATTAGTCTATAGTACTCTCAATAAATAAAAGAGTTCCTTAACACTAAAACTTTAAGCAACAGTAATCATCCTTATATGTTAATAAAAGTTTAAATTTTCATAGTAAGCACTTTATACGTAGTAAAATAAATAAAGGTGATACTTATTTGAACAGGACTCCATTCATTGAAGAGGTAGTGGAGGTACTGGGCATCCCTTAGGGCTTCGTCCATGGGAAACTCTCTTTGGACTTTCGATTACAGGTTCTGGATTCTCAATTTCATAAAATTTTCCGATGGCTCCCCACACAAACCTCACTTCAAAAGGTCTAGGCACAAACCTTCAGCCTTCAAGTTCCATAACGGCAGCCCGGTCTACTCGTTGCCTCTTAAACCCTCCAGGAAATAAACTTTCTTTAACTTTCTAGAACAAACATCAATTCCTCGGGTAAGCCATTTCAATACCATCGAGCTAAGTCTGAACTCCATATGGACTACCGTGAGAAGGAATCTGAGAAACCAAACTTCCTTTCTTCATGGGTACCAGAGATAGAACATTTTGGATGCTACGACCAATTACAATTGAAGATAGCCATTTAGCAAAAGTAACACTCCAAACTGTTGAGTCTACAAGAATCGGCGATGAAAAGTCCACTAAAATAAAGGCCTTGAAGGGCAAACGCCCTGATTTTTATCACAGACGATAAGTTAAGGGGTATCCTTGTTCATTAGTCCTGATCTTGCACTCAATCAGAAGTAAAACGTGAAGGCACGAGGGCCACACACAGGGCAAAAGCCCTTTTTTAAGAATAATCACAGCTTACATCGTCCTACACAATTCACATCCACCGCCTCAATTAAAAATTTTCGCGCTCATCTAAAGGACGCTAACTTACTGTTGCCAATTTTGGCATGAAAATTCCGGGGGAGAAACAGCTCGGCCAATCAGAGGACGCAACTGCACTGTCGAAATAGGAGCTGAACCCCTAACCTATAATAATCGATTAAGAACCGAACACGGTCAAGTGCAAAAGTGCGAGAAGAGGAGCTGACCTTCATGAGAGCAGGGGATGCCCTGAAGGTCAAGACGGACCTAGAAACACGTACCCAAACCAGAGGTCAAACTAAATAATAGTTGAGGACAAATTCCTTGTCGGAAAAAGGGTTTGCACTGAAAAGAGATACGATTTTGAAAATGCGAAAGAATTTTGGAGGGGAAAAAAAGACTGACACACATTAATAACCACAAATTTCCTTTTAACAAAAAAAAGAAATTACAAATAAGCTATTTTAATTATTAAAAACAATAGAAAAAACACAACTGTTAAAATTTCATTTTAACATATCTATTCAATCTATTTAATTTTCTTCGTATGAAGTGAACTATCTGATGTTTAATCAATAGAAACCAATAAAAATCTTTTAAATCATAAACTAACTCAGAAAGTTCTGTGAATTAGTGATTTTTTTTATTTTATAAGTAACATTTCTGAAATTTTTTTCCAGTGTGAAACTTAATAAATAATGTATACTGGGTGGTAGATTGTGATTTATATTTTCTAAGTGTATAGACGGACCCCTAATACATTTTCACGTGTAACTCTATTTAAAATTGATTTAAGGTATATAAATAGGTATGTTTTTCGAACCGCCTTGATCTCAGAAATCTGAATATGAAGTTAAAAATAGGAGTTGCCATTGATGAAAATTAAGTTAATGCCAGTTTTAATATGCAGACGACCCCTTAGGCAAAATTTAACTAAACCGTTATAAACTAGACGTTATTACAAATCGATCGGTAACAGTCAAATGTTTCTACGATAATTTACGGCGAAATTAGGTGGGGGGGGTGGCGTTTTTTTTTGGGGGGGGGTGACTGTACAACACCCTCATTGTACAGTCGGGGAAAAAAAAAACGCAGCACTCGATGTAACTCCGTTGCTTTTCAATGCACAAAAATGTAATAGGTATCATTCAACCGGGAATTGAGAGTAGATTCAGAAAATGAACGGAAATTTTGAATTGGGGGTCGTCTACATATTAAAACGCGCACCAACTTTGATTTTTTCAATGGTAATGCCCCATTTTTATTTTATATTTGAATTCCTGGGATCGCGACAATGCGAAAACGTATATTGGTTGTGTATTTTGCTTATTTTTTCACAGAGTTATAAGCGTTCAAAGTTTGAAGGTGCTAATGTTAAATTCATATTTCAAACTTTTATTAATATCTTCACAAAAAATAACTTGATCGATATAACTCTTTTTTTACGAGATACAGTGAAGAAACCCAAACATAATCCATCATTAGTTTTGATTCTGAAAAATATTTTTAATTCTGAAAAATATTAATAAATTCATATTCATAAAAATTATGAATTATGACCTATATTAATTTTTACATAAAATGAATCCTAATGCTGAAAAATATGGGTGTGCAAATTTGCAGCTCATTCCTGTTATTAGTTTTCGAGATATAAATAAATCTTTCTTTTGGAGTGGTTTAGGGGGCCGTCTCTTAAAAAATTTTGAATGAGATAACGAAGCAAATCTTAAAAAATAACGGAGAAAATTGAACAAAATACTTTTATTTTTTATTTAAGGGTCAAATTATATAACAACAATGTCAAATGCGAAGAAATGAAACAAAAATGTTGATTTTTAGACATTTGTGTTAGTATCAAGAATTCCTGTTTTCTAAAGCCCCGCCTTTTATCGTTCTTCAAAACAAAACAATACAGAAACGAAAAGTGAATGTGACTTTGAGTATTCGTGTTAAACCCCTTATTTTACATTGACAAAAATATACACAAGTGGTATTTACTTCATCGATTACTGGTGATAAATTTAGAATCCTTTAAACGAACACTAGAAGAAAAAATTAACTAAATAGGCGGGGTTTACTGTTTGAAATACTCTCAAAATAAAATATTTCAAAACAAATTTTCTGTACCACAATCATATTACAGATGGATATACATTATAACTATATTCTTTCTAATTAATGTATTTCTATCCATAGTATATTTTATTACAAAAATATGAACACTGGGTACATGCTTAAGAAATAAGTAACACACAAATTACGAAAGAAACGCCCACTGGCATTGTTACAGATTTTTAAATGATGTTAATCTACGTCAGCAGTCGCGAAAGCGTTAATTAAGAAATTATATTTTCATAGAAATTATAAAACAAATCGTACAGTTCCAAAGAGTTCAACTGACCCAAAACTGGTAAGTGCTATTAAAATTGTTTAATATTTACTTTATGAAACCTTACAATAATTTATCCGAAAAGATTTAGTTTATGCGTTGTTGTATATATATATATATATATATATATATATATATATATATATATAGCTATATTATTTCAGTTTGCATATTATGTTACACGTACGAAAGAAAATTTAAGCTTTATTGGTGATCAGTATATCCATGATAGATACTTTTAAATTGAAAAATATTGCACTTTTATAAAAAGTATTGTCTGACCAATCGTAAGTGTAATGTATTTAAATATACCTAAAATTATCTAAAAAAGTACTAAAGTATATACATATCCAAAATACTAAATTCATGATAATTAAGACACTGCAAAGGTGTTAATATTTTTATTTCGTTTTATAACTCTTTTTTTCTTGAAATATTTCCGGTGTGAAACAGTATAATTTTGTCTAGTTCTTGTAGGATCTTAATTTTATTTTTCTATATTTAGAGATAGCCCCCTAACACATTTTTGATCATAACTCTATGAATACTAAAGATAAAGTATACAAACAGTATACTTTTCCGCACTGCCAGACTCTCAGAAATTTGAATATGAAGTCAAAATTGGGTGTTACTATTGAAAAAATCAAAGTTGGTGCTCATTTTAATATGTAGATGACCCCTAATTCAAAATTCGACGACATTTTTGGAAAGTGCATTTCATTTCCTGTTGAATGGTGTCTATTAATTTTTTCTGCGTCAATTAATAACGAAATACCATCAAGTGCTGCGTTTTTTTTTTCCCCGACTGTACCTGGGGCCAGCCCTCATTGTAACTAGGGAGATTCTATCAGATTTAGATTTCACTTTGTAATGAATAGAAAATAAGCATATGAACATGTATTTTATAAAAGAAACAATATCAACATCATCAAGTAGTATGTTTATTTATCATGTAATAATTATCATGTTGTTGCCTTAATTTAAAACAGGAAATTTTTCACCCTTTTTTTTTTTTTTCTTTAGGATATTCTAACTGAATGTCTTTTTTCTTTTTTTTTTTTTTTTTTTCTGGAGTGTGTCTTGGATTCCTAGATCTCTCTGGTTATCGGTCACTTTTTTTTTTTTTTTTTTTTTTTTTTTTTGACGTGGGATGTTTTTCTTTAGGTAAAGGTTTTGCTTAGGTTCGTACCTGTTAAAGCATAACACACGAAAAGATGTTAGATGTAAAAGGTTTCGAAATTTCAACAGGACACGAAACAGAGGAGACATCCAATTCTATCATTGTTCGTTCACTTACTTCCTGTTTTTTTTTTTTTTTTTTAATTTATGGAGGGCTCTTGTCTTTGAGTCCAGGGATGGAACACGGGCGCAGAATTCATACCACTACCAATGTAAGAAAATTTTCTACCTCTTATATCAACGATATTAGAGGTAGAGAAATTTCTTACACAGATTCCGGTATGAATTCTGCGCCCGTGTTCTATCCCTGTGAGTCACATTTGAACTTAAATATTCATCCTCAGTGAATGTGTTTTGATTTACTGGCTATATGCCGGATACACGGAAGCCTGATAGAATGTTTACAGGCGTAAAGGCCGACGGATAGGAGTTGCTAACACTTTCAGCAACGTCATATATAGTGATTGGTTTATCAGGGTTTGCCAGCATCCAAATACTATAGGCTGTACTGTGTTTCTCAATATTTTCTCGGCCGATGGATGCAAATACTTTGATTAGAGAGAGAGTATGATTAAAATGCATATCCATTTGTAATATAAATGGGAATACGGAAAATTTTGTTTTGAAAAATAGTAACTATGAGAAAACCGCCCACAGGTGGACCTTACTGTCAAAAAGACAAAAACATGCGGTCGCGAAAGTGTTACAAGGTCCAAACACACTGGCCCTAGGTACATGGCAGCGATGTGGCCCTAGGTACAAGTTTTGGTAACTTCATTCAAAATGCCTTCCACTAAAAAATCTACATGCAGAGAGGACTAATTAAATATCTCATTTATTACTCAATATAACAAGCAAAATTATACACTAGAAATGAAAGAAAAATATTTGACTTGCCTTTGTAAAATAGCAAAAGAGATGAGCTGCAAAATTTTAATTCAATCCATGTAAATGCGTTTTCTACGTGTAACTTGTCAAAACTCTCTCCTCAAAAGTTCAAAAGTAGTTGTAAAAGTAGCAATTGGTGTTGTTACTTGCCCAATTGAGTATTAAAACTTAAAATTAAATATTATTCAAATAAAGTGGGGTGGCCCTCCTAGGTACACGGGTCTCCCCTATATTCAAAAGTGTTTCTGAATAAAATTAGTGGTGGAAATTACTTATCTTTGAGGGTGTCCTGAAAAAAGGGCGGAGAATACTACTCCTGCTTCAACACTTTCGCGAACGCTTCACGTGATTTCGAAATCTGTAACTCCGACAGTAAGCGTTTCTTTGCAAATTGTATGTTGCTATATTTCTTAAGAATATGCTTTATATTCATATTTGTTCAATCAAAGTGCTATGATTACAAATACTTTCATTAAAAAGAGTATAATTATTAAGTATATTCATATGCAATATAAAATTAATACAGAAATTTTTTTTCTGAAATCGTGTAGCTTGAAAGAATATTGCCCATAGGCGGAACACACAATAAAAAAGGCGAAAACATGCGATCGCGAAAGTGTTACTGGCTTAAATTGTTGGCCTATCTTTGTTAGTACACGCCATTTCTATAACTTTTTTTTTTTATTTTTGTGTATGTGTATACTATGTACTGATTTTGTTACAATTTTAAGTTTTAATTAGACATGCCAACATTTTAAATTATTCCGTAATATTGTTAGTGCCATTTTTTACTCTAAACTTCTTTATTTTTAGTGAACTTTGCTTCAATATCTTGTAATAACGGTTAAATGGTATTAAAAATATCCTTCAAAAAAGTGGTAGGAGTAAAAAAGTAGGTAATAACAGCGTTCCGAAAAAAATTAAGCTTTTGCGGCGCAGGGTAATTCTGATCATTTAAATTACACTGCCACCGGAATTTATAAACAAAATTAAAATAAAAGATATTTTGGAATTTTAGGTTAAGAAAAAAGTACCATTTCTACTATGTTAAAAATGTAAATTTTTGCTAAAAAATTTCCGATATGAGCTTTGCACTTCAGATTTAATATTAGGTGTTAACCCCTTAACGTGGGGTGTCCTCGCTGCGAGGACGCAAAATTTAAGATCCAGCTGAAAAAATTCATCCCGGAAATATTTTAGCAAAAATTTACGTTTATAACATATCAGAAAAGGCCAGTTTATTTAACCTTAAAATTTAAAATTTCTTTTAGTTTAATTTGGTTCATGAATTCCGGTGGCAGTATAATTTAAAAGATCCGAATTGTCTTGCGCCGCAAAGGGTTAAATCAGCGGGAACACTGCGACTGAAAGGGTTAAAATGTTGGAATGTCTGACCCACAATTCTTTAAAATATTTCTTTCTTCCTTCATTTTGAAACATTTTTTAATTACAAATTGTATCATAAATTATTTCAGTTTATTTCATAATATGATTTAAATCCAAGGTAGTTTATATTTAATATGACTTCAGTTATTTTTCTTATATTTGCCTAATTTTTAATACGAATGTAAAAACAATTTTAAGTAACAATTCATTAGTGATAATAGTTTTCGTTAACTGTTTGTTTAATCTTCACAAACTCATCGTATTTTATTTATATTTTTTAACGAATTTAAAATTATTTTTTTTTATCAATAATTATTTCGATAGAAAATTTAGAAAGGGAAAGAAAAAAGAGTAATAACATTTTGTAATAAATTCGATTTACAGTTATCTTTAGCGAGATAAGTTAGATTAAAAAAGTTTACAAAACTTTGTTCTTCCTTGAAATAGATTATTTCCTTTAAAACTTTTTCTATATCATTCGTTCAAACTAAGTTAATTAAAATTCATTTATGTATTAACATTTTTTCCGAATGTCCCGGATGATCAGTTGCTTCCTTTCAATTTAATTTTCTTTTAAATTCCTTTTAATTTTTATTTGCAAAGCCTTTCAACAAATTAAAATATAATAGGTTGAGAAATACAGACAGATTGTTTGAAATTTAAATTGAGTTTTATTTAAAAATTTAGTTCCTCTGTTCAAAAAAGGTATTTTTTTCTTTTGATGGTTACTAAATTTTTTCATAACTAAATATGGATGCGCTTATTTTACTGTTATATAAATTTCAAAAAACATTTTTAAATGGTCGTTTGTTTAATGTAAATTTTAACCGTGTTAATATTTGAGTATTTTTAAAAATAAAAATCACTATAGTTTATATATACACTGTACTTTGTGTGTAAATTTATCAAGAAATAGTTACGCTTTAGTGGAAAATAAAAATTCGTTTATTTCCATTTATATGTATGTCTAAATATATTAAGTCTACCAGAAAGTTATGGCTCTATGAATTAATAAATTGACACCGAAAATTTATGTTGGACAAAATTTATGATACTTCTGTTTAACTTTTAAATGATGATTGGTAAAATATCATATATATATTTTTTTAAACAAAAATGTCCGGTGTCAATTTATTAATTGAAAGAGATAGAACTTTCTGATAGACCTAATGCATTACTATTATTAATGTTATTATTATTATTATTATTATAGGAGTTTTCAATATTTTATGCTATGTAACCTTACAAAACATTGGCTGAAATTTACTGTATAAACATTTGTTCTTAAGATATGCATTTCAATATTATAACTACGCATTAAAACTTGCTTAAATTAAAAATATTTAAGGTTTTATAGTCATTAATTGCGTGTAATTGAAATACAATAAATTTAAAAAAAAATATTTCTTTTCTTAAATTAATTAAAGGAAATATTTATATTACTTTTACACGTTCTTGATATTTTTAATATACATAACTTTTACAAATCCCGCTTTAAATCTCTCCAAAAAAACAAAAACTATTTTTTATTTTATTTTTAATTTTTATTACACTATACTTAGTAGAATATAATTAGGTACAGAAAACGAAAATGTGTTAGTGCAGACATTTTACTTATGTTGCACTAAATAGAACGAGATATATCCATATTTCAAGACATTTTCTTCATTTACTATATTTAGAAAAAACTTCTTTCAAACCTTTAACGAAACATTTATTTCTAATAATGCATAAATGACAAAATCCTAATTAGTATTCCGCAGTAGTATTAGTACCCGCCCCTTTTCTATACCACTTAATTTTTAGAGTAATTCTCTTCAAATGTAATTATACTACAAACAACATAGCTGCCAATATTTTAATTTATTCCGGAGTATTTTTAGCCCCACCTTTATTTCGTACCACTTATGTTTTAAAAGTGATTTTGTCTTATTTTATCGAAATTATATATATCGGAGACACTTTTTCTATAAATAAAGTGGTGCGAAATAAAGGAGGGCTAAAACTACTCCGGAATAAATTCAAATATGGGCAGCTATGCAAACAATACTACAAACATTTTTTTTTTCTAAAAAAAAAAAAATAAAAAAAAATAAAATAAATTGCTTGTAGTATTGTTAGCATAGCTACCAATATTTTAATTTATTCCGGAATACTTTTAGCCCGCCTTTATTTATAGAAAAATTATTTCGCAAAATTTTTTCTATAAATAAAGTGGTGCGAAATAAAGGCGGGCTAAAAGTACTCCGGAATAAATTAAAATATTGGCAGCTATGCACACAATACTACAAACAATTGTTAATGTTACCAGGTATGCTATAAAATTTAAAAGGAATTTATTGTTTCTGAATGTTGGTGATAGTGAAAGTATCAGGAAAAAAGGCGAGTGCATACGAATCCTGTAAAATAATTTTAATAAAGTCTGTAACCTTTCTATTTTCTATTTATGCTTTTAGGAAAAGATTTTTCAACACATTTTATACTTTAAAGCCTTTATTTTCAGTTATTTTATGTATTTCTAAAATTACATTGAAAATATTTAGTGTTTTCTTTAATATTAGCGCACTTTGTATGATATAACTGGATGCACAAAATGTGTTAGTGCCGAATTTTAAAATATTTCAACCCACAATAATTTTTTTTTCGTGTACAATATACTTGATATAATGAATGCTATATTTGTCAAACATGCCAACATTTTATTTTATTCCAGATCGCTAGTAATACCCGCAATTTTTTAGTCCTACTTTATCTGTAGTATATATATATATATATATATATATATATATATATATATATATTTTTTTTCAGAATACGTAACTAAAATTCAATAATTTGAAAAGTAACCTTCAAAAGTTGTAGCGTGGAAAAAATAAAATAAAATAAAATAAAGGCGAATACTAACAGTGTTCCGAAATAAATTAAAATATTGGCATCTCAACATTTGGTCATAAATATATCTTAAAAGTAGAAAATAAACTCTTTAAAAAAACGCGATATATTAACGTTATTTACATATTAAGAACGAACAAAAGGTGTTATTTATACTCGACTGCCAATGATGCCCTCTGGAATCACGAATTTTTAATAAACAAAAATACAAAATTGAAAAAGAAATGGCTATAAAAATTGGTTACAATGACATTTATAAACACTAAAAAATAATATATATATACAACGATACCATTTTCGCGTCTGTAGAATTAAAAGGACTTATTCAACAGTTGAATTAAATTGGAATATTTAAAAATACACACATAGGTTTTCCGTTAAATTCGTTTTATAATATTTCTTTTATCCTTAAACAAACTAAACTATATCATGCATGCCAAATGATACACACATAGCTTATGATTAGCATTTCAATAGCTTAACACGTTAGAAAATAACTCTGTATCTAATTTACATTATTCTAATGTATTATTCATTATAATTTACATTTTATGTGATTGTGGTAATCTACCAAACCATTAGAAATTTGCACACAATACACCTAACTTTTAAAATTTCAAAAGAGTGATTTATGTAAGCGACGCGTAATGTGCAAATAACTTTGTTTGACAAGAGAACGCTGAAGATAACACTACTAAAAGATATTAGTTTTAGGAATTTAGACAGAGAGTCCACAAATATTCTTGCAATTTTCTATGACATAAGACGTGAACAAGAAATATCATAACAAAGAATTCTCTCGTTATCATGTTTTATACGTTAAATTTAGATGTGTGATTTAATTCCCATTGAAACATTAATCCATTGTAATAAATATATAATAAATAAAGTGTATAATACATATATAACAAATGTATAATTAATATATATGTAATGTATAAAGTATATATGAAATAATATATATAGAAATGTATAAAGTATATATGAAATAATATATATAGAAATGTATAAAATATGTAATAAATAAATATGTAATAAGTAATTCATTGTTTATAATTTTTATGATTAATTCATTGTGGTTGGCAGATTTTTCTCATTTAAAACAGTAACAGCATAATAATTTAAACACTTTTATAATTTGTAAGCCACGCCTTTTGGCATTTTTATTAAACTAAATAGCTGCCAATTTTTTTAAATTTATTCCGGAATGATGCTAGACCCGCCCTATTTTCACACCGTAATATTTGTAGAAAAATTTCTTCACTATTTAACTATGATTAAAAATGAAAAATATAACTCTAAAAAGATTTCGGTGGGGAAAAAAAGGCGGGGCTAACAACATTCCGGAATAAATTAAAAAACTTAGCATCTATGAAACGCTACAGTTTTTAACAAAACATTTTTACTTTTTGATAAATACCATTGTCATGTATATACACCTACGTCCATTAACGGCCCTCTTCACTTACCGTCGCCGGAAGCCCGAGCCCATGTTATTCTATGGTGAAATTTTCTTTACAAATAACTTATTAACTAATACATATTTTTAAATTCTATTTTCCCATTCAGAAAATTCCCAGCTGTTAAATTGACGGACCTTTTTTAAAAATGTATTTTTTTAAATTTTTAATATTTTATTTTGAAATTGCAAAATGAAAATATTTCACATATTGAGAATTCGTATTTTGCAGCTAAAAAATATAATATAAAAGAGTAAAATAATAAGTTTTTAAAAAAGGTCCGTCAATATAACAGCTGGGAATTTTCAGAATGTGAAAACAGAAATAAAAAATATGTATTAGTTAATAAGTTATTTGTAAAGAAAAATTTCCCATAGAATAACATTAGCGTCAGCTTCCGGCGGCGGTGAGTGAAGCGGGCACTTAAGCTCTTAGATACGAGTATACAATATCATGTTTACTTTTTTAGGAGTGTAATTAAAAAAGAAAAAAAAACGACAAAAAGGCGATTTTATTATTTTTGTTGTTGTTGTTCTCGGCATTTGCAACATATGTCCGCAAAGGGTTAATATGCAGTGATTTGCGAAGAATACAACCACAAACATAACAATATTTAAATTTATTTCGGAAAACTAATATTAACTGTTTTTTTTTTTTTTTTTTTTTTTTTTTTTTTTTTATTTTAACACCTCTTTTCTTGAAGGCTAGCGTTGAACATAAATACGAAACTCTTTCAATAAATTGTGAAATACTTTCTAAGACTTTTTTAGTCATGCAGAAAAAAAACTATCATCACAACATACACACACACACACATATATATAAACGGATTTTTTTTTTTCAGTTCATTATTATTATTATTATTATTTTATTTTATGAGTGGGAAAAAACTTCAATCTCAAATCTTCTCGTTTTATACATTTAAATGATTAAGTATTTCATGAAACTAATTAATTTTAATATTTTCTTTAATAAAGAAATAAACATGAAATATTCTGTTCTAATATCCAGATACTCTGTAGACGCATTAGAATTTTACTTTCAATTGTAAAATAATGGAAGTATGTTACTTGATAAGTACAAAAAAAATTTTAATTTCATCATTTTTAAAATTTCAGTTCAGTAAAATGCTCTTTTGAAAAAAAAAAATATATATATAAATAAATAAAATGATTTAAAATATTATATTTTAAGTATTCGGAAAAAAAAATCTGTCTCTTTGAGAATACTCCAGAGTAGGAAGGACATTGTAAGACAACTGTATGAAAAATGTAGTAAAGCTGAAGAAATTGGAAATTTGTTCTCCTTGTACACACAAAGGCATGTCGAGAATAAGTTTTATTCATGCATAAAACATTTAATGTATGCATCCAAGTTTTAAAACAATCTTTTGTTGAAACAATCCTCCATTTTTTCCATCTTTTTTATATCAAAGTCAAACTGAAATGAAAAATTCTTAATAAAAAAAAAATAGAGAGAGTTACCAACATTTTAATATATTTTGGAGCACTTTTTATCCCCGCCTTTATGTTATACCACATTTTTTTCTTATTTTTATCGTAGTTTTACACAGTGTTGCCAGATATGGCGAATATTCAGTTTTCACCAATAATTTTTAATTGTAACGTTTGGTTAATCACTTCGAAGATTGATAGTCTATTATATATATATATATATATATATATATAATATGATTTTTTCAAAATTATTGGTGGTAGTTGAATAAAAAATTCGCCAGATCTGGCAACATTGGTTATATATTGAAGAAAATTAATCTTAAAATAAAGGTGGGGTAAAAAATTATCGCGAATAAATTAAAATGTTGGCAACTATGAATATATCTTACGAAGAAATTTATTTAAAACTTATAGGTATGTAGGTGATTTCAATTCACTTTGTACAAGGCGTTTCCGTGCCAAGTTTCAAAAGTTATAGGGGATGTAGCGTATCCTGATGATTCAGATTCATATAGCCATAGCCTCCTAAACTAAATGCCATCCGCATGGCTCGGAAACTTTGCGGTAGACAGCACCACCTGGTACAGATTGCGCGACTTTTTTATTCAACATCCACAAAAAATTTTTAAAAGTGGGATTTCATATACATAAAAAGCGAACAGAATCGAAGAGACATCGATTGTAGATATCATATATCACTTCTTAAAACTATTGGTGACAGTTGAATAAAAAAATGGCACAATCTGTACCAGGTGGTGCTGTCTACCGCTTGAACTGTTGCCAAGTTTCCGAGCCACGCGGAAGGCATCTAGTTTAAGAGGCTATGATATGGCAATGCAGGGTTAGAAATGTTTTCCTGACATTAAGGTGTACACAGAAACGTGAAAAATAATAAGATGCCAAGAAAGCGAATATTTGTTTTAATAATAAATGTACATGATTAAAAATAGTTTATTTTAAAAATAGTGTATTATTAAAGATAGTGTACAAAGTTTCATAAACCGATATCCACTGATGCCTCACATCTACAGTAAATGAAATTCCGAATATTCTTGAAGAATCCAGACTTATCTCGAATTTCTGCGACAGCTACTGCGATTCGTAAAACCAGCTGCTTGGGGCTGTCAAGGACATGATGGCTGCACTGAAGTCGCTAAAAGAAATTTCGAATATTGTTACTGATTCTCATTTCTTTTGTTCATATACATTTATTATTAAATCGATATTCCTTTGCGTGTCGCTGTATGTTACTTCTGTTTCTGTGTATACCGACACGTCAGGAAGGCATTTTAAACCCTGCATTGTTCCGAGTTGAACCCTGCATTGTTCCTGTTATGATTCCGAATCATCAAGATGCTCGGTAGTTCTTCTAAAATTTCTGAAACGTGCTACAGTAACAGTATGTATATACTATATTGTAATTTATTATACTACTAGCAAAGTCCCGTTTCGGGAACGAACCGAATTCCGAATGCGGGAAAAATTTCAAAATCAAACTCGAAATGTACAAAACTCCGCCTGATGCTGCCTGCGTGCCAATAAATCAAAGTTTGAAAGTTTGAAACCATTTTTTAATTCATGAAATCAATGAAGGTAGTGAATCAACGAAGGCTTTTCTCGCTTTGCTGGTCACTATATTTAAAGGAAACTCTTTTCTATATTGCTTTACAAACAAAAATAAAATTTAAAGAAATCATGAAATTGCTTTAAAGTCCGCTTTGGTTTCCCGTTGGTTTATATTATTATTATTTTTTGTTTATTTGTTTGTTTCTTTTCTTTTCGTTTTCTTTTCCTTTCTATATTTATTGAATTCGATTTTTCGTTTTTCGATATCACGTGATTGAGCAGATGACTATTTTATTTATTTAACGTTATATTATTATTTATTTAACGTATTTTATTTATTTAATTTATTTCCATTAATTTTTCGAACAGTCGTTCAACTTTATCTAAATTGATTTTTACTTCATTTTCAATTTTCATTTTTTCATGTGCGTGAGTAAAATATTTTATAATTTTTATTTTTCGCGTGAAAGCATATTTCATTTTATGTTTGGGAAAAAAAAAAAAAAAAAAAAAAAAAGTATTTTTTTTTCTTTTTTAGCAGCAATTAAAATTTTAAATGCCCACATTTAAAGCTTTTACCAGGTTATTATTTTCACATTTTAATTAATTTTAAAAAATCTAATCCAAATTTCGTTACAAATAAGGTACCAAATGCAAAGGGGCATTTTTTTTTCTGAATCCCTCGGTTTAATTAACTTATCGATCGAACAATTAGATTTTTTTAAATTAACTAAAGTTTGAAAATCTCGTGACAATTTTTTTAAATTAACTAAAGTATGAAAAGCTCGTGACAATTTTCTTAAATTAACTAAAGTATGAAGAGCTGGTGGCAACAACACACAGACAAACAGAAGAAAATCTCTCTTAGCCAATCAACTTCTGTCCAGCCACGAATTTGCAGGAAAAAACTCTCTTAGCCATTTATATATATATAGAGAGAGATTATAAATATTTTTTAATTATTAAAGTATATATTTATATATATATATCTAGATAGGGTTTCATTTATACTTGTTGATTAATAAAAATACTGCCTCACAACTTCATACATTCTTCTTAAAAGTAATCTGTTTGGTTAAATATTTTTTTCAGTTTTAATTTTAATCCTAAATGAGATTAAGATTTTCGCTTAGAGATAATATATTTAAAATACAATGCATAAAAATGTCAAAATGTCATTTATTTCTTTACTTTTAGATTTGAATTTAGGTGCTCGTGGGTTTCGATTTTAAATTATCATAATTATTTCCCTCCCTAAAAGCGTTAATACAGATTAACCATTTGATAATATGTAATTTATAATTTAATGCAAATTTTATAATTTGTTTCGAAATATCGTTCGTATCTGCCTTTTATTCACACCACATCTTTTATAAAGTAATTTTCTGCAATATATAATTACGATTCTTTACGAAGAAAATTACTTTTCGCAAATTATGATGTGAAAAATGGGGACGATAATAATAATTATCTGGAATAAATTATAAAATTGTCAACTTTGGTTAAAAAGCAGCGATTTGAATAGAACTCAAGTACTGTCGTGCCAACATCTTAATTCATACCGGAACATTCAACACCAATTTTCTTGAAAGCTAACGTTGAACATACATACGGCCATCTTTCAATAATTTTTGAACCATTTTCCCCAAGGCTTCTTTAGTTATGAAGAAAAAAGAAATATGCAACACTCAATTCATACCTTTTCATGGCATTTTTAAAAATATCCCGTTGTTTTCCGATTTCTTTAGTGCATACAAAAAAACTAATAATAACAGAAAAAAAAATTACTTAAGTTTTAAAACAATTTATTTATAAATATTTAAAACGAATGTTTTTAGATCTTTTTTTTCCCCAGTCTCATGAGTTCAAGAAAACGTTATTCCAATTCTGGTTTTTTAAATACATTTAAATAATTACATATTTCATAAAACTCTAAATAATTATAATATATATATACGAGGTGTTGCTATTAAATAACGAGACTATTGCTGCTACAGATGAACTACATATGCGCGAAATGCGAATGACCGACAGCTGTGCAGCGTAAAGCCTTCTCTTTCGATTGCAGCTCTTCCCGTGTTTGTAGAGAAATCAGTCTGGCCGTAACTTTTGTTTGTGTAAGAGGTGTTTGTTTCGTTTTGCCGAAAAGTGTAAAAGTAGAGCAAAGGACTGTCGTGAAATTTTACGTGAAACTTCGTAAAATCGCTAGTGAAACTTATCTTTTATAAAAACAAGTTTATGGCGATGAATGTTTATCACGTGTGCGAGTTTATGAGTGGTTCAACCGTTTCCAAGATGGCTGAGAAGACTTTGGAGATGATGACCGAAATTCAAAGCAATGATGATCCTTTTTCTTCGACATTCATGGTATTGTGTACCTTCACTGGGTTCCTGAATGTCAAACTATTAATCAACATTACTATCTTGAGGTGCTTGCTCAACTCCGTGAAGGGGTAAAGAAAAAACGACCCGAATTGTGGAAGAACAAGTCATGGGTTCTCCACCAAGACAATGCGACGGCTCACACGTCATTGTCTGTCAAGGCGTTTCTGGCCAAATACAACATCCCCGTTTTAGACCATCCGCCTTATTCGCCTGACCTGGCCCCATGTGACTTTTATTCGTTCCCCAAAGATAAATCTGTATTAAAAGGAACAATATTTGAGTCAGTTAAAGATGTGAAAGAAAAAGCGGCACGCCTCATGCAGGAGCTCACAGAACAAGACTTCCAGCCCGGTTTAGAACAATGGAAAATTCGCATGGAGCATTGTAGGAATAGAGGAAGGGTGTATATCGAAGTTGATAACCACTAAATATGTATAAATTTAAAATAAAATGTTTTACAGCAAGAGTCTCGTTATTTAATAGCCACACCTCGTATATTTTCAATAATGAAGCAACGTATATTATTCCACTTTAATATCCCAAAACTCTGCAGACACACTAGAATTTTAGTCAAAAGTATAATAATAAGCGGAAGTATGTTACTTGATACGTACATAGAAATTTAAAAGTTTCATAAAGTTCAGGATTTGAATTCAGTATTTCAATTCTCTTTTAAGCAAAAAAGATATTTTAGGTTTGAAATTTAATACTTTATGTATTTGAAAAAATTCTCTCTCTCTAAGAATATTCCAACGCATGTGTGTGGGCGAGGCGGGGGTGTTGATAAGACAACCGAATGAAATATTAAGTAATGTTAGAGAAAACAGAACATAAAAGCATGTCCAGAATAAGTTTTAGTCATGCATAAAATATTTAATATATGCATGCAAGTTTTTAAACAATGTTTTATTAAATAATCATCTATTTCTGCCATCTCTATCATATCAAAAGCAAAATGAAATGAAATATTCTTCTTTCTAAAAAATATATCTTACAAAGAAATTTATTTAAAGTTAAAAATAATAATAATAATAATAAAATAACTTTAGATATGTAAATGAGATTTAACTTATTTTATCTATGTTATATTTTGTTTCGTTATGCTTTATTCTAAAAAATTTCAAAATATTAAAGTCTCTTTTACACAAAGTAAGAGCTTTTATCTAGATAGCTTCAGTTGATGCCTGTTGACTAACAAATATATTGCCTCACAACCAGAGCCTGATTAAGGGGGAAGCACACATTATTTATACTTAACACCGTTATTTCTTAACAAATACTTTCCTCCTATAATAAACAGAAATGTCTCATTAAAAATTATTTTAAAAGAATTCTGGTGTCTAATAACGGAGAGTAAATTGGATTGTTTTACACCGTTCATTTTTTATAAAAAATATTTCCTCGTCAAAGCGTGGAATTTCTATGACATGAAGTAAAAAATAATTGTAAAAATATTCCGGTGAGAGCGGAGATAATGTGTGCTTCCCCCTTCATCAGGCTCTGCTCACAACCTCAAACATTTTTCTTAAAAATATGTCCTGCGCTTTTAAAACATTTTTTTTTCAATACGAATGCTAAATGTTATTGACACTTTTTTTTATTTCAAATAATTCTAAGGTAAATATTGCGATTCTTAAAAAAGTTACCAGAGCTTTGAGATTTATTTTTTACTTGTATTTAAGAGAAAATTGACATTAAAAATGTTTATAATAATTATTTTGTAAATAGAGGTGTCAATTTCGTTCTGCATACAAGATCCTTATTAATTTTACCACTAATTTGTAACAAGAGTCATTCTTTAATTAAGTCAAACAATTTCTTTTATAAATTAATAATTATTGATTAATATATATATATACATATACATATGCAGAATATTTAAGTGTGTTCCTGGATTAATTGTGCTATGCATGCAAAGAAAAAGAACCAAAAAGTTTATTTTATATATATAAAGTATTACATAGCATTAAATAGCAACAAATGTCGGTATTTTCTCTCCGACTCAACCATAATTGAATTTATATAGTATAATCTTTTAGCATTTTTCCATAAGCAACAAAAGGTAAAATTTGTTTGATGGAAAAAAAATATATATATTGATGGAAATCCAAAAAGTCCACACCGAAGCAAATCTGATGTAAGCACAATGAAGAGAACTCAATTAAAGCGAATTTAGGTAAACTACAAACTAAAAATACATTTCATTTCTTTATTAAGGAAGAATAAAATTCTTCATAATTAATTGTCGATAATTATTACGAAAATTGTCGATAATTACACAGGCCTGCAAAATTTTAATCATGAAAAAGTGTTTGGAATGTAATGACTGGTGTTTATATTATATTTGACTGGTTTCGAATATGGAATCCATTTTTCTCTATCACGTAAGGATTTTTTACAAAATGAGCTTAAGTATATTGGCACGAAAACCTATTCTACATATTCTGGGGAAAAGAAGGTCTTTTAAAAATATTTTTAAGTGTTTTATTTACAAATAAATTAATATATCAAACAATTCGAAATAATCTTTTAAATATGTATTGATTTTATGTTAATTGGAAATTATATTAATGAAAACAGTTAATGGTTACTAGATCTGCTAACTATACTAGTTTATCCGTAATGGCTATAAGCCCCGCCTTTTTTTCACACCAGAATAGTTGTAGAGAAATATTCAGCAATATTTTCTCATGATTAAATAAGAAGACTATTGTTCTACAACTATTCTGGTATGAAAAATACGCGGGGCTTAATACCATTACGGATAAACTAGCATAGCTAGCAGGTCTAGGTTACCATTATTTAATATATTTTGAATTCATATAGCCTCATAGCTGCCAATATTTTAGTTTATTCCGGAGTACTTTTAGCCCCGCCTATATTTCGCACCACTTTATTTATAGAAAAATTTTCTTTAATACATAACTTCGATAAAATAAGAAAAAGTTACTATAAAAAGATAAGTGGTACTAAATAGAGGCTGTGGTGGTGGTGGGGGGGGGGGTCTAAAATTACTCCGGAAAAATTTAAAATATTGGCAGCTATGTATCCTTAATGCTCTCTTTTCCTTTTGCCCTGAAAGTTCTTTTTGACACTTAATATATTATAGGCAGTACGAAAGGCTTCTCTTTGTGGCATCCAACAGTAGTCCGTCATTATATTGGCGTTCTACTTACTCTGGTATCTATACTCCATCTCTTTTTAATTTTCAATTTTTTAAAAACTGGTACGTCATCGAATGTTTCGAGTATTTTTCCTTAAATCAGCGTCCAAAAACCTATCGGAATCAGTTATTGATTTCTAAACACTTTTTTGGTTACAGTCATGTGTCAAAAAGTATACAAAAGTATACTATTTAAAATTTTCTGGTATGGGGGGTACGCACAACACGTAATAACTTCGCACCACTATCACTATGTGATATTAAACTAAGAGTTACTTTAGTTCTGGAAATAATTAAACTATTTTTATAAAATTAAAAAGTAAAATACTTTAATCCAAACGTGAAATTTTCTTAGAAGTTAAAATTGCAGCATTTATTGATATTATTGCACAATGTGTTTCGTCTTAATTCACATACTCTTAATTTAATTTTAGTATTAACACTTTCGCAACCGCTCACGTAGATTCACGTCATTTGAAAATCTCTAACTCCACCAATGGGCGTTTCTTTTGGAAATTGTATGTTATTTGTTTCTTAAAAATATACACAACATTCATATCTGTACAATCAATGTACTATAGACACAAATATTTTGAAAAGAGAGAGTATGATTATAAAATATATTCCGTTGTAATACACGGTGGTCACAGACCACTTTTTTCCCTCATTCTTCCACCAATACTTTTATTTCGGAATTTTTAATGGAATGTTTGCACCATTAAGTAAGTAAAAATTATTTTATAAATATTCTGGTGGAAGAATCAGGAAAAATGGTGAGTCTGTAACCACCCTGTACATGCGAATGTAGAAAATGTTGCTCTGAAAAATTGTAACTTGAGAGAATAACGCCCGAAGGCGGACAAAACTGTCAAAAAGACGAAAACATGCGGTCGAGAATGTGTTAATTACAATTCATTACATGCTTTATATAATTCATTCAACGTTTTTATTAAATCTTAGCTGTCAAGTACTAATACATTTTAATACTACTTTTCTACGTAATTTTTGTTTTTCTTACTTAATCAAAGGAAACTACTACAGAACTTATAAAAATTGTACTTAAAACAAGAAAATTTCCAGTCTCAAATATCACAGTAGTTGAAATCTATCTGCCACAGATAAACGTTAGAGAGTTAGACCCTTTTTAGGTTTGTTCTTATATCTCAATAAAAATTTATTTATATTTCCTCATTCAACTATTTTTATATATGCAATGTTTCATTTTAATACACATATAAACTCAACTTTTTTTTCCACATTACTTAGGTGAACTTTTGTTTAGTATCTTCTTCGAGAGAAATAAATAAATAAATATATATATATATATATATATATATATATATATATATATTCAATCAGTCTAAAATAAACCTTTCAGAAATTTATTTTAATCATTTAAAATAATTTAAATTTACAATAAATACTCCAAACAACTAAATCTAACTCTTTCAGTGTAAAGCTTCTTTTTTTTTATATATATAATAAATTGGTTCTTTCTTTTTTTCTTTCTTTTTTTTTTAACCTTTGCAGAGATAACTAACTTTTTTTTATAGTTTAAAATCTTTCATTCGTAAAAACTTTGTTTAAATTACTCTATTCAAAGATAATCATTTCCAATGCTTTTAAACGAAATACACGAAATTATCTGCAAATAAAATCTTTTCCTTATTTATATATTGTACATGAATTTCTTTAAAAATTAGCATTATATTTTCTTGGATTTCATTATTTAGCTATAATTTAAATTTAGTTAAAAGAGGTTTTCCTTCTACTACGGTTAATCTATGCGGGTTATCTCACAAATTTAATCTTTTTTTTTTTTTTTTTAATAAAATGATTCAGTAACAAATTTTAAGTAATACTTTAAATAATTGATTTTTTATTTATTTTTTTAATAACTCACAAGTAACAACTTGTTAAATTTTGGTATTATTTATTAAGTTTAAGTCAAAGATTAAGTTCCAGTTAAAAAAAAAAAAAAAAAAAAAAAAGCGAAGGAGGATAAAATGAGAATAAATAAATAAGTAAATAAGTAAATAAATAGTATTTTAAATAAATTATTTTAGTAAATTTATATTGGTAAATTTAAAATAAAAACAACACACGCAAATTTGCATTTGAGTGTTAAGTATTTTTCAAACACTTTATTATAGTATATATTTTAAAACTATATATATATATAAACTATTAAAATTATTTTTGCATATTATTTCATTTCATTGTATACAAAGGTCACAGTGGCCCATATTTTGAATACGCCTATTTATTATTATTATTATTATTATTATTATTATTATTATTTTTCATAACAAAAAAATCTGCTTTGATTATCTGTCGAATTTCGAGGATCAAACAAGGAAAAAGTTTTATTAAAAAATTGTATTTAAAATACAGGACACTGCAACTTCTGATTGTATAATTTTATTTGGAATTTCCATAGCTGCCAACTTGTACTTTTTTTTTTTTTTTTTTTTTTTTTTTAAATACTCTATAAACCTTTTATAAGTTTTCTTGTTTTTTCTATAATTAAGGATGTTAAAATTTTTTACTCTGAAAAAGTTGGGCTAAAAGACTGTACTAGTTGGCAGAGATGAATTTTGTTTAAAACTGGCTTTGTGTAACTTTTTCTTTTTTGTCTGAAATTTATTCAATATATTACGATAAATGAAAAGAATAAATTAAATGAAACATCATAAGTGCATGCTTGCCAACCTAACCCGGAAGATTGTTAGTTTCTGCCTCTTTTTTGTACACCACTTAATTTTCGGAGTAATTATCTTCAAATATATTTACGATCAAATAAGAAGAAAACGACTAAAAATAGAGACTAGTATGAAAAGAATGGGCGGAAAGGGGCGGGACTAGCAATCTTCCGGGTTAGGTTGGCAAATATGTAAGCGTTAAAATTTCTCAAAAGATGTGATACAGAATGTGATACAGATGATTACAGAATTATTTCGTAATTAATATAAATTTTGGAAATCAAATTGATTTAATTTTAGCTCTTTCATAATTTAGAATAAACTTAAAGAAAAATTCAGAAAGTGAAAAAAAAAAAACACTTTTTACGATAAATTTTATTTTATTTTATCTTCAATAATTTTAATTTTATTTTTTAAGTTTACAAAATTTTTTCTTCCCTCCTTCAATCAAAACATCTCATCCAAAACATTTAACACCCATTTATTGAAACAAAATTAATTAAATTTCAGTTCAGTATTAACTTTATATATAAATATATATATTAATTATTTGCTTTATGTATTGCTAAGCTTCATTTTATTTTTTATCTTTACTTTAACTTTCATTTGCAAAATTCCTAATCAATTAAACTACGATCAGCTGAGAGACACAGATAGAATTTTTTGAAATGCAACTTCAATTTCTTTTGAGAATTTTCTTTTTTCTTTATTTCTTTATTTATTTTTTTAATTCTGTACGAAATATATATATATATATATATATATATATATATATATATATATATATATATATATATTAAGTGTACTATATAATTTCGTAAAATAAAAATACACATTTCTTTAACTGCAATTAAACTTTTAATGCATACCTAAAAGGATATGAGTCTCAGTATAATTTTCAAACTTTTACTCCGAAGAATTTATAAAAGAATTATTTCATAAATAATAATAATAAATATTATTATTAATTTTATATTATTATTAATTTAATTATAATTATTTAGTAATATTATTAATTAATTAATTATTATTATAATACAAATTATAATATGATAATATAAAATTAATTGTACTAATAGTATTAAATATTATTAAATTTTTAAAATTTGTATTTTAAGCGCTTAAGTGGCTTTTTAGTTGTTTCTTATACTGAAAAACGCTTTAATTCTGATACATTTTAAATAAGTTTAACCGTGTCTGCAATATATACTGTGGTTGTACTCCCTCCCCGCCCCCCCGCCCGGGCCTTTTTATGGCACTTTCAGCATAATTGCGGACATTTTAATTTATTCTAGAGTGTTTTTAGCCCCGCATTTATTTATAGAATAATTCTCTCCAATATATAACTACGATAAAACAGCAAAAGAAATACTGTTAAAAAAAAAAGTTATACGAAATATAGGAGGGGCTAAAAATACTCTGGAATAAATTAAAATGTTGGTAGCGTTGCTTTCAAAAATGAGAAATGCCCACTCTTTTTACTACCACTATTTCTTTACAAAAAATCGCTATCCTGTTTAATCATGGCCCATTACTAAAATAGTAAACAAAAAAATATAATATTAAATTTAATCTAAAATACTAAATTATAATTACAAAAGCCAAAAAAAAATTGGTTTGTCAAATTTGTCAAAATTTGGTTTGATACTTTTAGATAATACTCTTTTTTATTTTATTTTTTCTTTTTTTTTCCGATGCAACCGAAAATGAAACGTTCTTTTCCCTATCACATATAGAACTTTGTAAATACAGGATGTCTACCAACATAATTTTCTTCCATAATTCGGGGAGTTTCTAGGATTTTTCCAGGATTAATTAGAATTAATTATTGAAACATACTTTAAAAATTACCATACAATCGTAGTATTGTTAGTCCCGCCCTTTTTTTCACACCAGTATTTATTTTTTTTTTTGAGTAATATTCTTCGAATGCAATTACGATTAAATATAAAGAGAAATACCCTAAAAAGATACTGGTGTGAAAAAGAAGGCGTGTTGCTAACAATACTACGGAATATTATTTAGTACGTTCGCAAGTATGCGGAAGACACATTGTATTGAAAAAAATATGCATGTCATACAAGAAAAAATGACTTCTGTTTTAATTTCTGTACACCAAAAAACATAAAAATTAGCCAAAATTATCTAAAAAAAACTTTAGATGTAGACCTGCGTTATCATTTAAAATTTCACTAAAATATTTTTATTTGGTAAATTTTACACTATTGTAACATTCGAAGAAAAATTTGAATTAACAAATCCGAGAACAAATTAAGTTTCTATAAATACGTGTCATGTCGCGCATGAAATAATGTTCTGAATTAAGTTGAGAAAGAAAATATTTCATAAAAACTACATAAAATTGAAGACCATTTATTATATTTTTGCATTTTGTTTTGTTGAAATTATAAGTTTAGATTTCACTATATTTTTTTAGTTTCTAAACGTTTGTTCAGAACGTAATTATGAAAAAATAAAAATAACTCGTATATTAATTTGTAAAGAATATACCTTTATACACATGTTGAAATTGGACAAACAATTGTTCTTTTTTTTTTTTTTATAACTTAATTAGTCTGTTATACAGGGTTGTCACAGGAGACATTTTTTTATTCTTTCTACACCACTCTTTTCAAGTAAAACAATTTATAATGTGCAGCACTATTTATCGGCATATAACTAGTATACACGTGAATCAGCATTTTCCCTACATAAATATATTATAAATTTTAATTTACGAGAATTGTGGTACAAAAAAAATATAAAAAAAAATCGACTGTGGTAGCCCTAGCTATACGGAATTACATCAAACATAACGTCAGGGATAGAACATGGGCGCAGAATTCATACCGGTATTTGTTTAAGGAATTTCTCTACCTATAATATTGTTGATTTAAGTAGTAAAAAGCTTTCTTACATTGATTGTGGCATGAGTTCTGCGCCCGAGTTCCATCCCTGCGATAACGTATATAGCTGAATACACTTAATAGTTTTCAGGGAAATGTATTATTCTTTATACAAAAAATTTAGCACGTAAGTTAACGTACTCCAAGTAATATAATGAAATATCACCAGTCGTAGTAAAACAGGTCAACAACCAAAGGATTTTTTCATTTATGTCTGGAAAAATTCGTTCTCTATCCATCGTAAGTATAAATTTAGGAGTTCATGATATATGAGATCATTAATACAGAGCCTGATTAAGGGGGAAGCACACATTATCTCCGCTCTCACCGGAATATTTTTACAATTATCTTTTACTTCATGTCATAGAAATTCCACTCTTTGACGAGGAAATATTTTTCATAAAAAATGAACGGTGTAAAACAATCCAATTTATTCACCGTTATTAGACACCATAATTCTTTTAAAATACTTTTTAATGAGAATTTTGTGTTTATTATAGGAGGAAATTGTTTTTTAAAAAATAACGGTGTAAGTTTTAATAATGTGTGCTTCCCCCTTAATCAGGTTCTGCATTAATACACAATGATATAAATGGAAAATATATATACATTCAATATTCTTTTATTAACACTTTCGCGACCGCATGTTTTTGACTTTTTGAAAGTAAGCTCCGCCTATGGGCGTTAATCTTGTATATTGCATTATTTAAAAACAATGTTATCTGTATTCATATTTATAATATAAATAGTTATATATTACTATTATACTCTTTCTAATCAAAGTATTTGTATTCATAGATCATTCATTGTAGTACAAGTGTGAATATTGCGTACATTGTTAATAAATATTGTAACCTATGTAACCTAAAGAAACGCCCACTGGCGGAATTACAGATTTTCAAATGACGTGGATTCACGTCGGCGGTCGTGAAAGTGTTAAAAGGTTTGACACAGAAATATTTTCGTATTTAACATATTTCTATTTTTAACCTTTAATAATGTTTTATATTTTAATTTCGAAGTTATGATATAAGTTTAAAGGGACTCGATAGTTAAAAAATATTTTTAATGAACTTTATAATACTTTTTCTGCATATTATTAAGGAAGATAGCGACACGAACAACAGAAACTAATTTACCGATACAATTTGGAAGAAAGAAGTATTCAATTTACACCACTATATCTTGTTACTGTTTTTTATATATAAAATAATCTAAATTTTCTTTGATTTACCTTTAAGCTTTGTTTGAACAACGTTTTTCATACATGGATTGAACACTTAAAAGTGTTTTCCGTAGTTCCAAATTCTTATCTTGTTTGATTATGGCAAACCTGAGGAGGGTGTAGTATCGCTCTGCTCAAAGCGAGGCAAAACAGGGGAACAACCAAAGGATTTTTTTTCGTTTACATATGAAAAAATCCGTTCTCTATATATCCCCTGTATATATCCCCGTAAATATATACCTCTCGAATATTCTTTTATTAAAAGTTTTACAGCAGAAAATATTTTGACATCTAATATTTTTTTTATATTTTAATCTTTAATATATTTTAATGTCTAATATTTTTTTATAATAATATTTTGAAGTCAAGATATAAGTTTAAGGGAATTCGACAATTAAAAAAATATTGAAAAGAACTTTACAATACTTTTTTTTTACATATTATTAAGGAAGTTACTTTCACAAAGATTATAAATAATTTGAAAGAAATATTATTATTTTATTTTAAACTAGCCGCCTTCGACGACCATCTGGTTCGCGACCTTTGAAAAATATGACCATATGAAAGTCCTGTTCGGTTGCGCCTTCTTCCCGTTTCAGGACTTAAAACAACTTATTTGTTCATTTTTCAAATGTAGCTTTTTTGAGAATTCTAACTATAGAAAATTCCCTCTCTAGTAGCGCCTGCCGCGCTTTACTCCCGTTACATGGTCTGAAACAGCCTGTTCGTACACGTGCAAGCGATTCTTGAAAAATCTCACCGTATTAAAGTTCCGCTCAGTTGGGCCTGCGGAGCTTTCTTCCCGTTTTAAAACCTACAAAAGCTTGCTGGCTCATAGGAATACCTGTGAAAATTCTAATTTTTGCAAATATCAACTCTGTGACGACTGCGATGCAACTTTGCGTTCCATGATATGAATCATGCGTAAAAGTATCATGTTTAGAATTTTATGTTGAAGCATTTACGTAGATTAAATATAAATTTCCTCTTGAAAAAGATGTGTATTCTCAGACTCTTTTTTTTTTTTTTTTTTTTTTTAAATCTTCAAATGTTTTAGATCGTAATTCAGAATCACTCGTGTCTTTACCAATAAAGTATATTTTACCTTTATGTTAAGATGTAAACATTAAATCATTAGAACAGGTGTGCAGAGAATAAGCCATAGATGAGAATATAGAGAAAAATTTACATCAACGATATATAAAAATTTTGGAAATGTGTCTTTCGTATTGTAGATACCAATGTCCGGAAAAATATGCTAATCTTCCAAAGAGTGCGCCGGTAGATATGGGGAAGGAGGTCGCAGACGTTCCCTAGATTTTAAAAATTCATTTAAACTGTCTCTACCCTTCATAATTTTGAAAAAATATATAGATAAAGTTATTTCAAATTATCAACCATTACAGAAGTATCATAATCATGTGAAAGTTTAGTTCTCTTCCATTAGGTGACTTATTTAATTGTATATGCTTTCACAACAGATAAGCGGGAAAAGGTAAGGGAAAAATGGAAATGAAAAAGGGAAAAAGAGGAAAATTTTGTTGAAATTGTAAATTTACGGGTGAGATCTCTGAGATTACCATCATTGTGTGATTTCTACGCCAGCCGTAGTAAAATAGGTCTACAACCATTTTTTTTTTTTTTTTTTTTTAATTTTTCATCTATGTATGGAAAAAGTCGTTCTCTATCCATCGTAAGTATAAATTTACGAGTTCGTGATATTTGAGAACATTAATACACAATAATATACTTGAAAAAAAAATCTTGAATATCTTGTTATTAATTGTTCTGGAACAGAAATTAATTTGGTATTTAATATTTTGACTACGAAATGATGATATAAGTTTAAAGGGACTCATTTTATTTAGAAAATATTTTAAATAAACTTTTTAGTGCTTTTTCTGCATATTATTAAGGAAGATAGTGTCACAAACAACAGAAACAATTTTAATGATACAATGTGAATGAAATAAGTATTCATTTGACACCACTATATATTTTAACTATTATTCATATATAAAATAATTTAAACTTCTTTCAGTTGATT
Source organism: Salticus scenicus (assembly GCA_963930645.1). NCBI lineage: Eukaryota > Metazoa > Arthropoda > Arachnida > Araneae > Salticidae > Salticus > Salticus scenicus. The sequence goes on along the minus strand of OZ005658.1, from coordinate 99,859,430 downwards.
TCTGAAATTCTGTTAACGACTCAACTTTTATAAATGGATTGAACGCTTCTGGTTGTTCTCCATGGTTACAAATTCAAAGCAGGTGGGACAAGCGGATAACCACAGAACGACTTCTTGTGTTAAAACAGAAAAATTTGAGTGCGTCTTGCGCATTCGTAGAAGGAAAGCTGTGAAGGAATAAATAAGTGGTTTATCCCTATTTTTACTTTTTCTCATTTATCTGTTATCAGAGTAAGTACTATTAATATAAGTCATCTGTAGGAAGAGAACTATACGTACAAAAGTCTAATTTTTTTTTTTCTTTTCCCTTAATAGTAAATTGTTTAAAATAAATTTATCTATGTGTATATCAAATTGAATAATAAAATACATTGATACTCTGTTATGGACTATGTATATATTGAATTTCAAGCAATATGCTCTTAAATATGTATATTACTACGTCATTTGACATTTTCAAATAACCACCACTTGGAAACGAATTGGCAGAATAATTTGTTTAATGAACTTATCCAAGATTTATAAGTAAGTATATCGTCTAAATTCGTTCGAATAAATTTTATCTTTTGGAAGTTACCATTATGACACATTTTTCATTATACATATTCATGCTCGAAGTTCTTCATTTTGTAGATTTTAATTTATATATATCTATACATATATTTCATACTTTCTTCTAATTTCCTTTGTTATGACTCATTTTGTGTAAAATGCGCCTTAGGAACTTTAATCTTGTCAAATGCATACAGTAATTTTTTTTATCTTTTCAATACAACATACAATCAGTGTCCCTGATGACATATTTTATTGTTGTATGCCCACGTTTTATAGGATTTTCATTAATTTTTCTTCTTATTCAACTTATTCAAGCTGTCAAAGTGACATCATTCCTTTTTATGCGATGTCTGAAAAAGAATTCATCATCATATATATATATATATATACACCCCGCGACAAAAAGTAGGTACAAAGGGTTTTTTCTTTGATTTTTCATAAAATAACAATGAAATCGTGTAGTTTGAAAGAATAATGCCCATAGGCGAAACACACAATAAAAAAGGCGAAAACATGCGATCGCGAAAGTGTTAATGGCTAAAATTGTTGGCCTATCTTTGTTAGTACACGCCTTTTCCATAACTTTTTTTTTTCTTTTTTTGTATGTGTATACTATGCTCTGATTTTGTTACAATTTTAAGTTTTAATTAGACATGCCAACATTTTAAATTATTCCGTAACATTGTTAGTGCCATTTTTGACTCTAAACTACTTTATTTTTAGTGAACTTTGCTTCAATATCTTGTAATAACGGTTAAATGGTATTAAAAATATCCTTCAAAAAGTGGAAGGAGTAAAAAGGTAGGTAATAACAGCGTTCCGAAATAAATTTAGCTTTTGCGGCGCAGGGTAATTCTGATCATTTAAATTACACTGCCACCGGACAAACAAAATTAAAATAAAAGAAATTTTGGAATTTCAGGTCAAAAGAAAGTACCATTTCTACTATGTTATAAATGTAAATTTTTGCTAAAAAATTTCCGGGATGAGCTTTGCACTTGAGATTTAATATTAGGTGTTAAATCAGCGGGAACACTGCGACTGAAAGTGTTAAAATGTTGGAATGTCTGATCCACGATTCTTTAAAATATTTCTTTTTTCCTTCATTTTGAAACTTTTTTTAATTACAAATTGTATCATAAATTATTTCAGTTTATTTCATAATATGATTTAAATCCAAGGTAGTTTATATTTAATATGATTTCAATTATTTTTCTTATATTTGCCTAATTTTTAATACGAATGTAAAAACAATTTTAAGTAACAATTCATTAGTGTTAATAGTTTTCGTTAACTGTTTGTTTAATCTTCACAAACTCATCGTATTTTATTTATATTTTTTAACGAATTTATTTATTTATTTATTTATTTATTTTTTATCAATAATTATTTCGATAAAAAAATTAGAAAGGGAAAGAGAAAAGAATAATAACATTTTGTAATAAATTCAATTTACCGTTATCTTTAGCGAGATAAGTTAGATTTAAAAAGTTTACAAAACTTTGTTCTTCCTTGAAATAGATTATTTCCTTTAAAACTTTTTCTAGTTCATGCGTTCAAACTACGTTAATTAAAATTCATTTATGTATTAACATTGTTTTCGTATGTCTCGGATTATCAGTTGCTTCATTTCATTTTAATTTATTATTCCTTTTAATTTTTATTTGCGAAGCTTTTGAACAAATTAAAATATAATAGGTTGAGAAATACAGACAGATTGTTTGAAATTTAAATTGAGTTTTATTTGGAAATTTAGTTCCTCTGTTCAAAAAAGGTATTTTTTCTTTTGATGATTACCAAATTGTTTCATAACTAATGGATGTGTTTCTTTTACTGTTACATAAATTAAAAAGAAATAATAATAATAAAAATAAATGGTCGTTTATTTAGTATAAATTTTAACCGTGTTAATATTTGAGTATTTTTAAAAATAAAAATCACTATAGTTTTATATATATATATATACAATTTCAACTATGTACTTTGTGTGTAAACTTATCAAGAAATAATTACGCTTTAGTGAAAAATAAAAAATCGTTTAATTCTATATATATGTATATCTATATATATTAAGTCTACCAAAAATTTATGGCTCTTTGAATTAATAAAGTGACACCGAAAATTTATATTTGGTAAAATTTTACATACTTTTCATTAACTTTCAAAATGATGATTGATAGAATATCATATAAATATTAATAAACAGAAATATCAAATGTCAGTTTATTAATTTAGAGAGACAGAGCTTTCTGATAGACTTATTGCATTATTATTATTATTATTATTATTATAGGAATTTTCAATATTTTAAGCTTTGTAACCTTACAAAACATTGGCTGAAATTTACTATATAAACATCTGTTCTTAAGATATGCATTTCAATATTATAACTACGCATTAAAACTTGCCTTAAATTAAAAATATTTAAGATTTTATAGTGATTAATTGCGTGTGAAATACAATAAATAATAAAAAAAAAAATCTAAAAAACAAAAACTATATTTTATTTTATTTTTAATTTTCATTACAGTATACTTTGTAGAATATAATTAGGTACAGAAAACGAAAATGTGTTAGTGCAGACATTTTGTTGATGTTGCACTAAATAGAACGAGCTATATCCATATTTCAAGACATTTTCTTCATTTACCATATTTAAAAAAAACTTCGTTCAAACCTTTAACGAACCATTTATTTCTAATATTGCATAGACGCCAACATCCTAATTAATATTCCGTAGTAGTGTTAGTACCCGCCCCTTTTTCTACACCACTTAATTTTTAGAGTAATTCACTTAAAATATAATTTCGTTTAAGTAAGAAGGAAAACAGTCTAAAAAAAAAGACCTGTGTGGAAAAAAAATGTGGGTGCAAACAATACTACACAAACAATTATAAATGTACCAGGTATGCTATAAAATCTAAAAGGAACTTATTGTTTATGAATATTGGTGATATTGAAAGTCTCAGGAAAAAAGGCGGGTGCATACGAATCGTGTGAATTAATTTTATTAAAGCCTGTTATCTTTCTATTTTCTATTTATGCTTTTGGGAACAGTTTTTTCAACACATTTTAAAGCCTTTATTTTATTTTATTTTATTTTATGTATTTCTAAAATTACATTGAAAACGTTTAGTGTTTTCTTTTAATATTAGCGCACTTTGTGTGATATAATTGGATGCACAAAATGTGTTAGTGCAGAATTTTAAAATATTTCAGCCCACAATATATTTTTTTCCGCGTACAATATACTTAATATAATAAATGCTATATTTGTCAAACATACAAATATTTTAATTTATTCCAGATCGCTAGTAATACCTGCCCTTTTTTAGTCCTACTTTATCTGTATTAATTTTTTTCCAATACGTAACTACAATTCAATAATTTGAAAAATGCCCTTCAAAAGTTGTAGTGTTGAAAAAAAAAAGGGGCGAATACTAATAAGGTTCCGAAATAAATTAAAATATTGGCATGTCGACATTTGGTCATGAATATATCTCAAAAGTAGAAAATAAACTCTTATAAAACACGCGATATATTAATGTTATTTATAAACTGAGAACGAACAAGAGGCGTTAATTTATACTCGACTGCCAATGATGCCATTTGGAATCACGAATTTTCAATAAACAAAAATACAAAATTAAAAAAGAAATGTCTATAAAATTTTTTTACAATGGCATTTATAAACACTAAAAAATAATATATATATATGATACCATTTTGGCATCTGTAGAATTAAAAGGATTTATTCAACAGTTGAATTAAATTGGAATATTTAAAAATGCACACTTAGGTTTTCCGTTAATTTCGTTTTATAATATTTCTGTAATCCTTAAACAAACTGAACTATATCATGCATGCCAAATGATACACACATAGCTTATAATTAGCATTTCAATAGCTTAACACGTTAGAAAATAACTTTGTATCTAATTTACATTATTCTAATGTATTATTCATTATCATTTACATTTCATGTGATTGTGGTAATCTACCAAACCATTAGAAATTTGCACACAATACCCCTAATATTTAAATTTCAAAAGAGAGATTTATGTAAGCGACGTCTAATGTGCAAATAGCATTATTTGACTACAGAACGCTGAAGATAACACTACTAAAAGATATTAGTTTTAGGCATTTAGACAGAGAGACAAATATTCTTGCAATTTTCAATGACATAAAGCGTGAACAAGAAATATCATAACAAAGAATTCTCTCATCATCATGTTTTATACGTTAAATTTAGGTATATGATTTAATTCACATTGAAACATTAATCCATTGTAATAAATATATAATAAATAAAATATATAATACATATATAACAAATGTATAATAAATACATATGTAATGTATAAAGTATATATGAAATAATATATATAGTAATATATAAAATATATAATAAATAAATATGTAATAAATAATTCATTGTTTATAAATTTCTGATTAATACATTGTGGTCGGCAGATTTTTCTCATTTAAAAAAGTAACAGCGAAATTATTTAAATAATTTTATAATCTGTAAGCCACGCCTTTTGGCATTTTTATTAAAAGGTTTTTAACAAAACACTTTTACTTATTCTTGTTTATATTTTATTTACACTAATCTGTTTGATAATATCATTGTCATATATATACACCTACGGCCATTAAGCTCTTAGGCACGAGTATATAATATCGTATTTATTCTTTTAGGAGTGTAATAAAAAAAAAAAAAAGGACAAAAAAGAGATATTATTATTTTTGTTGTTGTTGTTATTTTTGGCATTTGTAACATTCGTCCAAAAAGGGTTAATATGCAGTGATTTGCGGAGAATACAAAAGCAGACATGACAATTGGCGCAGCATGTCCCATTGTGGACCTTGTGCCAATAAAAGGCAACCAACCAACCAACCAGACATGACAATATTTAAATTTATTTCGGAAAACTAATATTATTATTATTATTATTTTTTTTTAACACCTCTTTTCTTGAAAGCTAGAACATAAATAAGATTGAACATAAATACGAAACTCTTTCAATAAATTGTGAACCACTTTCCAAGACCGTTTCAGACATGCAGGAAAAAAAATGTATCATCCCAATATATGTAATATAATATATATATATATATATATTAAAACGGATTTTATTTTGCAGTTTATTATTATTTTATTTTATGAGTGGAAGAAAACTTCAATCTCAAATCTTCTCGTTTTATACATTTAAATGATTAAGTATTTCATAAAACTAGAATTAGTTTTAATATTTTCTTTAATAAAGAAATAAACATGAAATATTCTATTCTAATATTCAGAAACTCTGCAGACGCATTCGAATTTTACTTTCAAATGTAAAAAATTGGAAGTATGATACTTGATAAGTACAAACAATTTTTTAATTTAATCATGTTTAATATTTCAGTTCAGTAAAATGATCTTTTAAACAGAAAAAAGAAAGAAAAAGATATTTTTGATTTAAAATTTTATATTTTCAGTATTAGAAAAAAATATCTGTCTGTTTGTGTCTCTTTTCCCTCCAGAATAGGAGAGTCACTGTAAGACAACTGTATGAAACATGTAGTAAAGCTGAAGATTATGGAAATTTGCTCTCCTTGTACACATAAATGCATGTCGAGAATAAGTTTTAGTCATGCATAAAACATTTAATGTATGCATCCAAGTTTTAAAACAATCTTTTGTTGAATAATCCTCTATTTCTTCCATCTTTTTTATATCAAAGTTAAAATGAAATGAAATATTCTTAAAAAAAAAAAAAAAAAAAAGAGCGAGAGAGAGAGAGAGAGAGAGAGAGTTACCAACATTTTAATTTATTTGGGAACACTTTTTATCCCCGCCTTTATGTCATACCGCATTTTCTTTTTTCTTATATTGTCGTAGATTTTTATACAGTGTTGCCAGATATGGCGGATTTTTTATTGAGTTATCACCAATAATTTTTAATTGTAACATTTGCGTAATCACTTCGAAGACTGATAGTCCATTATATATATATATATATATATACATAGCTGCCAATAATTTAATTTATTCCGGAGTAATTTCAGCCTCGCCTCTAATTCATACCACTTATTTTTTAAAAGCACTTTTTTCTTATTTTATCGAAGTTATGTATTTAAGAAAATATTTCTATAAATAAAGTGGTGCGAATTAAAGGCGGGGCTAAACGTATTCCGGAATAAATTAAAATATTTGCAGCTATGTGTATATATAATATCATTTTTTGAAAATATTAGAGATTATTAAATAAAAAATCCGCCAGACATGGCAACATTGGTTATGTATTAAAGAAAATTACTCTTAAGATAAATGTGGGGCTAAAAATTATCCCGAATAAATTATAATAATGGCAACTATGAATATATCTTTCGAAGAAATTTATTTAAAACTTATTAAAAACTTATAGATATGTAGGTGAATTTAAATTCACTTCATACAAGGCGTTTCCGTAGCACGTTTCAAAAGTTATAGGGAATGCAGTGTGTATCCTGATGATTCAGGTTCATATAGCAATACAGGGTTAGAAATGTTTTCCTGACATGGAGGTGTACACAGAAACATGAGAAATAATAAGATACCTTGAAAGCGAATATATGTTTTCATTATAAATGTACATGATTAAAAATAGTGTATTATAAAAATAGTGTATTGTTAAAGATAGTGTACAGAGTTTCATAAACCGATTTCTACTGATGCCTCACATCTACAGTAAATGAAATTCCAAATATTCTCGAAGAATCCAGACTTATCTCGAATTTTTTCGACAGTTACTGCGATTCGTAAAACCAGCAGCTTGGCGCTGTCAAGGACATGATGTCTGCACTGAAATCGCTAAAAGAAATTTCGAATATTGTTACTGATTCTCATTTCTGTTTTTCATATACATTTATTATTAAAACGAATATCCCTTTATGTGTCGCCGTATGTTAGTTATGTTTCTGTGTATACTGACATGTGAGGAAGACATTTGAAACCCTGCATTGTTGTACGATTCTGAATCATCAGGATGCTCGGTAATTCTTCTAGAATTTCTGAAACGTGGTACAGTAACAGTATGTATATACTATATCGTGATTTATTATACTATATTATAAATATTTTTTAATTACACAGGCCTACAAAATTGAAGGTGACAAAATATAATTTGATGATTTTAGCTGAACTTTGTGTTTTTTGATATGCTGAAACCGAAAAGGCAGCCTATTTTTCTCTATCACGTATAGATTTTTATCAGTAAAGTGTGCTTATCGACACAATTTCATACATATACCATCATAACAATAGGTTGGTCGGTTTGTTGGTATGGTTTTACGTCGCACTAGTGCTGAGCTATTACAACAATAGGTATCCATGATTAATTAATCATGAAAACATACTATAAAACATACCATATAATTATCTTGGTGGAAGAGTAATGGAAGAAATTCTGTAGGTAGGCACCCTGTATTGGCAAAAATCTATACGTGATAGAGAAAAACTGACTTCATTTTCGGTTTCAGCACACCAAAAACATAAAGATAAATCAGGGATGGAACACGGGCGCAGAATTCATACCACTATCGATGTAAGAAAATTTTCTACTTCGTAAATCAACGATATTATAAGTAGAGAAATTTCTTAAACGGATTCCGGTATGAATTCTGCGCCCGTGTTCCATCCCTGATAAATCAAAATTATAAAATCAAAATTTTACGTGTCGACCTGTGTTATTAAAGTATCTTTTGAAAATAAAAATATCTAGATAGGGTTTGATATATGCTTGTTGATTAATAAAAATACTGCCTCACAACTTCATATATTCTTCTTAAAAATAATGTGTTTGGTTAAGTAGTAATTTTTCAGTTTTAATTTTAATCCTAAATGGGATTAACATTTTCGTTTAGAGGGAATATATTTAGAAAACAATGCATAAAAATGTCATTTATTTCTTTACTTTTAGATTTTAATGTAGGTGCTGGTGGCTTTCGATTTTTAATTTATACAATTATTCCCCCCCCCCCCCTCAAAGCGTTAATACAGATTAATCCTCTGATAATATATAATTTATTCCAACTTTTATAATTTGTTCCGAAATATTGTTCGTAACTTTTTTCACACCACATCTTTTATAAAATAATTTTCTGCAATATGTAACTACGATTGCATAAGAAGAAAGTTACTTTCCACAAATTATGACGTGAAAAGTGGAGATAATAATAATTATCTGGTATAAATTATAAAATTGTCAACTCTGGTTTAAAAGCAGCGATTTAAATATAACACAAGTACTGACTTGGCTGAGGCTTGGCATTGGAATATAAAAACCCGAATAAACAACTACGTCAGAAACGCCAAAAGAAATATTTGAGATGCATACAGCTGTTTCATTAGCCTTAAGCGTACCGTCTTCAGTGCAAAATGATCTTTTTGCACTGAAGACGGTATGCTTAAGGCTACCGAAACAGCTGTATGCATCCCAAATATTTTTCTTTGGCGTTTCTGACGTAGTTGTTTATTCGGGTTTTAACAAGTACTGACATGCCAACATTTTAATTTATACCGGAGCATTTAACACAACTTTTCTTGAAAGCTAACGTTGAACGTATATACGACCCTCTTTCAATAATTTTTTGACCATTTTCCCCTAGGCTTTTTTAGTCATGCAGAAAAAATAAATATGTAACACTTAATTCCAGGGATGGAACACGGGCGCAGATTTCATACCGGAATCTGTTTAAGAAATTTTACTACCTATAATATCGTTGATTTAAGAAGTAGAAAATTTTCTTACATTGATAGTGGTATGAATACTGCGCCCGTGTTCCATCCCTGTAATTCACAACTTTTCATGGCATTTTTTAAAATATACCATTGATTTCCGATTTCTTTAGTGCATACAAAAAAAAAAAAAAAAAAAAAAACCTAATGAATATTCTTAGTACCTTTTTTTTTTTTTCCCCTAGTTTTATGAGTTTAAGAAAACGTTATTCCAACTCTGCTCTTTTAAATACATTTAAATAATTAAATATTTCATAAAACTCTAAATAATTATAATATATATATATTTTTTTTTCAATAATGAAGCAACGTATATTATTACACTTTAATATCCCAAAACTCTGCAGACACATTAGAATTTTATTCAAATGTATAATAATATGCGTAAGTATGTTACTTGATACGTACATAGAAATTTAAAATTTTCATCAAGTTTAGAACTTCAGTACAGTATTTCCATTCTCTTTTAAGTAAAAAAGAAGATATTTTAGGTTTAAAATTTAATATTTTATGTATTTGAAAAAATTCTCTTTCTCTCTAAGAATATTCCAGAGTGTGTGTGGGAGGTGGGGGGTGGGGTGGGTTGATAAGACAACCGAATGAAATATTAAGTAATGTTAGAGAAAATGGAACATAAAAGCATGTCCAGAATAAGTTTTTGCATAAAATATTTAATATATGCTTGCAAGGTTTTAAACAACGTTTTCTTAAATAAACGTCCATTTCTGCCATCTCTATCATATCAAAGTCAAAATGAAATCAAATATTCTTATTTCTAAAAAATATATTTTACGAAAAAAATTATTTAAAGTTAAATGTATATATATATGTGTGTGTGGGTGGGTGGGTAAATGAATTTTAACTTATTTTATCTATGTTATATTATGTTTCATTATGCTTTATTATAAATATTTTTAAAATATTAAAGTCTCTTTTGCAAAAAGTAAGAGCTTTTATCTAGATAGCTTAAATAGATGTTTGTTGACTAAAAAAAATATTGCCTCACAACCTCAAACATTTTTCTTGAAATTATGTCCCGCATTAAAAAACATTTTTTTTTTCAATACTAATTCTAAATATTATTGACACTTTTATTTATTTCAAACATTTCTAAGATAAATATTGCAACTCTTAAAAAAAAAAAAAAAAAAAAAAAAATACCAGAACCTGTTTATGGCTAGATCGCACTTCACTATTATTTTTAAGATTTATTTTTTACTTGGATTTAAGAGAAAATTGACATTAAAAATCTTTATAATAATTATTTTGTAAATAGAGTGTTAATTTTGTTCTGCGTACATAAGATCCTTATCATCAGATCCAACAAGAGTCATTCTCTAATTAAATCGCACATATTCTTTTATAAATTAATTCGTTAAAGAAAAAAAAAAAAAAAAAAAAAAAAAAAAAAAAACTAATTTAAGTGTGTTTCTGGATTAATTGTTGCATGCATGCAAAGAAAAAAAAAAAACTAAAAACTTTATTTTGTACATATTAAAGTATTACATAACATTAAATCGCAACAAATGTCCGTATTTTCTCTCCGACTCAACCATAATTGAATTTGTTGTAGTATAATCTTTTAGAATTTTTCCATAAGCAATTGAAGATAAAATTTGTCTTTGAATATATAGATGGAAGACTCAAAAAAGTGTACTATGCCGTAACAAACTTGATATAACCACAATGCAGAGACCCCAAGTTAAAACGAATTTAGTTAAACTACAAACTATAAACATATTCCATTTCTTTATTAACTCTTTCTGTCGCAGTGTTCCCGCTGATGGAACACTTAGTTTTAAATCTCAAGGGCAAAAACTCATCCCGGAAATTTTTTAGCAAAATTTTACATTTATAACATGGCAGAAAAGACACTTTCTTTAACCTGAAAATTAAAAATTTCTTTTATTTTAATTTTGTTCGTAAATTCTGGTGACAGTATAATTTAAATGATACGAATTACACTGCGCCGCAAAGGATTAAGGAATAATAAATTTCTTCATAATTAATTGTCGATAATTACACAGGCCTGCAAACTTTTAGTCATGAAAAAGTGTTTGTAATATAATGACTGTTAAAACCCGAATAAACTACTACGTCAGAAACGCCAAAGAAAAATATTGCAAATGCATACAGCTGTTTCGGTAGCCTAAATCGTACCGTCTTCAGTGCAAAAATGATTCTGAATCAGGAGAAGTGCTCGTATATATAGGAGAAGGGCCGGATTTAGTTCAACCAATAGGATAACGGGAAAGGTGGGGAGAGTGGTCAATAGGAATTTAGGAAAGTGTATCTGTGTAAACAGTAGAAAAATTAAGAAAATGTGGACTGAATGTAAAATTTCCAACAATCAGACTAATAGGGAACGCGAAATCACAATTTACAAGGTTTTTAAAAATTTTATAAATATGAAAAGCGTCAAAGAAATCGAGTTCATGAATGGATTTAGGTCTGCAAATTATTTTAGCTGAATTAAATTTAAAATTATGATTTTCCTCCCAGCAATGTTTAGAAATAGCCGATTTATTATTTTCTTGTTTGAGGACGTAATTCATATGTTCTTTTAGACGAAATTAAAGACTGCGTTTAGTTTGGCCAATATATGATAAACCACACTGACAGGAAATACTGTAAATGTCCCAAGAATTATGCATATCAATGGGATCTTTTAACTGAGAAAAGGTGAGTTTATTGGAAGGCGAAAATATTATTTTAAAATCATATTGTTTGAGAATTTTAGCTATGGTTTGACTGGATTTAGGAAAATAGGGTAAGACAATACTCATATTAGAAGAGACTGATTTAGTAGACGAAATACGAGGGAGTTGTAATTTTTGGATAGCTTTGTCTATAATGGAAGTCTTATTAATATAATGACTGGTTTTTATATTGTTTGGTGCGCTAATTTCAAATATGACATCCCCTTTTCTCAATCATGTAAGGATTTTTCACAAAATGGGCTTTAATATATGGGCAACAAAGCCTATTCTACATATTCTGGGGAAAAGAAGGTCTTTTCAAAATATTTACAAATAAATTAATATATCAAACAATTGGAAATAATTTACTAGATATATATTAATTTTCTGTTAATTGGAAATTATATTATTAAAATAGTTAATGGTTACCATTGCATAATACATCCCAAATTCATATATCCTTAATGCTTTCTTTTCCTTTTGGCATTTAGTCTAATACAGACCGTACGGGGGATCCGTGTGGCATCCAACAGCAGCCCGCCATCATATTACCATTCTATGTAGTCTGGTATCTATGCTCCCTCACTTTTTAATTTTCAATATTTTCAAAATTTGGTACGTCATGGATTTTTTTGAGTATTTTTCTTGAAATCAACGTCCGAAAATCTATCGGAATCAGCTATTAGTTTCTAAACACTTTTTTGATTACAGGTCTGTGTTATTACACATAAATAAATAAATATAAATATAAATAAGTAAATAAATAAATAAATACTATTTAAAATTTCTGGTATGGGGGTACGGACAATCCGTAAAAACTTGGCACTCTGACACTATGTAATATTAAATTGAGAGTTATTTTAGTCCTGAAAATCAAATAGTTTTATATATGTATTTAAAAAGAGAATACTTTAATCCAAATGAAAAGTTTTCTCAAAAGTTAAAATCATAGCATTTATTGGTATTATTGATATATATATTTTTTTTCACATACCTTTATTTTAATTTTAAGTTTTATTTTAATTACATTGCATTGTATGCTTTGCATGATTCTTTCAACTGTTTTATGAAATCATAGTTGTCAAGTACTAAAATATTTTAACACTTTCGCGACTGCATGTTTCTGTCTTTTTGACGCCTGTGGGAGTTATTCTCTCAAGTTACAATATTTCAGATCAAAATTTTATGTATCCACATTTATATTACAAATGGATAAACTTTATAATTATATTCTTTCTAATCAAAGTATTTCTAGCCATAGTATATTTGATTGTACTACAAATATGTATATAGGGAATATTCTTAAGAAGTAGTTACCATACAAATTGCGAAAGAAACGCCCACTGGCGGAGTTTTAGATTTTCAAATGACGTGAATCTAAGTAAGCGGTCGCGAAAGTGTTAATACTACTTTCCTACGTAAAATTTTCTCACTTAATAAAAAAAAAAAAAAAAAAAAAACTACAAAAACTTACAAAATTTGTATATAAAAAAAAAAAAAAAAAATACCGGCATCAAAAATCGCAGTGGTTGGAAGCTATGTGCCGGAAATACATAAGCTCAGCGTTCTTTTAGACCTCAATAGAGCCCCTTAAATAAATTATATGCACCGACGCATCGTTGCCATTTTGTTGTCTTACTCAGAGCTGCGAACCTAATCCGGCAAACTGTTAGTGTCGCCCTTTTTTCTACACCACTTAATTTTTAGAGTATTTGTTTTTTTTATTCATCGTAAACATATTACTCTAAAAATTAAGTGGTGTAGAAAAATGGGCGGTACTAACAATTTGCCGGATTAGGTTGGCAGCTCTGCTTACTAGAGGACAGCGTTACAATTTGGCGTCTTTATTGTTTCACTGACGATTTAAGAAATGTTTATGTGTAGTAGCTACTATCGGTCAAGAACCATAAGCAAAAAGCAATCTGTTTCTGTTTCTATTAAAATTTATAACTTCTGCAAATAATAATAATAATAATAATAATAATAATAATAATAATAAATAAATAAATAAATAAATAAATAAAAATGCAAGTATATTTTCATTTATTTATTTTCTGTTATTTCACGCATATACTCTTCATTTACATCAACCAAACATTAAATAGATGTATTTAAAGAAATGTAATTAAGAGAAAAGTTAACAATAAATTTATTTACTTTTCGGAATAAACAATGAATATTAATTATTAACGACGTTAATATGCCAAGGAAACAAAAACTTTGGCGATTCCACAAAATTCAGCCAAAACTGTACGAATACACAGTAATTAAATGTCCTCTTATATTAATTTATGTTTATTAATATAAATACAAAAAAAAAAAAAAAAAATGTATTTTTACATTTCTACATGTCAGAAATACAAATCAAAATATAAGAAACAATATCTGCCGCTTTTTTTTTTATCTAATGAAAACGCTGGGTACATATAGTAACCCTAAGGCAATAAAATGCATCCGCGTATCGTAAAATCCTCGTATATATAGGAGCCTTAAACCTTAAGGTACTTTTTGGTTTGTTTTCTGTATTTCAATAAAAATGTATTTACATTTTTACAATTTATGATTCAAAGAATTTTTTACATGCAATATTTCATTTTAATACAGAATATTTTTCTTTTTTTTTTTTTAATATACATTCTTTTTTTTTTTTTTTTTTTTTTTTTTTCATTACCTTGGTCAACTTTTGGTAATTACCTATTTCGTTTGAAAAAAAAAAAAAAAAAATATCAGTCATAAATAAATCTTCCAAAGATTTATTTTAACCATTTAAATGAATTTAAATTTACAATAAATAGCAACTAAATCGAACTAAACTATTTAGTTCAGTATAAAGCTGCTCTTTCTAAAATAAATTGATTCGTTTTCTTTTTCTCTTCTTTTAACTTTTGTAGAGGTAACTAACTTTTTTTTTCATGGTTTAGAAATTTTCATTCGTAAAAACTTTTTTTTGAATTAGTTTATTCAAAAACGACATTTTCAATGTTTTTAAAGGAAATACATGAAATTCTATGCAAATAAAATCTTTTCCTTATTTATATATTCTACGTGAATTAGTTTTAAAATTAACATTTGATTTTCTTGAATTTCATTATTTAACTTTAGTTTAAACTCAGTTAGAAGTTTATCTTCTACTGCGGATAATCTATGCGGTTCATCTTACAAATTTAATCAAATATTTATTATTATTATTATTATTATTTATTTATTTATTTATTTATTTATTTATTTTCATAAAAAGATTCATTAACAAACTTTAAGTAAACTTTAAGCAATTTGTTATTTATTTATTTTTTAATTACTCTAAAAAGGAAACAATTTGTTAAGTTTAAGTATTATTTATTAAGTTTAAGTTAAAATTAAGTTCCAGTAATAATAATAATAATAATAATAAAAGGGGGGGGGGTAAAATAATAATAAAAAAGTAGTATTTTAAATAAATTATTTTAATAAATTTATATTGGTAAATTTAAAATAAAAAAGAACACATACTTCGCATTTGAGTGTAAAGCATTTTTCAAAGATATTTGTATAGTATACATTTTTAAAACTATACGTATGAAAAAAAAAAAAAAAGAAGAAAAGAAACTATTAAAATTATTTTTATATACGTTTATTAATATATTATTTCATTTCATTGTATACAGGTGACACAGTGGCCCACATTTTGAATGCACCTATTTGTTATTATTTATCTCTTTATTACAAGAAAAAAAATCTTCGATTATCTGTCGAATTTCTAGGATTGAACAAGGAAAATAAATACATAAAAAATATTATTTAATATATAATATTCTGAATCTTCTAATTGTATAAATTTATTTGCAATTTGTATAACTATCAACTTATACTTTTTTTCTGGTAGTACTATTTTTTAATACTGTATAAACTCTTTATAAGTTTTCGTTTTTTTTTTTTTTTTTTTTTTCCTATAATTAAGGAAGTTAAAATTATTTACTTAGAAAATGTTGGGTTAAAATACCGCACAAGCTGGCAGAGATGAATTTTGTTTAAAACTTGCTTTCTATAACTTTTCCTTTTTCTCTGCTTTTATTCGATTTATTATGATAACAGAAAAGAATAAATTTAATTAAACACCATAAGCGTTAAAATTTCTCGAAAGATGTGCATTTTAAATTCCCGAATTATTTTGTAATTCATTTGAATCTTGGAAACTAATTTTATTTAGTTTTCGCTTTTTCATTATTTAGAATAAACTTAAGAAAAATTGCAGAAATTGCAGAAGGAAAAAAAAATACTCTTTTATGATAAATTTAATTTTTGTTTATCTTCAATAATATTAATTTTATTTTTAAAGTTAAAAAAAAAATTTCTTTTTACCTTCAAATAAAATATCTCATCAAAAACACGCATTTGAGCCCCATTTATTTAAACAAAATTAATTAAATTTCAGTTACGAAATAGCTTTCTATTTTTTTCATTATTTGCTTTATGTATTGTTAAGCTTCCTTTTATTATTATTATTTTTTTTATCTTTACTTTAATTTTCATTTGCAAAATCCTCAATCAATTAAACTACGATAAGCTGAGAGACACAGATAGAATTTTTTGAAATGCAACTTGAATTTCCTTTGAGATTTTTTTTTTTTTTTTTTTTAATTCTGTACGCAAATTATAGTTTTACTTTTTTAAGTGTACCATGTAATTTCGTAAAATAAAAATACACATTTCTTTAATAGAAATTAAAATTTTAATGCATACTAAAACGGTTATGAGTCTCAGAGTAATTTTTAAACTTCTACTCCGAAGAATTTATAAAAGAAATATTTCGTAAATAATAATAATTATTATTGTTATTAACTTTATGTTATTATTAATTTTATTATTATTATTATTTAGTAATATTATTAATTAATTAATATTATTATAATACAAATTATAATATGATAATATGAAATTAATAGTACTAATAGTATTAAATATTATTAAAAATTTTAAATGTGTGTTTTAAGCGCTGAAGTGTTTATTTTTATGTGTTTTTTGTACTGAAAACTCTTTAATTCTGAAACATTTTAAGTAAGTTTAACAGTGTCAGCAATATATACTGTGGTTGCCCTCTTCCCATCTCCCGCCTTTTTAAGGCACTTTCAGCTTAGTTGCGAATATTTTAATTTATTCTAGAGTATTTTTGCCCCGCCTTTATTTCGCACCTTTTTATTTATAGAATAATTCTCTCCAACATATAACTACGATAAAATAGCAAAAGCATAGCCTCCTAAACTATGTGACTTCCGCGCGGCTCGGAAACTTGGCAACAGTTCAAGCGGTAGACAATTCCACCTGATACAGATTGCGCGACTTTTTTATTCAACAGCCACCAAAAATTTTTAAAAGTGGAATTTTATATACATAAAAGGTGAACAGAATCGAAAAAATGTCGATTATATATATATATATATACACACACACACACACATACATATGTATATATCATATATCACTTCTTAAAATTATTGGTGACAGATGAATAAAAATTCATGCAATCTGTACCAGGTAAGTCTGTCTACCGCTTGAACTGTTGCCAAGTTTCCGAGCATCGCGACAGGCATCTAGTTTAGTAGGCTATGCTTTAGTAGTGTCTGCAATATATACTGTAGTTGTACTCTTCCCTTCCCCGCCTTTTTAGGGCACTTTCAGCGTAGTTGCCAACATTTTAATTTATTCTAGAGTATTCTTAGCCCCGCCTTTATTTCGCACCACTTTATTTATAGAATAATCCTCTCCAATGTATAACTACGAAAAAATAGCAAAAGAAATACTGTTAACCCCTTAACGCGCGGTGTCCTCGCTGCGAGGACGCTAAATTTAAGATCCAGCTGCAAAAATTCATCCCGGAAATATTTTAGCAAAAATTTACGTTTATAACATATCAGAAAAGGCCGGTTTTTTTAACCTTAAAATTTAAAATTTCTTTTAGTTTAATTTAGTTCATGAATTCCGGTGGCAGTATAATTTAAATGATCCGAATTGTCCTGCGCCGCAAAAGGTTAAAGAAAAGTGATACGAAATATAGGCGAGGCTAAAAATACTCTGGGATAAACTAAAATGTTGGCAGCTTTGCTTTCAGAATCGAGAAATGTCCACCCTTTTTACTACCACTATTTTTCTTCAAAAAATCTCTATCCTGTTTAATCATGACACATTACTAAGATATTAAACAATATATATATATATATTAAATTTTATCAAAAATACTAAATTATAATTACAAAGGCCAATGTTGGCAAAATTTGATTTGATACGTTTTGATGATACTTTTTTCCCTCCGGTGCAACCGAGAATGAAACGATTTTTTTCCCCTATCACGTACAGAATTTTGTAAATACAGGATGTCTACCGACAAAAGTTTCTTCCATAATTTGGGTAGTTTCTAGGATGTTTCCATGATTAATTAGAATTAATTATTGACACATAACGTAAAAATTACTATATAATTATATTGATAGAAGAACCATTGAAGAAATTGTCCCGTATGTGTGTATACTGGCCAACATCTTAATTAATATTCCGTAGTATTGTTAGTCCCGCCCTTTTTTCACACCAGTAAAATTTTAGAGTAATATTCTTCAAATGCAATTACGATTAAATAAGAAGAGAAATACTTTAAAAAGATACTGGTGTGAAAAAGAAGGCGGGGCTAACAATACTGCGGGAAATTAATTAGTACGTTGGCAAGTATGCAGAAGACACTTTATTGAAAAATATACATATGTCATAGGAAAAATGATTTCCGTTTCAATTTCTGTACACCAAAAAAAAAAAGATTTGCAAAAATTATCTAAACAAAACTTTAGATGTAGACCATTGTTATCATTTTAAATTTCACTAAAATATTTTTATTTGGTAATTTTTACACTTTTGTAACGTTTGAAGAAAAATTGAATCAACATATCGAAAAACAAATTGAGTTTTTTAAAATATGTGTCATATTGCGCATGAAATAATGCTGTGAATCAAGTTGAGAAAGAAAATATTTCATAAAAACTACATAAAATAGAAGAGCATTTATTATATTTTTTGCATTATATTTTGTTGAAATTATAAGTTTAGATTTCACTGTATTTTTAGTTTCTGTATGTTTGTTCAGAACGCAATAATGAAAAAAATAAAAATAACTCGTATATTAATTTGTAAAGAATATACCTTTATATCCCTAACAGCACACTTATCCATAGTACATCCTGAGGATTTCCCTTAGGCGTACTATCATCCATAGGATATCCTGAGTATGTCATGTGGATGAGACGCGCTGTTAGGGATACTTGCTGAAATTGAACAAAAAATTTGTTCTTTATTATTTTTATAAATTAATTTATCTGTTACACAGGGCTGTCATCGGCGACATTTTTTTTATTCTTTCCGTACCACTATTTTCAAGTAAAACAATTTATAATGTTGTTATACAGGTAAATCAACATTTTTCCTGCATAAATGTATTATAAAATTTATTTTACGAGAATAGTGGTACGAAAATCGCCTGTGGAAGCCGTAGTTATACGGAAATAAACCAAGCGTAACATGTATAGCTGAATCAGGGTTCGTACGGGCCTTATTTTTTCCTTGAGTTTCACACCAGTATTCTAAAGTATTAAAATCCAGCTTAATCGTATAGATTTATTTTATAACGAAAATTGTTCTACAATATTACTGGTATAAGACTCAGGGGAAAAAAAAAGGCCCGTACGTACCCTGTGAATACACTTAACCCTTTCAGGGGCGGTGGCTAGAGGGTCTATCCACCTACTTTAGAAATTTTTCTCTAAGTGTGCAGTGGCTACTTTTTTTATCCACTTTTATGAAAAGTTAATGTGTACTTCTAAAATTGAAATAGAGATGGCAGTACTACAGTAACTTTAAGCAGGATGTGCCTGTGAATTTTTTAAATGGACAAGTTGCGGGAAAATTTTTTGAAGTTTCTTTTATATATTTTTATGAAAAATAATTTTTTATTCAAAAGTATTTGGTAGTGTAAATATACTGTAATGCACCTTTTAAATACAACAGATTTACATATTATCTTAGATCATTAATTTTAGTTTGATTTTTAGGAGCATCTTTTAGGTGGATAGACACAGTGGCTAGAACGCCTAGCCACCACCCACAAAAAAATCCCCACATGCTGAATTTTTTTCTTCATCAAATATGACTTGTAGGGGATGTTTACTTTATGATATATATATATTTAAAAGGAAATTCAATCATTTTTACTTAGTGCCCCTGAAAGGGTTAATAGTTTTCAGGGAAATTTATTTTTTTTTTATACAGAAAATTTAGGACGTAAATTAACGACCTCCAAGTAATATAATGAAGTATAATAATAAGCAAATCTGCATAAATATAAAATATTATGCAAAACTTTAAATTAATATGTTTTAACAATGTTTATAGAAAACATAAAATTAGAAAAACTGTTTATAAAAGTTTTCTTAAATAAGAAGTTATTTCATTCATTTTAAATGTCAAACTTCTAACTATTTATTGTCTTTCATGTTATAACTACAAATAAGTCAATGAACACAAGACGTTATTCAAATTTGTGGGCAACGTAGGCGAATGTTTCCCATTTTGAGTTCTCCTAAAACTTTCTGTAATAACCTCAAGATATTCTATGAATCATTAACTATTCATGGTTAAGACGTTTCATAGAAAGCATGTTATTTTGCGTGCATAAAAGCATAATTATAATGTAAGCAATGATGTCTGAAGAGAACCTTTTTGTTCCTGAGAGTGTATGTATATTCATGGCTTGTACGTTTAATGTTAAAATGCTTTGAAATTTAGCTACTTGGTTATATACTTGCACAGAAGTCAATTATTTTTTTCAATAAACGAACAGAACGTCTACCAGAAAAATTAAGGATAAACAACATGAAATAAGACGTGAGAACTCGAAGTCTCCACCCTCAATTTTAGGATATTTTGAATAATGAAAAAATTCTAACTTTTTAACTATCACTGGTTTTATACAGGAATCGTTACTGTATTTAAAAGTAATAAAGGGTTGCCAACATTTTAATTTATTACGGAGTATTTCTATCCCCGCCTTTATTTCGCCTTTGTTACTTTTATTTTAAGAGCAATTGAGTAAAATTCGATCCTGGTCTCTGCTTGATTGGAGACACCATCACTTAAAATTAAATTAATTCAGTCGTGGCTTTGGAATAAAACAACATCGTGCTTGAAGACGAAACATTTAATAACACATTACTAAAAACACACAAAACATATACAAAACATTTAGAATACAAATAAGAAAATTCTTCTCGAATGACTAGAAACATGCCATTTTCTACTTCCATCCAACTCCGTTCTCTTCTTTTTTGGTTGTTGCCTCTCATCTCCTGTCTAATACCATTTCATTACGTCATGGAACTTTACTCGTCCCTCCTTTTTGAGCTCATACGTCACAGGAGTGACTATAATGCTACCAAACTTAGAAAACTGTTGCATGATATAGAGAGTTTTTACATAAATGTTCACATTGATAATGCTGAACTTTTTTTTATATATATATGAGTTTTTCATATAGAAAGAGCACCAACAGATAGCATTAAAAGTTTCAAAGAAAATGTTCATGTATGTACCACAAAAATTCTTTTTAGAAAAAGTTTATAAAATAAATGTTCATATATGTAAATCCTAAAAGTTTATATCAAGAGTTTATAAAAAAAATGCATATATCATAAAATCTTTAGGAAGAGCTTCTGCATATGCCCAAAGAGAAAAAAAAAATTAAATGCATAGTATATTCAGCAATAAACAACAACAGCAATATACACAAATAATAGATCTAACATTAAATATCTTACAAACAACCCTTATAATATGCACACGAATTATATAGTATATCACGAGGTAAATTAAATTTGAATAATTAGATACAGCTGAAATACTATTAGAAATATTTTAAGGAAGTCTAGATAAAGAATCGGCATTGCCATGATTTTTCCCCTTCCTATACGTAATTTTTAGATTATATCTTTGCAAAGCTAAAGTCCAAAGTGCTAACTTTGCACCGTGTGGCATTGTTTGGGTCAGAAAAGTCAGAGGATTGTGATCGGAAATTACTTCGACTTCTGCACCGAAGAGCCAAGTATCAAACTTTCGTAGAGCAGTCAGCACACTGTAAGCCTCTCGTTCGATCGTTGACCATTTGATTTGGCACGGAGACAGTTTTTTACTAAAAAAAGCAATCGGATGTTCTTTGCCAGAATCGTCCGACTGAGATAAACATGCTCCTATAGCTTTGCTTGAAGTATCAGTGTACAATTTGAATGGCTTTACTATATTAGGCGTATATAGAGATGGCGTATTCATTAAATGGTGTTTCAAATTTTGAAAAGCTGTTTCTTGGGCATCAGACCAGGGAATTTCATTAGGTACGCTTTTCTTTGTTAATTCAGTCAAGGGAAGAATTTCTGAAGCAAAATTTGGAATGTATTCCTGGTAATAATTAGCCAAACCAATTACACTACGAAGTTCTTTTTTGGTGATAGGCCTGCAAATTTTTCTTATACCTTCGGTTTTTTCGGGATCGGGTGTATGTCTTCCTGATCCAATAATATGGCCTAAAAATGTCACTTCATTCTTTCCGAAATCGCATTTCTATAAATTAACTGTAAGACCAACTTCTTGGAATGTTTTGAGAACCGCTTTCAAATGTGTTATATGTTCACTCCAAGTGGTAGAGAATACTGCAACATCGTCGATATAGGAACGACAATAATCTTTATGACACTCTAAAACTTTGTCTATAGATTTTCGAAATGTACTACCAGCGTTCTTCATACCAAATGGCATGACATTCCATTGGAAATGCCCTGAGTGGGTAGTAAAAGCAGTAAAATGTTTGCTGTCTTCTTTCATAGGTATTTGCCAATACCCTTTCGTGAGATCTAGAACAGAAATAAACTGCGAATTACCAATCAAGTAAATAAGATCATTGGCAATCTTCATGGGGTATGCATCTGGGATGGTATAGCTGTTCAATAAACGAAAATCAACACATAACCTAACAGTTCCATCCTTTTTGGCAACGCAAACTACAGGATGAGCCCATTCGCTGTTACTATGTTCTATTAGTCAAAGTGTAAGTAATTCTTGAATCTGTCGACCCACTTCTTTTTGCATAACTATCGGTATTCTATATGGACGTAGTCTTTTAGGACAGCAATCTCTAGTAACGCGGACACTGTGTCCTTCTACTTTAGCGATTCCGGGTTTAGTGCTGAAAACATTATTATATTTGCATATCACATTTTTCAAACCATTTTTCTTTTCAAAATTTAAATCTAAACTAACAATCTGGTCCGCTATCTCTTTAGAGGTTAAGCATCCATTTCCGAATGGTGCATAATGAATATCACCAAAATGAATATCACCAAAATCTTTATTTTCATCAAATATTAGGCCAACATGGTCAATTCGAGCAACGTATGGTCTGAGCTTATTAAAATGCAGTTCTCTTCTGGACCCATTCTCTAATTCAACTAAGGCTGAATGTGGTCTAGTGATTTCAACAACAGTAGCTGGGCCAATCAAAGTTTTAAGTAATTTATGCGAAGATGAAGGAACTAGTATTAGTACTTTATCACCAACATTAAACTGTTTATCTCTTGCTCTCAAATTATACCGCGAAGTATATCTTTCTTGAGAATCCTGAGCATATTCTGATGCAATTTCATGTGCTTTTCTTAGTTTCTCAACTAGTTCTGTTATATATTTTTCAACTGATGCGAAAGCTGAAGTGGGAATTTTCTTCTCACCAGTCCATACGTCTTTCAATAGTGACAATGGTCCAAGAGGCAAACGCCCATAAACTAACTGAAACGGAGAAACACCTGTCGTACTATGAGGAACTTCTCTGTAAGCAAAAAGTAGATATGGAAGATGCAAATCCCAGTTAGATCCATATTCCTGTATATTTTTATTTAACATATCTTTCAATGTTCGATTCCAACGTTCCAATGCACCCATACTTTCTGGATGACCTGGCGTTGCAAATCTCGGAGAAACTCCAAGAAGTTCCACAAATGCTTCACTTAATTTAGCAGTAAAATTAGTACCTTGGTCTGTACATATTACTTTGGGGAACCCTGTCTGTGTAAATAGTCTCATCAGATTATTGCAAGTTGTTTTAGCATTGCTGTTAGTCACGGGAATAGCTTCAGCCCATCTAGTACATAAGTCAACTGCACAAATCACATATTTATGTCCTCTTCGTGACGGGGGTTCTAAAGGTCCAATACAGTCCAAACTCCAGACTTCAAATGGAATTTCTGGCCTAACAATGGGTTGTATCGGTATACGATCCCTATAGGAAACCGTTCTGCGTAATTGGCAGGTTTTGCAACTTTCACAAAAATTTTTAACGTCTTCTTTGAGACTTGGCCAATAAAATGAATATTTTATTCTCTGCTTTGTTTTCTGTTCGCCTAGATGACCAGCCAATGGTACTTCGTGTGCCATCCTAAGAACTTCTTTTCTTTTGCATGTGGGCAGAACAACTTGATCAACATTTTCTCCACATAAGCATTCTGAATGGACAAGAACTCCATTACTAATTTTAAATAAATTCTTCCCATTTTTAGCATAAAACCAGGATTTCTTTAAATCTTCATCATCTAATTGTAATTTTATAAAATCTTCTTCATTTCCATTGCTTTCATCATCGGTAATCTCAGCATTAAGTTGAAGGGACGTTGAGATGTTTTTCTTTTCATCATGTTCTTCCTGATTTTCTTTTTCAATGCTCTCATTTAATTTTGCAAGTACATGATTCATACATCCATTTAATTCTACATTCTCCATTAAAACTTCATAGGCAGTTGAACAAATTAGCATATCATTCACAAGTTTCTTCGACACTGCACAAGTTACAGGTACATTGCCGTGTTTCCCATCATCTATCTTTAGGTCAAAAATCTTTAGAGCAGCTACTTCTTTTTCACCGAAAGCCGAAATAATTTGGATTGTTCCATCCCCTTCTCCAAAGTCGGTATCGACCAAATCTGCACGTAAGACTGAAATTTGTGCTCCAGTATCCACTATTGCCTTCAAAACGTTTTCTCCACATTTGATATTTACGTATTTCAAATCATCAATTCCATCTTTAATCGGCATAGAGGTTGACACAGGAATTGACACCTTAGCAGTTACAAATTCGTTCGCTGTCTTTGGCTTAACGTCTTTGGCTTCAACCACATTACTTACGGCATTACGAATTGATGTTTTCTTGGAATTCTTGGGACAAACTCTAGATAAATGCCCCACAGATCCACACGTAAAACAAGTAGGTTTAAAACTTGTATTTTGATCAGTTCTTGGAGGAAATGATGTCCTAAATTTCCGAGATGGCTGTTCGTCTTTTTGTTTGTTGCTAAAGTCTTTAAAATCAGGTTTGTAATTACTAGTTGTTCTATGTTTCATATCACCCAAACCGGATCCCTTAGCATCCAATCGTACACTTTCGTACTCATCCAACTTATCAGCTAAAATACCCGGAACAAGTAACTTAGCCCAGTCATCGACGAAATGTTCTCGGATATCACCTGGAACACGTCTTTTTAACTGATCCGTAATCATAAGATTCTTCAATCCTTCAAAATCATTTACTGCAACCCCTTCAAGCCATTCCTCAAAGTAGCTTGTTATTTCGAAAACAAAGTCTTGCCAAGATCGAGTAGGGTTTCGCTGATGTTTCACAAATTTTAGTCTGAAATGTTCAGGGCCTAATTTAAATCGTTTTAATAATAAACTTTTGATATAATCATAATCGTCAAATTTTTCTTCTGATTCACGAGCTATTAATTGAGTGATTTCTTTTGGCATAAGAGCTAAAAGAGCTGATACCCAGTTACATTTATCTAGATTAATTCTCTTGGCTTGACGCTCAATCAAAGTCAAAAACAGCACTATATCTCCATCTCTCATTTTAAATTTTGGAACGATTTTTGTTAAATCTTGCGTACTACTCTTAGCTTCAGAAATCGGTGCTACTTTAAACTTTTCAGCTTCCAAACGGATTTTTTCTAACTCAAATTCGTATTCGTGTTTTTGTTTTTCTTGCTGTTCACGTAATTTTTCAATCTCTAGCTCTTGGAATTGCTTGTCAGCATCTTGTTTCTCACGGAGCTTCCTATATTCGATAATAATCTCGAGCTGATTCTTAGTAAATTCTTCGTCATATTTTTTATCTTTGGTAATTAATTTGCGTAAATCGCTTACAGTCATGTCATTCGTGACCTGAAGATTCAACTGCACAGCCAACAATTTCAAATCCTCTTTCTTTGCGCGACCCAAGTATGCCATCTTATACACCTAAAATTTTCTGAACAAAAAAACTTAGCAAATTCCTCAAGGTGGTGCTGATTAAAACACTTTGTTAAATATTAATGGAAATAAAATTATATACCATATGCAAAACACATAATTTATACCTAAAGCAATTGATATCTGTATAAATTTCTTTACTTAGCTTATGAATCATATTGACTTTAAAAATACGTGAATGATATTTTCACACATTAGAAATAACTAGCAGGCTTTGCCCGCTTCGCTGGCCACTAAATTTAAAGGAAACTCGTTTCTATATAGCTTTATAAAAATAAAATAAAATAAATTACTGAAATTGTTCAAAAGCTCGCTCCAGGTCCCTGCTGCATTCAGCAGCGATTTGGTCATCAACTGCAACTCGAGCGCTTGTCCCTATTACCTGCGACAATAGTTTACCAATGAGCTTCCATTTAGGTGCTTATTATATAACAGTTTCGAAATAGATAGTATCGAAAAAATTGGAGTTTCCCTTTTATATTTCAATCTCAGTTACATGTGAACAACACTATACGTGTTGTTCACATGTAACTCGGACTGGACTCAAACGTAACTGGGTTTAGACAACATAATATTTGCTTTTACGTTATTTCATATGTTTTTTTTTTTTTTTTTTTTTTTTTGTTTATCCAATCAACCATTAAATGACAGCAATTTCACGCCAAATATTACAATATGCTGTGACAGGCTACGTCTGTCGCATGAGACAATTAATTTTTTGTGTTTATATATAATTCATGGGTTGTGAACCTGATAGTACAGCCTTAATATAGTTCTCTTTGGCGGCTTTTGAATTTTTGTCACCATTTTAGACTTAATCCCTTGTAAGAATATGCTATGAGCGCTATTTCTGCCGTATTTTAGACAACTAATCTTTTTATGGTTATATATATTTCCCATTAAACATATTTTTATTTATTTATTTATTTAAATATTAATTTGAATTTTTCAAATATTTCTGTTCGACAGTGTGAGAGTGCAGTAACACACAGAGGTTCATTTGTTTGTATGATAAATTAGCATAGTGATTATTATATAAAAAAATAAATAAATAGGTAAACATTATCGTGTTACACAACTTTATTATGTCGCTAAATTGGCGGCTTTTGAATTTTTGTCGCCATATTAGCGATGGATTTTTTTTTTCTTTGTATGAAAAGGGGAAGACTATTTTGCTAATAATTTTATCAGACTCTTTTTTGTTTATACATAAGAATCCTTTATATTCTGCTTATATTTTTAATGCTTTTTAGGTTTAAAATAGTGCTTGTTGAAATAAATTTCCTATCTTTAAAACTGCATTTGTTCTGTAAATTTAGTGTAAAAATAAATCATTTATGTTTTTATATATTTGATGCGCTACTTACATTAAAATGGCTGTTGCTATATTAAACTTCTTGTCGAAAAACATTCGGTGTACTTCAACACCAAAATTTAAAAAATCGCCCAGCAGGATCTGTTAATGAAGCTGATAAAATAAAAATATGGTTCATAGAGTTTAAATAATCTATTTAAAAATTTTTTTAAAACCCAAATTATTAATCTATCGTATCACATATATAGATATAGTAATAATATATAGATTGATCATTGGGGACAAAAAAGTGATTCCTTTTCACTCGGGAAAAGACGGCGATTTTACCAAAATATGGCAGTCTTTCCCTGAGTGAATACACACGGGAATATGCACGAATGTTTTAGCAAATAAAATTCATGAATAATTTATTTACAAAAGGTGAATGAAAAGCCCCAGATATAGTTTCAAATTCATTATTCTTTTTTTTTTTTTTTTTTTCCTTCAATACCACTTAATGGCTGATTCCAAAGCTTTTTTTCGGCATCTAAAATCTTTGCACGATAATATGGGGATGATAGATCTATATATATTATTATATCTATGATCACATAAATCTTTTCGAAAATAGAATAAAACTTAATTTGAAAAAAAAAAATAATAATAATAACTTTTGTTTATTAACCAAAATAATTGATGAAATTTGAAATGCAAGTTGGTCTTGTGGGGTACAGGCTGTATATTATATTTTTGTGTTCGTGAGAAAAAATTTAAAAGAATTTGAAAACTGCAATTTTTAATCCCTTTTAAAAATCATGTGACTTAATGTGAAGCAGATTTTTCATTTTTTTTTCTCCTAACGGTTTCCATACAATCTTCTGCTGTTGCCACCTAAAATTAACACTTTAGTTAATTTTAAAAAATCTAATTGTCCGATTGATAAGCTGTTTAATGCAACGAATTAAAAAAAAATTTCCCTTTCATTTGCTATCTTATTTGTAACGATGCGACTGATATTTCTAATTTATTTTCTAATCTTTCTGATTTATTTTCCTCATTTTAAATAAGTAAACGGTCTTTTTATTATTATTATTATTATTATTATTATTTTGTCGAAAAAAAAAATGGCAACAATTAAATTATGGATAAAATTTTCAAATTTAAATGTCGTATTTATCAGAAATTAGAAGGTTTTTATTTTCACATTTTAATTAATTAAGAAAAAACTAATCATCCGATTGATAAGCTGTTTAATGCATCGGATTTACAAAAATTTTCCCTTTCATTTGGTGTCTTATTTGTAACGATGCGAGTGATATTTCTAATTTATTTTCTAATCTTTCTGATTTATTTTCCTCATTTTAAATAAATGTGCGTTTTTTTTTTTTAAATTATTATTATTATTTTGTCGAAAAAAAATTGGCAACAATTAAATTATGGATAAAATGTTAAAATTTAAATGGCTTTTTTTATCAGAAATTAGAAGGTTATGATTTTCACATTTTAATTAATTAAGAAAAAACTAATCAAAAATTCGAAAATCTGACTTCGATGTGCACAATGACCCTTCGGGATGCACCTTTGTGTTAAATCTCGTGACTGTCCGAGCTACCGTTTTCGAGATCAGTGAAATATACATACAAATATTGCTCACTTAATAGTATAAGACTAGCGAGCTTCGCCCGCTAGCGGGTCAGTATTTTCAAATGAATCACTGTAATTAATGAATCACTAACATTAACTTTAAGTCCTAAGAAAAGAAATTAAAAAAAAATCATTTTTGATCGGGTAAAATTTCGTCCCGGGTCCCCACTGCCTTCGGCAGCGCAGTCCCGTGCGCACAAGTTAAGGGATACACGCGCTGCGCGCGCGTATTCCTTCCCTGACCCTTCATGCCCCCCAAAAAAAATCATTTCTGATCGGGTAAAAACTTACACCGGGTCCCCACTGCCTTCGGCAGCGTACACCCATGCGCGCTGCGCGCGCACGTGTGAAGGTATACGTGCGCTGCGCGCAAATATTCCTTCTCAAATGAAATTTTTATTCTTAAGAAAAGAAAAGGAAAAAAATCATTTCTCATAGGGTACAAAGTCGGCCCGGGTCCCCACTGCCTTCGGCAGCGCAGTCCCGTGCGCAGTTAAAGAATACACGCGCTGCACGCCCGCATTCCTTCCCTGACACTTCGTGCCCCCTAAAAAAAACATTTCTGATCGGGTAAAAAATCACACCGGGTCCCCACTGCCTTCGGCAGCGCAGACCCATGCGCGCGCAGCCCGCACGTGTGAAGGTATACGCACGCTGCGCGCACGTATTCCTTCTCAAATCAAATTTTTATTCTTAAGAAAAGAAAATTAAAAAAATTATTTCTCATCGGTTAAAAAGTCGGACCGGGTCCCCACTGCCTTCGGCAGCGCAGTCCCGTGCGCGCTGCGCGCGCGCAAGTTAGGGGATACGCGCGCGGTGCACGCCCATTTCTTCCCCACCCTTTCAGCCCCTTCTAATTAACCTACGTATACCAATTTTGAACGGTCTTACTCAATTAGCTGAGATGCAAAAGAACACTTAATCAGGACGCCTCATAACGTGTAAATCTGCTGAAAACTTTCGATAATATAAAGGAACTTTAAAATATCTTTCGAATGATGCATTAAAAATAATTTAATCATGATTAGAAACTGAAATATTGAAATTTGAAAATATTACAGCGCCATCTGGCGGTAGAAATTTCTGTATTCCACTGTTCGATCCCAAATCAACAAAGCTTTCTAATGATATATTACTTATGAAATTATTTTAATTAGTAGTTGAGATACAAAAGAAAACTGATTCAGGAGACCTCAAAACGTGTAAATCTGGTGAAATCTTGAATTCCATTTTCGATAATGTAAAAGTACTTTAAAATGTGTATCGTATGACGCATTAAAAGAAATTTAATCATGATTAGAAATAGAAATATTGTAATTTAAAAATATGACAGCGCCATCTGGCGGTAGAAATTTCTGTAATCTACTGTTCGATTCCAACTCAACAAAGCTTTCAAATGATGTATTACTTATGAAATTCTTTTAATTAGTAACTGAGACAAAAGAGAAACCCATTCAGGACACCTCAAAACGTTTAAATCAGGAGAAATGTCGAAATATCGAATTTCTGTAATCTGCTATTCAATTCCAAATTAACAATGCTTTCAAATGATGTATTACTTATGAAATTATTTTAATTAGCAGCTGAGATACAAAAGAAAACCCATTCAGGACACCTCAAAACGTGTAAATCAGGTGAAATCTCTAATTCCACTTTCGACACTTTAATTAGTAGCTGATATACAAAAGATAACCCATTCAGGAGACCTCAAAACGTTTAAATAAGCTGAAATCTCGAATTACACTATTGCGATGCAAAAGAAAACCTAATCAGGAGACCTCAAAACGTGTAAATCGGGTGAAATCTCGAATTCCCCTTTCGATAATGTAACCGTACTTTAAAATGTGTATCGAATGACATATAAAAAAAAAAAAAAAATTAACATAATTAGAATTTTAAATATTGAAATTTTAAATTATTACAGCGCCATGAGACCTCAAAACGTGTAAATCAGGTGAAATTTCGAATTCCATTATCTACGGTAGTCGGTTAATGGAAGTAAATAGAAAAAGAAATATTTTTACCCTAAGTGTATTTGTGTCGTTTTGAAACTGGTATCCTCTTTCGACAGATAAAATGTCAGGCGTGTAAAGATAAAATTGAATTTGCAATTAAAATGTAAATCTTTTGTTTATTGACCAAAATCGCTGAAATTTGAACTGGAAGTTTGTTTTGTGGTGTTAAGATTGTATACTAATTGAAATGTGCGAATTTTGAAAAATTGAAGAAAATAGAAAATTGCAATTTTTAATCCCAGTACAAAGACACGTGACCTAATTAATCACCAGATGTTTTTTCTTTCCGTTCAAGATCGTCTGCCAAGCTAAAATGCTTGTGATTTGTTGCCACCATTTTTTTTTAGTTTAGTTAATTTTAAAAAATCTAATTGTCCGATCGATAAGCCGTTTACACCATCGGATTGAGAAAAAAAAGCCCTTTCCAATGGTATTTTGTTTGTAACAATACGACTGATATTTCTAATTAATTTCCTACTTTTTCCGTAAAAATGTCGCTTTTTAAGCATTTAATCATGAATTCTGGGTCATTTTTCGGTAGACAAGGGTCGACGTTTTAATTAATATCTCCGCTAATTAGGGTCGCATCGCTTAGTGAATTATCGCGATGTCGAGATGAAGAAATTCTGCGTCTGTCGACACCGGTTTCGAGGCGATGCGACCATTAGCGCCGGAGCTTTAGCGGTCACAAGGCGTTTCTCACAGACAGACAGACAGACAGACAGACAGACAGAAAGACAGACAGAAAGACAGACAGACAGACAGAAAGACAGACGCGCACAGATTTTAATAATATAAGGAGATTTAAAACACACTGTCGTGCATATTTACATTTCCTTACGCAATGAAACATAAAATAAAATTCTTTTCTTATTTATCCAATTTATTTTTTTATTGAAACCAACACTTTTATTTCATATGAAATGAATAAACAAACATTTCTATCATAAGCTTACTTCAACGTTTGTAAAAAAAATAAACAATTAAAAAAAAATGTAATCTTTAACACTTTTTATATAATTACCATGTGTCATAAGCATAAACACAGAAAAGAAAAAAAAAATTACTCTTTCATTAAAATAATGAAATGGAACAAAAAAAAAAATAATAATAATAATAATAATAACGCAGACGATTTTCGTCAGCATTAGCTATTTCGTTCGAAAACAAACTAATTTATTATGGCTCGTTATTAAATGAAATAAACAAAACATTATTTGTGTGGTTTCAGCACTTGATAACTAAAATGAATCACCTCTCATATATGTTTCATATTAGGTACATTCATTAAAATATAAATATTCTAAAAAAAAAATAGATTTTCCAATTTCAGGAACAAAATACGATATTTACTCTTATTTATTTCATCACACAAAATACGTTTAACTCTATATTTTGGAGAGCAAACAAACATATATATATATATATGTATATATATCAAACTGAGGGGGAAAATATCAAGATCTACAATTGTAGATATTTAACAGATAAACAACTCTATATTTTTTGAAGTAAAAAAAAAAAAAAAAAAAAATCACATTGTATTAAAATTAATATTCACTGGCGTGAAATATTAAACCTTTATTCACTGCCGTAAATAAATGTAATTAATACATATACGCTGTATTAAAATTAAACAATAACTGGCGTGACATCGTATGCTGTTATTTACCAGCGTAAAATATAATACACTTAATACATTCACACTGTATTAAAATTGACATTCACTGGCGTGAACTTTATTCGAATGTATTTGAGAACAAAAAAAACTTAGAACTGCGTTCTATTATGGATATAATTTTACGTTATAATACCAACTTTTTTTTTTTTTTTTTTTTAACACAGAATTAGCACTGGCGTGCTTCTTATCGAATATTTATTTTGCACTGGCGTGCTACTTATCGAATATTTATTTTGCACTGGCGTGCTTCATATCGAACATATTCAAAAATATTAGAACTGACGTTCTATTTTCATTTTTTGTTAGAAAAAAAAAAAAAAACATTTTTAAAATGTACACTTAAAATATTTGGGCATGTACACGAAAGCTCTTACATTCCCCATTTTCTAGGTATCCTTTTCTATCCTACCGGCTGCGCAAGTAAAATTCGATCCTGGTCTCTGCTTGATTGGAGACACCATCACTTAAAATTAAATGAATTCAGTCGTGGCTATGGAATAAAACAACATCGTGCTTGAAGACGAAACATTTAATACCACATTACTAAAAACACACAAAACATATATAAAACATTTAGAATACAAATAAGAAAATTCTTCTCGAATGACTAGAAACATGCCATTTTCTACTTCCATCCAACTCCGTTCTCTTCTTTTTTGGTCGTTGCCACTCATCTCCTGTCTAATACCATTTCATTACGTCATGGAACTTTACTAATTGTTTCTTATTTTAACATAGTTATATATTGGGGAAAAGTTTTCTATAAATAAAGTGGTGCGAAATAAAGGCGGGGCTAAAAATGCTCCAGAATAAATTAAATTTTTTGCAACCCTGGTAATGTACCGTGATAAAATAGGGTAGCGATTGTTATAAAAAAAAATAGTGCTGGCAAAACAGGCAGAAATTTATCATATCTGGAAGCCTCCTGAAAAATAGGCGGTGACTACGACCCCTGATATTGGAAAGTATTGTGAAAAAAAAAATGTGAATTTAATAAAGAAAATGGTTTATAATATAGAACCTGTTTTAATAATAATAATAAGAAGAAGAGAATGAAAATAAATAAATAAATTTTCAATTTTTTAATGATCAAATACATTTTGAGTTTAAACACACTTATTTTCAATAAATTAGACATTTTAGTAATTTTCAATTAAACTTTTGTATCCAACTAATTTTTTTTCTTAAAAACATGAACAATCGTTAAAGTAGCTTTTAATAATCCAGTCTAAAAATCGTTAATAATGAAATCTACCAAACAAATAAATACTATTATAGAAAACTCTTGGTAAGAGGAAAAAGAGATTGTGTGTCATATATATATATATATATATAAACAGTGCAGGCAGAAAAAAAAATCTTTACATTTGTGCAGCACAAAAAAAAAAAAAAAAAAAAAAAAAAAACCTTTACATGTCAATTGCTGCTCCCGCTATAAAAATGTGTCGAACCCCAGTGATGACACGTGATGTTAGTCGGTCACAGACGACCTTTCCCTATCCTATCAACATTCAGTTCGTCTCGTGAACTTTTACTGTCAAATTATATGCTCTTTGCTCCAACCTGCAAATATTTCGTTTATTTGTCAAAAGTTTGAGAACCTACATCGGTATTCCCACTCCACACAATGGGTCAGAAAAAGCTTTACCATTTTAAGCTTTGACAATTGAGTTTTACCATTTTAAGCTTTGGGGGATCACATGCTTTGACTCTGTTAGGAAAAGGAATCTCTGTGATTGGTGTAGTTAGAGACCTGGCAGATCATTCTGGATGTAGCCAGATGTAGAAAATTTTTAGAAGGTCATTAAAATGTGGGTACATGACACTTTGGTCCCGCCGTTTTGGTCCCGCCACTTTGGTCCCGCCGAATTGGTCCCGTCACTTTGGTCCCGTGGAAATTTTGGTCCCGCCGTTTTGGTCCTGCCGTTTTGGTCCCGCCACTTTGGTCCCGCCATTTTGGTCCCGATATCAGGAATAATCAAAGTATTACAGAAAAAAAAGCGAAATTCTTCTTCATATTTCGAATTTTTGTCATTTGACTTGAAAACATGGGGGTAGGAAAATTATTATTATTATTGTTATTATTTTGCAACACAAAGTTGTAGTAACAAATAAAACTGAAAAAATGTCTAAAATTTTGAGATTTAGATTTTTTCTTTGTACGATAGAGGAAAAAGGACAGCAAATACTCGTACATGAGGGAACTTCGGGCAAAAGAGAACTTAGACGAATATTTTCAATTGGAGAGTTGAATATCTACAACCTTTGTTGAAAATGATGTAACAATAGGACACATGGAACAGAAAATTTATTATTGCGGATCAAATTTTGAATGATAAAGGTATTAGTTATCAGCGCAGATCTAAGCATTGTCAATTTATCTAAGTCTGCAAAATTTTAGTTTAAATAAAATACGAGGTTTTTAATATAAAACACTGTAATGCGGCTCTAAATTATCACATTCATATTTAGAGTGCTTGAATACAAAATTTGTAGGAAATCAATGCTTTATCGAAGCATCTCCTAAATGTTAGAGTTTAATAATAAAAGAAGATGCGAGGAACCTAAATAATGAGCTCAGGAATAATTTGTACAGATCTGCTAAACTTAAGTCATTTTCTTCTCTGTCAATCCGGATATATTTGTCAAACACAGGAAATAGTTACATATCACATAGAATTGGAAAAGCATTTTTATTCCATTATAGCCCCTTACAATATTGTTTAAGAAAATGTCCATTAAAAGCCCCTCCCACCCCCACCCCCTTTTTTTTTCAAATGCGCTGAAACAAAACAGTGAAATGCCTTTTTATTGTCTGTGGGAGAAACAGGTGCGAACCGAATCTCAATGTGCTACTTCAATGCGGGCATTGCTTTTAGCCATAGCGACATATCAGACAGATTTTTTTTTTTTCTTTTTTTTTTTTTTTTTTTTTAACATAATATTAAACTAAAAAGATAAAAAATTTTACATCAACATTTTCTGAACATTTATGCTTGCAATGGCACAGTTAATTAAATATTGGACTACTTACATTTTTTCATTTTTAAAATAAAACCATCGTAATTGAAAGAAAAGTAATTTATACACATATATACGCGGTTATCGTAATTAAGTATCACGGACAAACAAACATGCATTTTATTATTATTATTATCAATATAACATAGATTTTGAAATAAATTCCTCTTAGATTAATGATAAAAATTAAATCACAATCAAATCGAATGAAACATCTCTCTCTCTCTCTCTCTCTCTCTCACACACACACACACACACATATATATATATTTATGCATAAATTCATATATAAATTCAAGAACTTCATGAATGATTCCAAGCTTATGCTTATAAGAGTCTATGATGGGAGCAGGTCAATAATTAATTCTTTGAAAGAAATAGCATTCTGGCACTAAAAGCAAATTATATTTAATATCGTAAGGTTGTCTTTCTTTCTTTTTCCTTTTATTTAAAAAAAAATTTTCTGTATTTTATTATTTTTAAAATAATTCAAACTTTATCTACTGTTGTTATTGTTAACAATACTTTTAAAATCACAAAACGTTGTCACTGATAGTAAATTAAAATTCAAATTACAATTGAAGTAAGTTAAATCGAAATCAAATGAAAAAAATATGAATTAAAAAAAAGTGCAATTGCCTAAAATAAATAAATAAAATGCTCGTAAAAAAATTAGTACAAAATTCTCCTAATCTGAATAGCTAGGCAGCAATCGTAATGTTGAAAATTTATATATTTGTGTGTAAGATGTTCTTAATTAAAGATATTCTAAGAGCACTTCAATTTTCCTGTATCAATAAATATGTTATCATATTAAAAAACTGATACATATTTAAAAAAAATTGGTGGGACCAAAATGTCTCGGGACCAAAATGGCCAGGGACCAAAATTTCCTCGGGACCAAAACGGCAGGACCAAAATGGCGGGACCAAAGTGGCGGGACCAAAACGGCGGGACCAAAGTGTCCTGCTTCGTTAAAATGTAAACTATTAAGACAAAATCTAAACATTCTACTCGTTTATTGTAAATATCACACTGCAGTCAGTATTTTGTCATCTCATCTTTACATTTTATTATCAACTGCAGCCGTTTAGGCACCGATCTCTGGCTACAAATTGCCAGATGGCTACAACTGGCTACATCTAGAATGATTTGCCAGATCTCAGGCTATATCAATCACAGAGATTCCCTTCTCTAGCAGAATCAAGGCATGAGATTTTTCTTCCATTTTAAGCTTAATCCGACCCATTGTGTGGAGTGGAAATACCGGTAGGTTCTCAAAATACTTAAAATAAAAAACAAATTAATAATTAAAATAAATAAATAAATAAAAATATGCGTTCTTAAAAAAAAAAAAAAACTATTTAACATGTGAATAATAAATACATTTCTTTTTATATCGAAAAAATATTAAAGTGTAACAATTTCCTTTTATTCAAATTAAAGGACAGTAAAATTCGTACTATTATTTTACACTCTTTTCTATATTTAAACCAATTTAAAAAGTTTTTTTCCTTCGTTTCTTTTCTTCTTTCATAGAGTTAATATATATATAATTGAGAAATTTCTTATGAAAAAATATTAGGTGTACCGGAAAATAATGTCGTTTTGAATTAAAATACTGACATCGGAAATTTATCCTGGATAAAATTTAAGATATTCTTAGGTAACTTATAAGATGGTTATTTGTAAAGTACCATGTAAACACTGTTAAACAAAAATTTCCGGTTTCATTTTATTAATTCAAAACGACATAACTTTCCGGTACACCTAATGGAAGAGCTTTAGTATAGGACCCCCTTGTCAAAATTTGAAATTTGGCACTGAAGTAGTCGGATTTTTCTCGCCAGTGTCTTTACTTACGCAGTTGCGATAGCGATTTCAATTCTTTGCCAAAAATTGAAAAGTCACCAAAGATGTCTTATACAAAAAAACTGTAACAAAGATATTTTGAGAAATGGATTCATTAACCGTTTCTCAGGGACACAAAACTGTTACTGCATGCCTCTCTATGAAATGCCTCTACTAAAAATAGTCCTATACTAAATTATATTCTGTTTTGTAAGTAATTTTACATCTATTACTTATCAAATTAAAAAATAGGCTACTTCTATTATATTTTTAATTAATTGATTAATTAAATTTTTATCTCATACGAGGGGTTACATTATACCTCGTTTATTTGCGCAAAGTAGCATTCTAATTCTTCACGGTCCTAACCATGCTGCAAATACTTCCATTACGAAAACTATGCTTAATATGGTGCTCGTTTTGATTTTAATATTATGTGTGGTTTAGATATTTCTGTTTATTAGTAACTAGGTGTTTTGATAATAAAGTCTGCATTTTTAACCCCTATTATAAACAATAAATCTTAATTGTACAAATCGCAAACTGAAACGACTTTTTGCAACTTTTTCCATGCCGGAAAATTGAGTATGTAATATTCGGAGGGGGGGGGGAGGGGGAAGGAAAGTAATGTTTTTTTTTTTTTTTTTTTTTTTTTTTTTTACAATAAGTTCAAACAGATAATTTTTTAACAAATTTTTATTTTTAATCAATTATGCAATCTCCCTCGTTATCAACAACCTTCTGGCATCCAGTGTACAAGTTCACAATGCTGAGTTGATAAAAACCAATTAGTTTCTGATCAAAATATCTTTAGATGGCATTTTGGACACCTTCTGTCCCTTAGAAAATATTGTAGCTGTTGAAATGAATGGAAAGTCATGGCACATTATCAAGCGAGTATGGTAGGTGAGGTAATACCTTCCACACTCAATTCCTTTTTTTTTTTTTTCTCCAGAGTTCCTCTTGCGCAGTGCGGTCTTGTATTATCATTCTGCAGAATAATTCCTTTTCTGTTGACAATCATTGGACACTTTTCATATAAAGATTGGTTTACTCGATCCAGTTGTTTACAGTAAATGTTTGCATTTACAGTGAATGTGAATAAAAGTATTGTATTAAAATTGTACAGTTTGTCCAGGTTTCAACACTTTATAATAAACTACCTCGTGAATACTCCGCTAAACACGCAAAAGCATCTCTTTGTGGCGTAAACATGGTTTAGCTGTACTTTGTGGCGATACATTCGAAGAAAGTCACTGCCTTTTGAATTTCAGATTTTCATAAAGGACAAATTTTTCATCTCCAGTAATCAACTGATCAAAAAATGCTTCTGTGTTCTGAAGATTAAATAATTAGTTGTGCAGTCCTCACAGCGTTCCTAAAATTTTATGATTATTTTATTATATTATCACCAGTACCGTCAAAAGGAAAAATGTATTGGTTATTTTCGACTGTTTCAAATCTGAAATGATGTGAATAAAAGTATTGTATTAAAATTGTGGTGAGAGTATAATAAAATGAGTGTGAAATTTTAGGAAAGCTGCGAGGCCTAGTTTTATGTAAATGTACTCGATCGGTTAGCTTTTGTTTTCTTCGAATATTCGAGTATTACGAAAGACCCAAACACCTCCTCTTCTTACTTTAACAATCTGCTGCAAATATTCTTGGATAGTAGACCAAAGTCGGTTAAGAGAGTTTGATAGTTTCTCGATTGTTTGATACAGATTTGCTTCCACTTCCCACCCTTAACATGTGTGTCTAAAGTTGTTCGTCTTCCTGATCGATGCGAGTCAGAAATATCAGTATTAACGAATTTGAACTTAAAAACTTTAGCACTTACGAATGTTAATGTACAGTTGAACCTCCAAAATCCAGACAGCCAAAGTCCGGAAATCTCTAAAATTCGGACTTTTTCCTGTTTTAGTTTTAGTTTTATTTTAAAATAAGATTTTGTAGTATCTTATTTCCACATTTCTTGTGCAATGCAGTTTAAAATCATTTTAATTGAACACTGAATACATAAATATAGACATAATTTTATATAGACATAATTGATTGTTAGTTAAAGAATTTGTTTTTAAAAAAACAGGTAAGTTAAAGAACGGAATTCAAAAGAGAGATAAAAATATCCTATTAAAGTAAAACAGCTTTAAATTACGGAAATGTTTTTAAAAAATCAACAAAAAAATTAATTTGTTTCTATAGTTTTATTTGAGTATTTTTTAATAAATTAATAGTTTATTAGCAATTATTTAGCAGGTATTATTAGTTGTCTATAACATTTTAGTTTAATGTGTTTCTATTTTAATTCTAAATGTTTTTATTATATTTTTATTTTGTAATTTAATTCAGCAATTTGGTCGTCGTCTTTTTTCACTA
The DNA here is from genome assembly GCA_963930645.1 of Salticus scenicus. Taxonomy (NCBI): domain Eukaryota; kingdom Metazoa; phylum Arthropoda; class Arachnida; order Araneae; family Salticidae; genus Salticus; species Salticus scenicus. The sequence continues at coordinate 99,819,175 of OZ005658.1, read as the reverse complement.
GCATAAAAACTGAATTTTGTGAGCTATTATAATATCATAAAATATTAATTTTTAATAAATATCTAAAATCCGGAATCTCCGCGGTCCCGCCTATTCCGGATTTTAAAGGTTCAACTGTACTTGAATAAACATCGCAAATGACTTTTGTAGCAATTGTTATGTTACTATCCTTTCGAAACTCGAAAAGCATAGAATACCGGATACGTACCTCTTCTGGTATTTGGCTGACCATTTCATTATAAATTGAAAAAAAAAAAAACAAAAAAAAAACAAACAAACAAACAAAAAAAAAACGCTTTAACCCTTTGTCTACTGCATTATGATACAGACAAAATTGTGTTTGAAACATATATTTTTAGTTACTAAAATGCATTATTTAAAGATATATAGGTTAAAAATTATGCATCTCACCTCATAATAATAATTAATGAGAATTTTGTGAGGTCGTGCTTTAGTGTACCACTGGTACATAAAGGTCGAAAAAATTAATTCGCTATGAAAAAAGTGTAGAGAAATATGTACTCTTTATGTTCCTCATATTTTCGTCTAAGATTAGTGGGATATTCTTGAAATAATATAGGAATTAATTATAACATACATGAAGATCGTGAAAAATGTCAAGCAAAAACAGCAAGTGCACTCCATGAAATCCCTTATGGAACAAAAATGGCTATATGTGTCGTCTAATGCTTTGTAGTGAAATTAAAGGGAGGTATATATGTTCCCTTCTTATAAATATTTTTGACATTTCTTCTATAAATTCAATTTTATACTCTTTTTAAAGTAATGGTACTTTAAAGTACCATCAGTAGATAAAGGGTTAAACGTTTACAAGTAAACAAGTCACTCTAATCTTGAAATGTGTGTGGCACCAGTTGAAGCACACAATGAACTGATAAATGACTTCATGAATATCATCATGAATATCATCATGAATATCAACATGAGCAGAAACAAAATTACTTTCCGGTTCCTCTAATATATGATTCGCAAATTTTAATGAATTCCTTCAGAATATTCACTATTTAGTCATTTCCTGATTACTTCAACGCATTTGAAGAACATAAAAGAAGCCTATTTCATTTCCAAAAACTGTATTACATAAAAACTCAAAACGGAGTTCGATTATAGATATTTTAGCAGCTTAAGTCTAAAAGAATTTCAATCCTAATTATGCTCTTTTTCATTAAAATTATCAAAAAATCCATTTTAAGTTGTAAATGTTATGACTTTTTTCAACATGAAAGTGATGTTTTATTCATTTTACATTTTTTCAATTTACGGATCTTCGTAGATATATTAAAATTTTATTTTAAATATCACAATGAGAAATGCTATAGAAAAATAGAGTGAAATTATATATTTTCGTGAAACTCAGAACTGCAATCCACGGCAATTCTCCTTTTATTAAAAAAAAAAAAAAAAAAAAAAAAAAAAAAAGAAAAGAAAAGAAAAGAAAAAAAAAAAGAAAAAGAAAGAAAAGTTACATTTTGAGTATTTGAATGAAAATTTTATTGCTTAAAATTTTACAGAGGTAGATTTGCAATATCTGAATGAAATGTTTAGTTGAAAAACGGAAAATGGATTTTTGTTTTTCTCTTTGTAATGCATAAAAGTTTCTCGAAAAATGTCTTAAGTAACACAGAAAAAAAAATGCCTTAAAATTTATAAATATTAATTTTCTGAAAAATCAACCATTTCATTAAAATCTTTCACATTAAATAAATTAAAAAAAAAAAAAAAAAAAAAAAAAAAAACTATCGCGAAAACTATTACTTTTTATTTACATCTTTCAATGAATTTGATTCAAATATATATTTTCTGAGTAGCAATTTATTATCGTAATTAAAAAATGTTTAATCAATTTCAATACCTTTTTAAAATTATACAAATTTAGGATTTAATTTATTCCGGAGCAATGTTTGCCCGCCTTTAAATTGCACTACTTATTTTATAAAATATTTTTTCCTCTAGTATATAACTAGGATAAAATAAGAAAAAACTACCTTAGGAAAAGAAATGCTATCAGACAAAAACAGGGCTAAAAATGCTCCGGAATAAATTAATATGTTGGCAGGGGTCAAACACTCCGCCCTTTTTTCAGGACATTCTATAAGGTAAGAAATTTCTGCCTTTTTTGCCACCATTAATTTCATGCAGAAATACTTTAGGTATATTTATTTTAATGTGCGAGGATTATACAGGGTAGAGATTATTTTATAAAAATAGTGGTAGCAATAAATTTGAAAACTTTTCATTCATGAGGGTGACTGAAAAAAGGGCGGAGAGTATGACCCCTGTGTTGGCATCTCTGCATTTTGTTAACAAAAAATGTGGGCGCTGTGTACCCTGAAAGAATATCGAAAATCCACGAAAATTTTCTTTCATTAGGTTATGATATAAATTACCCTACTTGCCAACCTAACTCGGAAGATTGTTAGTTCCCGCCCGTTTTTGTACACCACTTAATTTTTAGAGTATTTCTCTTCAAATATATTTATGATTAAATGTGATAAAGACAATAAAGTTCTCAAATAAAGACTGATGTGAAAAAGTAGGCGGAAAGGGGCGGGACTAACAATCTTCCGGGTTAGGTTGGCATGTATGAATTACTGTTTCATACTTGCCAACCATCGCATTATTAACCGTACAATTGTTAACGCCCCTAAAAAAACGCCCCTTTTCTCACACCACTATATTTTTAGGGTGATTCTGTCCAAATGTTGTTACAATTAAATAAGACTAAAATTACTCTAAAAAATTATTGGTGTGAAAAAAAATAATGAGATGGTTGGCAGGTATGCTGTTTAGAATATCAGTATATGAAGGTATCGACCACCGATATGATATCATTCTTGCATTTACGGGAAGACTATATTTTAGCTTTTGTAGTATTAAAAGTGCACAAAATATGTGACTTATATAACATAAATATCTAAGTCTGTGTATATTGTCGGCATATTGATAGAGAAGTGGGGCTGCATTACTGATATTGTCCACTTTTACAGGAGGGCGTTGTACCAGTTTCTGTATTGTATAATAAATACTCCATTAATATATGACATGGATATCATCAAAATCTATGCTGACTCAAATTGAGGCATAGATAGAGCTGTTATGCACCACTTCTCCGATTTTTGGTAGTTTTCCGACAAATTAATTTATTAGAAAAATATACAAGATGTTTTTCTTATAAGGTCACAGGACAATAGTTTTAAACTGCACCTGAAACCTAAAAATAAGTCTAGACATTTCTCCTTTTCTTTTGTAATTATTTTCCTTTTGCAAAGTTTCTTTGTTTATAAATTGTCTCATAACTTGCGTCTTACTCTTTTATTGTGCAAGTACATACATAAATTTTTATTTACTCATCTACAATTTTTTTCTTTTTCTTTTTTTTTTTTTTTTTAAATTTAGTACTTAATTTCTACTTCAAAAGAAAAAATATATATAAACCTTGCCTGAATACATATTTATCAGCTTCACAAATTTTTCACAAACGATGCTTTTTAATCTTCATGATTTATTTCCTAATTTATTTGAATCACCGAAATTAATTCAAATTTATTTTGGCTTCTACGTTTTCAATGAAAAATTTAGAAAATGCAAGAAATGAGAATCGTAACTTTTGTGATAAATTCAATTTACCTTTATTTTCAGAGAACTGAGTTAAAATTAGAAGTTTATATACATATATATATATATTTTCAGCAAGCATAATATATATTCCAGGAAAAATGACTGTGTGTTAAGCATTCTAACTAAATTAATTAAAGTTCTTTTATGTAATAACTTTATTGTAGTATTTTATTTTACAAGACTTTTTCTTTTATATTACCATTTATCTTTATTTTTATATTTCATTTACAAAACTTTTGATAAATTAAAACTTTAATTGTTTGTGAAACGCAAGCTGATTGTTCGAAATTTAAATAGATTTTCTTTTTAGAGTTTTTTTATTTTCTTTCTCTGTTCATTAATTTTTTCTTTTATGTTTCCAAAGTATTTACGAAATTCTTAATGAGCATTTAAATTTAAAAAGTGTTAGGAAATGGTCGTGCATCTAGTCAGGGTTCGAACCGGTCTTATTTTTTATCTGAGTCTAATACCAGTAATTTTGTAAAACGATTTTCGTTATAAAATAAGTCTACATGATTCAGGTGAATTTTACAACTCCAGAATACTGGTGTGAGACTCAGGGAAAAAAAAAAGGCCCGTACGAACCAAGCTAGTGTAAATTTTAAATGTACGTGTATTCTAAAACGTAAGTTAAAAAAAACAAAAACAAAAATACTTCTTATCACACTTAAGTTTTTAAAAATCAAAAATAACTATTGTTTTAGTACTTTAAAATAAAGTTTTAACTGTGTTCCCAATATAAACACTGATTTATAAAATACTTAATTCTGAATGTCGAATTAAAATAGATGTAGCATATATCATACTTGATAACGTTCATAATTTATTAGAAGTACTGTTAGCACCGCACTTTTTTCACACCAATGTTTTAAATGCATTTCTCTTCTTATTTCATCGTAATCACATATTGGTGAAAATTTCTTTAAACTATCACTGTTGTAGAAGAAGGGAGGGGCTAACAGTACTTCGGAATAAATTATAAATATTACCAGGTACGGCAAACATATAGCATACATGGTAACATTTATAATTTATTTCGGAGTACTGTTAGCCCCGCCTTTTTCTACACCAGTAAGATTTTAGAGAAATCTTCTCCAACATGTAATTACAATGAAATAAGAAGAAAAATGCTTTTAAAACAAAGTGGTGTAAAAAAGGGGCTTATCTAACAGATCTCCGGAGTAAATTATAGATGTTACCTGGTATGTATGTAGTATAACAAAAAACTATAAATGAATTATTTAATTAATATTTGTATGCTTGTACTTTAAACATAATATATTATATTTAAATTTAAACGCATTTAAAATCATTTTCATCGAATATTTTGTTTAAGAATATAATTATTAAGAACTTTGTGAATTTAAAATATTTGCTTGCATACACTGAATAAACATTTGTTCCAAACATATGATGCACTTCAAATTTATGATTATACATTTTATCTTGCTTTCACTTTCAAACGTTTCATGTTTTATATCAATTACCGTAATTCAACATACAATGTGCTAAAACATACATTTTATTACTTGAAATAATTAAAGAAAAGATTTGTATGAGATTTACCTTTTTATTTATTTATTTTTTACAATTTTAGAGTTACCTAAACTCATAGTTTATCTGTAATTCCCACTGTATAGCTGCAAATATTTCAATTTATTCCGGAGTACTTTTAGCTCCGCCTTTGATCCATATCACTTTTTTAGAGTAAATTTTTCTTATTTTATCATAGTTATATATTACAGAAAAATATTCTAAAAAGAAAGTGGTGCGAAATAAATGCGTAGATAAAAATACCCCGGTCACCATTAATTTTGAGAAGTGATATTTTATAAATGTAACGGACATTTAGTCTTCGAAATGGTTAGGAAGAAGTTTCAATTAAAAATTATTGGTGATTATTGAATAAAAAATCCGTCAGATGTGCCAACACTGATTAAAAGGTAATATAATTTAATAGTTGCAAATAACTTTGTAAGATAAAAATTTTTGGGGAAAAATGTATTATTGCCTGTAAAATTTCGCCTGTATTGCACATAAAACCGTCTGAAATAGAACTTTAAACAAAATGTACTTTCTTTTAGCAGCTCGGTTTAACTTTTAAATGCAGAATGTCTGAAAAACGAGACGCTGTATTTAATTGCTATTTAAAGTATTAAAAGTGTAGTGAAAGTTTCATTTGGGCTTTGTGACATATTACCTTGGTCTACTCAAACGGAGTAAAAGTGACGAATTGTTTTAGCGCATTCGTGATATTTAGGCGTGACAATACAGTTTGCTATACCTAACTATTTTGCAGATTTATTTCGAATATTTAACCTGTTTTTCTGTAATTCAGTATAGTAAGTAAGTATATGTATACATTTTTTCTTGAAAATTAATTGATGTTAGTTAGTTATTTTTATCTTTCATAATCTATCAAAAATTTTATCAAGATTGGCAAGTTTGAAGACAAATTAAAAACAGTCTTGATTATTTTTAAATAAATGTAGGCTTTACAATTGAACGGGTGGTTAAGAGTGATGGTAAGCCCTCGCCCACCCCTTCCCCCCTCCCAGAGATAAATCTGTTCTTTAAACCTATTTTAAATTATTTTTAAAGTGTATTTAACATTATCTTACATTATTGATTTTAGTATGACTCAATCTGCAACATGTCTGTATAATACAGAAATACAGGGTAATAGAACGTCGTGGGAGTGATATACCAGATTTTTTTTGTATTGTAAAATAACATTGCTTTAACATTTCATGTTGTATTCTTGTTTTAGTATTTTTTATAAAGCATAACTAGATACACAAATTACGTTATTGGAGAGCTTTTACAAGTCGAATATAAAGCAGCCTCGGTTAAAATTAAAATTTAATATTTTGTTAATATATGAAACTACTGATATTTCTTATTTTCTCATTTCTACGTAAAATCAAAAATATACATAAATTTCAGCTTTAAACTGAATTATTTCAAAATAAAGTCTTAGTTATCTCTTTGTTAGTCAAGTTTTAAAATAATTCTTCAATCATTTGCACAGATTGTAAGTTACAATCATACATTTTACGCGGCATGTAGTTTGTTTATAATTAGCATATTAACAGCTTAACACGGTAGAAAATAAATTGCATCAAAATTATAATACCTCGATATATATTGGATACTTTACAATTTACAATTGATCTACTTTCTGACATTCTCACGTTAGAAATTGGGGCACGATTTTCGCGAACTTTGCAGATTTTAGATGAGTGCAATATGCGAAAATGTTTATTTGCATAGAAAAGACTTAGATAACAGAGCGAGAGCAGAGAGATTTTTCGAAATTTAGAAAGAGAGTCTACAGATACAGATAAAATTTTCAGTGACATAAGAAATTCAGAAACAAGGAGTCAATCCTAATAAAGGTTTCTGCGTATTATTTAAACAAATGATTTGTTTCACATTGAATTGATATCATGTAACGATTTGCAGAGAATACGAGTAAAAGTTTATTTCTAATCTTCTCTCGAACTGAACATTTAAAGGACTCCTTTGCTGTTATCAGAACTTAATTTTGGAAGAGTTTTACGAAATATTTAAATTAAAAAGTGTCTATCATTATTTTGCTTTGATACAATACTTAAAATTTTAGAAATAATAGTTGCTTTATCACATCAGGCCCTAATTGCTCAGACAAATTTCATTATATCTCTATAACTATCATTTTAATAAAATTTAAGAATAAAATTATCTTTATAATTTTATGTCATCGTTTAATTATACTTTATTGATTGATTTTAGCATATAACTTTGTTATTGATCAGGATAATAACGCAAGATGTTATCTTGATATTATTTTAATCTAACCAGGAACCTACCCCTTACTGTAAAAATAACTAAAATCCAAACAAGCATCAATCAAAAATCCATATATGAACATGTTTTCAGATCATAAATCAACTGACCTCGTCAGATTATTTTCAAATTTTGAGTTATAAATTCTGAAATTTCGCTAATGATCAGTACAACGACGCCTTTCTGAAATAATGAATGAAACCAAACAGTCAGTAGTCAAACCAGCATAGACAAACGTGTTATTTGACGCATAAATCGGACTTTCCATTTCAGCTTTAATATATATTCTATCGAGATATCTAGTGTATAATAAAATTGATAAAAGTCATTGTTCTGACATGTTTTATCGAGACTCCTCCCACTCCTCTCTCTTCACTACATTTTTACCCGAACTCAAATATAGATTTCTCTGCAATGGGATAACGAGAGCAAACAGTTTACGCGATAAAATTAACGTTAGATTATGTCTTCTTGAATGGGCATCATTTAATTGATTGCTATCAATACACTATTGGGATGATTTCCTGATAAGATTTTTAGTAATTCAGATAATGGTGTTGTTGTTTAGGGATTAGTGTCGATTTAGGTTTCTAATCTAAAGTAGGGATTACCTGGGATGACTTCCATAAGCGGTCTTTCTAAAGGGTTCTTGCCGTAATTCACGTGAGTTTTAGCGAAAAACATAGAAAATTATAAAAGGCAATTCTTACTACCGCAACCTTCCATCTACAGGATACCTATGGCCTGATTCTTTTAAGAACTCTTTCCCCAGCATTATCTAAAAATAATTTTTTTCTGAAATGTAAGTTGTACTTTTAAGAATAAATTTATCTGAGGATTATTTTAGTGGAAGAGTACTGGAAAAAAGGCGTGGTCATAGGATTCCTGTTCTACGAGCTTAGCGAGCTATTATTTCAAGAATATATTTAATATTTCGTGCATCCTTAATGTGTTTATTTAAAAGGAAAAAAAAGTTCAATTTGTAAGTGTTTAAGATAAACTATGTACACTGTAAAAAGTTACATTGTAAAAATTTCAATTTTGCCAGCACGCAATCTGCTATGAAATGGAATAAATTACAGCAGAAACATACATAAAGAAAAACGCTTTCACAAATGTTTCTGCTGGTTTTTTTACGTGCTGGCACACATTTTTGCCAGCATTATTTTCTGGATAAATTAGTGTAATTCTTTAACAGTACAAGTAAAAATATAGTTAAAAAAAGAGCATTGAAACTATGGATAAAATTCTGTCTATGACAAAATTTAATTTAGTACGATAGGACTATTTATATTTGTATTTTAACACCCTTTCAAATATATATATATTAAAACACTAGTCTAAATAATCAGGAAATATTCAGCCGAGACCCGATGGCTCTGTGGTCAGAGTACATAACTACGAACTCGAAGGTTGTGAGTTCGATTCTCGCCGATGGGAAGTGAGAAATATATATATATATATATATATAAAGTTTTTACAGATTTCACAAAATGTTTTAAGATAGAGTAAGAAATTAAGTGGTAAAATTGGATATTGGCGGGCATTTTCGAAGTGGAACATTATAAATTGGTAACAACGCAAAATGCCAGATTGAAAGAAATAGTCCTGTTTTACTAATAACAACAATGTTAAGAACAACAATGTTAAAAAGATAAGTAAAGAAAATAACAGTGAAATACAATGATACTTTTATATCTAATTCAGATTTTAAAACATTAATGAAAATAAGATAAATTTCTGAATCTATATTTAAAACAAAATTCACATATTTTCTTGTTTTACACCGGAATTTGGTAATAATATTAAATTACATTATTTATAAAACAATTATGTTTTCTCAAAATCATTATTATGTAACAGATGTAGTTTTAGATCGTTTGAATCTGCAATTAAATTGCTGGCAATTTTTCAAATCGTAAAAGATATTCTTATTTTCAAAATCGAAAACACAAGTAATTTATCGCCGTAGATAATACTAAAGATGACAGACCTGAAATGGATTGGCTTTACAAATTCCCTCTCTCCGTTGGATATTTTCTAATATTTTCTTTCTACCCCCCCCCCCCCCCCCCCTTCTGGTTAACCAGAACATGCAATGCTGGAGTGTAATTGAAAATTTCTCAAAATGCTAATAAAGAGTTTCAAATTTTGCTTTCTAAAAATACAAAAATATTCTTACTATTTCTAAACTTTTCACTAGTACTGTAGTGCTATCCTTAACCTCTCTACGTTTTACTGTGTGTTGTGTTTTTTATTTCTATAAACTCAAAATCCCATTTTTATAATGTTGTTCCCCCTTCCTTTGTAGTGAGGTTGAAATTCAGGACTCTCACTCCGTTAGCTAGCATTTTTAAGTACCTGACATTGTGTGACTCAGTCACAGGTGCCTCCAACCCACATTGTCCGAAGATAAAAATTTCTCTATTGCTACAGGGGTAAATATATATATATATATATGTGAGAAGAAAGCGATCTTTTCATCCTTCTGCGTGACTGTCAATTTTATTCAAAGATTTCCCAGCTTACTCTGGAAATCAGGGTTCGTATTCTCCGTCCTTTTTTCAGGACACTCTCAGGAAGAAAATTTTTCAAATTTATTGTTACCACTATTTTTCTAAAATATTCTTTACGCTGTATAATAATCGCACATTACTATAAATATATCCAGAAATATTTCTGCATGAAATTAGTTGTGGCAAAAAAGACAAAAATTTCTTATCTTTGAGAGTGTCCTGAGGAAAGGGCAGAGAATACGAACCCTGCTTTCCAGAGTAAGATTTTGTCATACAATGTTTAAAGATGTCGCAAGCTAAACTCGACTACAGCGCTTCCTGAAATACAGTGGCTGTAGTACCTAACTAAAAATGTGAAAAAAGACGCCTATATGATTCTTTCTATAAAATGTTACCTCCATGGTGGTGGTTAAAATAAACAAGAAACTATTCTGCCCCTATGTAAATCTTTGTGTTCATTTTCCACCAGAATTTGATCGATCTCTTAATATTGCAAATTGTATTGTAAATAATAAGTAAAAAAATCCATGTTGTTGTAATTCAAGAGGAAAACGTTAAGAAATGCAATTACTGGAACAGAATTTTAAAATTTTAGAAAAGAAAAAAAACATTCGCTAATAAAATATTACTTTGGCATTATTAATTTAAATTATTTATATATAAAAAAAAAAAAAAAAAAAAAAAAAAAACATTTTCTAATCACGTAATAAATGAAAGGAACCTAATTAAAAAAATCCATAGGTTTCATCTTCATCCGTAATTGGAAATATGCGGATTTGAATAACTATTTAAGTTGTACGAAGTGATCAGGGCCTGATTAAGGGGGAAGATCGCTCATACCGGAATATTTTTACAATTATTTTTTGCTTCATGCTATAGAAATTCCACGCTTTCACGAGGAAATATTTTTTATAAAAAATGAACGGTGTAAAACAATCCAATTTACTCACCGTTATTAGACACCATCATTCTTTTAAAATAAATTTTAATGAAAATTTTCTGATTATTATAGGAGGAAAGTATTTGTTTAAAAAATAACGGTGTAAGTATAAATAATGTGTCAAGAGCGAGCTTCCCCCTTAATCAGGCCCTGGAAGTGATCAATAAAGCTTTTAAAAATTATTGCCCATAGTGCAGCACTAGTACGATATTAAACCTAAACAGCGAACCAAATGTTTAAAAATTAAAGGTTATACATATTCTTTATCTTAATATACAGAAAAAATAAGCGAAGTAAGTACGAAAATTTTAAAATTACTTGAACTTTTCCATTCAGACTATGAAAGTACGAATTTGTTCAAGCTCTAATTATATTTTAACATTAAATATGGCCACAGCTGCCAGCATTTTAAATTTATTCCAGAATGTTATTAGCATCCCCCCCCCCTTTTTTTTTACATCTTTATTCTTTGTAACGAATTCTTTTGGATATTCAATCCTAATTATATACTGAAATTTTTTTACGAATATCACAGTGGGAAAAAAGGGCGAATATATAATATGAGCTTATAAATTAAAAACAAATTTTTGTTTTGGAATAACGGTGAAAAAGGTCATTAAAAGGGCAAATTGTACAGTCGGTAACAAAAGTGTCCGAACACTAGCAAAAATTCCTTTATAAAAAAAAAGTACGCTTAATACAGTTTTGCTAAATAAATCCTTGTCGAATCCTGTTCGTAGACTGACTAAGAGCAGGATTTGACAAGGATTTATTCAACAAAACAGTATTAAGTGAACATTTTTTAGATAGGAATTTTTGCTAGTGTTCGGACACTTTACTTTTGTTACCGACTGTAAAACCTCTAATATTATGGAGATTTTGTTTACGGAGATTCCTTCAACTTCTATAAAAGCATAAAAATATTACACTTCTAATTTAAATAGCTGCAATATATTAGGTCGTTTCAAAAGTTCGTGCGGACGCGGATCATTTTATTGCCTCCAAAGACGAGAGCTTCTATGGCCGTGGTATACATTTGTCACCCGAAAAATGGGAAAAGGTTGTAGAAAGTAATGGAGAGTATTTTGATTAAAAATTGTCATTTGATTTCATGTATTTTTATGAAATGAAGCAATAAAAAACCGCACGAACTTTTGCAACGACCTAATATATTTTATTAGAATATTTATAACTAACATGCAATTTAATCCCTCTTCAAACCTTCGAAAATTAAATAGTTTTTTAGATTATCTATTTTAGGATTCATGAGATTAATATTAATATAAATGTATTATATATGTATGAAATAGAAATGTAGAAAGAAATTAGAAGGCATGCGTATCGTATTTCAAAACAGAAGAAAAGAAAAATAGAAAAACAAAATCTTCCCCACATTTAACCCTTTCTGGCACTTGATATTAAGAGCGGACAATACCTAATCTCGCCGGCAGCCTTCGCCCATGTTATTCTATGGGAAAATTTGTTTACATAATTACTCATTACCTAATGAATATTTTTCAATTCTGTTTTCACATTTAGAAAATTCATAAGAGTTAAATTAGTACTTGTTTTCCAAAAATTGATTTTTTAAAATTTTAGTATTTCATTTTGCTATTAGAAAATGAGAAAAATGCATTTTGTGAAAAATCGCATTTTTGAACTCAAAATTAAAATGTAAAAATTAAAAAAAATGAGTACTCATTTAACGGTTAAGAATTTTCTGACTGCGAAAACATAATTTAAAAATATTCCTTAGGTAATGTGTAATTGTAGCAACAAATTTTCCCATAGAATAACATGGGCGAAGGCTGCCGGCGACATTAGGTATTGTCCCCTCTTAAACGAACGTAATTACATTGCCCCTAAAAGGCTTAAGGGACACCCTAATATATATTCTCACGGCACATAAGTGTTAAACACAAACTTGCAAAATCATATTTTGAAGCAATATATTGTTTTTTAGAGGAATGCTAGTAAGGCTTGTTTTTCTTAAAAAACATGCTTTTCTTCGGCAAAAATCTCCCATTTGTAAAGTGAAATATTTGATTGATATGTAAAATTGTACCACAAAAATGGAAGTTGTACTTTACTTGTTGTGTAGCTGACTTTTTAAGAAGAAAAAAGTGCTGATACTGTCAAACCTTCCATATAGTCCTGATCTTGCACTGAGCGATTTCTGTTTGCTTCTTTAAGACAAAAAATTACCAAGAAGCCTCTATTTAGAAAGTATCAAAACAGGTTTATAAGCTGTGAATGTTTATAAGGCACAAAAATAATGTTGGTGAAATTTGATTCAATAATTTTAGCTGAAAATAATGTATTTTGGTGTGCTAAACTCGAAAATAAAGCCAATTTTTCGCTATCATGTATAGTTTTTTGTCAATACAGGGTATATACCGATAGACTTTCTTCATTTTCAGTAGTTTCTAGTATGATTCCTTAATTAATAATGGAAATATACTTTAAAAGATACCGTATCATTATATTGGTGGTAGAAATTGTCTCGGTAATATATAGAAAAATATATACAAGTGATAGAGAAAAACTAGCTTCAGTTTGGTGTGCTAAACCCGAATATAAAGCCAATTTTTCGCTATCATGTATAGTTTTTTGTCAATACAGGGTATATACCGATAGACTTTCTTCATTTTCAGTAGTTTCTAGTATGATTCCTTAATTAATAATGGAAATATACTTTAAAAGATACCGTATCATTATATTGGTGGTAGAAATTGTCTCGGTAATCTATAGAAAAAAATATACAAGTGATAGAGAAAAACTAGCTTCAGTTTGGTGTGCTAAACCCGAATATAAAGCCAATTTTTCGCTATCATGTATAGTTTTTTGTCAATACAGGGTATATACCGATAGACTTTCTTCATTTTCAGTAGTTTCTAGTATGATTGCTTAATTAATAATGGAAATATACTTTAAAAGATACCGTATCATTATATTGGTGGTAGAAATTGTCTCGGTAATCTATAGAAAAAAATATACAAGTGATAGAGAAAAACTAGCTTCAGTTTGGTGTGCTAAACCCGAATATAAAGCCAATTTTTCGCTATCATGTATAGTTTTTTGTCAATACAGGGTATATACCGATAGACTTTCTTCATTTTCAGTAGTTTCTAGTATGATTCCTTAATTAATAATGGAAATATACTTTAAAAGATACCGTATCATTATATTGGTGGTAGAAATTGTCTCGGTAATCTATAGAAAAAAATATACAAGTGATAGAGAAAAACTAGCTACAGTTTCAGTTTCAGCACAGCAAAAAACGTAAAGAGCAGCCAAAATTATCTAATGAAAACTTTATTCAATCACTATTTATTTTTTATATCACATTATAAATAAAAACTAAAAAAATGAATTGAAATCGCTCTAAACTTCGCTTCGGGTACCCGCTGACTACAGCAGCTCTTATTCTGGCTGCACTGCATCGGTTCAGGTTCCCACTGCCTATAATAAGGTATTTCCTGGGTACTTCAATCTGAGTATTTATCGATGGTAGGTGGATCTGCTATTATATAAGAGCTACGATTTTGAAAATGATTGTATTTCAGCATCTATTAAATATTATAGTTTATAAAGCATGTATTTTAAAGCATTCGCTCTTTGCACTATATTAACATATGATTCCGCCCAGTGTAATAAATAAAATATATATTTTTAAACAGGAATTGAAGAAATAAAAGACAAATAAATTTTAATTAAACTTAAATTTTAATATGTTTAACCCTTTGCGGCGCAAGACAATTTGAAATTTTTAAATTATACTGCCACCGGAATTCATGAACTAAATTAAGCTAAAAGAACTTTTAAATTTTAAGGTTTAAAAAATCGGCCTTTTCTGATATGATATAAACGTGAATTTTTGCTAAAAAATTTCCGGGATGAATTTCTGCAGCTGTATCTTAAATTTTGCGTCCTCGCAGCGAGGACAGCGCGCGTTAAGGGGTTAATCCTTTTGAATATGTACAACTATTTTTTCCGATAAATATCTTAAATAAAAAAAATAAAATAAAAAGATTTTTCTTTTAAAGGAATTAATGAAGAAATGAAAAATAAAAAGGTGTTATGCTATAAAAAATATACGTTATACACAATAATAACTGTTATATATAAGTTTAAAATTTAATATACTTAATTTTTCCACTACATTATCATTTGAATTTCAATAAATAAATAAAAGAAAGAAAAAGATTTCGCCTTCAAAAGAATGAATCAAATAAATAAAAAGTGAATAGCGTAATAGCCTTTGTTGAGATACACAGTCGATTGAAATGAAAGAATAAATTTTGGAAAAATGAAACACAGAAGTCAATGTTTAAAACTGAAAAAAAAATAAATAAATAAAAATAAAATAATTTTAAAAATTCAATTTCGAAATCCAAAAAAATCTCGATGAGGTGCACACCTGCAGGGTCCCAGCTACCCATCTGTCAAGTTTTGTAGTTCTACGACAAGTATCTTGAACACCAGAGCTCAGACAGACACACAGATGCACACATAGATACTTCTCTTTATCTGTATAGATAATATCATAAATTTTACAAAATTCTGTAACAACAACAAAAAAAAAAGTATTACATTTAATAGAATTTTAATTTTTTTTTTTTTTTTTTAATGACATAAATATCCTAACCAAAAGCTTATTTTTTACTTGGCAAATATGTGTTTACAATTAAATCTTTTTCATGTTCAATAACATCTATTGAAACATTTCAGATCTAAGATAAATAGAAAAAATAAATCGTTTGATATTATTTTTTTTCCTCAAGACTATTCTTTACAATTCTTTATGACATATATATGTCAATAAGAAATATATATCACCCAATTCAGTTTGTTTTTATTCTTACTGAAAACATTTTGAAGCATTACAACTTCTTATGTCAAAATGTTTGCAAATATCATTTTAAAAATTAATGTAATGCCAGACTTTTTGTAAACATTATAAAACTTTTATTTTAAGCAAATAATACTGTTTCTATTTGTACAGGAAAGCGTGGATTAAGAGATATATTAAATCATTTTATAATGTATTACATGAATGTAAATAGCTTTTTTTTTTTTTCCCCATTCTTTTGTGATACGGTTTTGTTGTTTTTTAACGATCAAGTTATTATTTTTATTATTATTATCATTATTTAATTCTTGATTATGTTTGTTAATAGATATTTCGCTTCATATTTTCTAATGTAAATGATCTGAACACGTAAAATTATCCAGTGTTTATTACAAAGCTGCTGAGTTTTTAAAGTTTTAAATGAGAACTGACACCAGTATTTTTAAATGGAATATGTTATATATTTTTTCGACGATTAATATTACCGATTAATATAACAGCTGTAAATTTTTTCTGGTTTGAAGTATCCAGCCTAAAACAGCAGAATAGGCACCTATGTTATTATTAATATTATTGTTATTATTATAAGCGAAATTTAATTATTTGTATTGTAGTATTTATGTTTGCTTAAGCAAAAAAAAAAAATTATTCTAATTGCTCAAATTTATCTTTTTCATTGTTTTATTGTATTTTAATACTTTCGTGATCACCGGTTTCTTCTTTTTGCATACCTACCAACTTAGTTATAAATATTCCGGAAGCTTAATAGAACTTGCCTCTTTTCCAAACCACTTTATTTTTAGAAATATTTTCTTTAAATGTAATTACGATTAAATAAGAAAAAGATACTCTAAAAAAAGACTGGTGTGAAAAAAGGAGAGAGTACTGATATTTTTCTGAAATATTAATTAATAAGTTGGCAGGTAGTTTTTTGGTAAAAAGTTACACCAGTACATCTTACTGGAAAGTTGAAAATATGCATAGTTGTCAAAATAATACGAACTATTCGTACTCCGCGTACCACAATTTTTTAATTGTATTATTATTATTATTATTTTTTGGTAAAATTTTTCTGTGATTAAATAAGTTAAAGATGCGTAAATAATGGTATGGCAATTGTCTTTAAGTTATAATAACTTGACACTGGTGAAAAAAAAAATATTTTTTGTTATTTCTTTATAAATGAAATAATAATAATAATAATAATAATAATAACCTATTAATCATCGGCTTATTTATGGATTTTTGCAGCTATTAAATACAGAATGCTACTATTTGAAAATTCTAATAGTTTTTTTTTTTTTTTTTATAAAATGTAATATTAAGTTTCATAGGTTATCCACACAACAGATTGACATCCGCAAGAAATCCAGATTTTATATAAAATATTTTGACATCCTGAAGAAATTCTTTACTCACATCCAGCAGACATCTGCTGGAAGTGAAAATGTTTCACTTTTCTTTTGCTTCCAGTACTCTTAATAAGGAAATTTTAAGGATCTTAATAAAATCCATACAACAATTATAGTAAAGTCGGTAACAAAAGATTCCGAGCACTAGCAAAAATTCGTATGTAAAAAAGTAGTGTTAATACCGTTTTGTTAAATAAATCCTTATCGAATCCTGTTCTTACACTAAGAACAAGATTCGACAAGGATTTAATTAACAAAACCGTATGAAGTGTACTTTTTTTACGTAGGAATTTTTGCTAGTGTTCGGACACTTTTGTTACCGACTGTACACCTTTTGGACTTATATGGGATATTAAGCGGGAAAACAATCGGGTGTTTTTGAAGATTATAGGATAATTTTCGGAAACTTTTATATGTTGTTTTCATAAATTTAGGATAAAATTATTATGATTAAGAAGTATAGCTTTTACAGTACGTTTTGCGAATAAAAAGGAATAATACAACTTAATTGAGTAGAAATTTCTATTTTGTTTAATAAATAAAAATGTTACAAACATTTTTAAAAGATTTCTACGGTGTTCAAATTATTAGAAATGTTTTTTATTTCTATATATATTTTTTTCGATTATCTAAAGAAATACTAGACAAAATGGCTTAAAACTTCATACATCCGACTAACGTTCAAAAACTCATATTTTCTACTACCGATTTAGTACAGAGTATAATTAAGGGATCAACTACAAATTAAAGTAAAGCATAAATACTTTGTATCACACTGTATCATAAAAAGCTACAAATGACTTTTAACTTTCACATATTGTTGCACTTACTATGTACGATATTTGTACGTTTTGGAGAGGGAGTTGCGCAATTATTTCGGCAGCTGTATTATTATTATTATTATTTTATTTTTCCAAAATTTACTAATTTTTACGACATATTTTTTGCTTATAACTAGAAAATATTTCCACAAAATTTTACGAAACTTTCTGAAAAATTGATAAAACATTAATGAAAATTATTCTAAAACATAAAATTCACACATGTAATATTCGTTGAGACATGAGAATTTTTAGTAAATATTATTTTACTGCGCATGCGCAGGAGAAAAAAAAATATTGCATATGTTGAAAGCTAGATAGATATATTGAGCAACTTTCGGCGAAAGCTCATTTGAATATAGCAAAAATTAAGAAAATTGTCGGCAAAAGAACGAACTAGATTTTAGGTATTTTCCAGAGTTGAAATTTCATAAGGGGTTTTTCACAAGCTGCATATTTAATTTTAAGATCCAATAATTTCAACCACATTGCAAAAGTTCCTTTTTGCGAGAAACTCCTTATAGGCTTGTAACTTTAACATATTTTTATTTATTTACAAAGATTTGTGAGTTCATAAGGGCTTTTTCACAAAAAAGAACTTTTGGATAAATAATTTTAAGAAATAATTGGATCTTCAAATTAAATATGCGGCATGCGTAAAACACCTTGTGAAATTTTGATTCTGCAAAATAATTTATAGCTTGGTCGTTCTTTTGTCAACGATTTGCTTAAATTTAACTGCATTCAAATGAACTTCTGACAAAAGTTGCTCAATCTATTTAGTTTTCAACCTAGGCAATAAAAAGTTTTCTATCTTTCGCGCATGCGCAGTAAAATAATATTTACTAAAACTGCTCATTTCTAAATGAAGATTACGTGTGTGAATTTTATTTTTCAGAATAATGTTTCTCTAATGTTTTGTCAATTTTTCAACAACTTTTGTGAAATTTTATGGAAATCCTTTCTCGTTGAAAGCAAAAAAACCTAAAAAAATTAGTAATTTTTGAAAAAAAAAATAAAATAAAATATATATATATATATATATATATATATATATATATATATATATATATTATATATATATATATCTGCGTAAATATTTGAGCAATTCCGGCACCAAAACATATTCACACATTGTACGTTGTATGTGCAACAAAGTATTAAAGTTACAAGTAATTTGTAGCTTTTTGTGATACTGGGCAATCCAATGTATTTCCGCTCTTCTTCAATCTGTGGTTAGTCCCCTAATTGCACCCTGGACTAAACCAATGGTGGAAAATATGAGTTTTTTAATATTTTTTGCATGTATGAAGTTTCAGGCCATTTCGTCGAGTATTTTTTACATAATCGAATAAATGAATTAAAAAAAAAAAAAAAAATAGTAATTTGTACACCCGCTGTATTTACAATTACTGGTAGACAAAAAGGGATAAAATTAACAATTATTCTTTAATGAAACATCTACATGTTTCAGTTATGTTAGATACATCCCTAAATAAGACGTAAGGTTTAATTTATTTATTTAAGCCATATTCATTACAAAATTTTATATATTTGCTTGTAATTAATGTTAATATCAATATATTTTTAGCAAGTATGAAAAAATCTGTAAAAGGTACACCCCGCGACAAAAAGATAGGTACAAAATGTTTTTTCTTTGATTTTTCATAAAATAACATTATCTAAATTGTTCTTATCATTTATTATTATCATAAAATAACACTATTCCCGGACTAATTTTTGTTTTAAGGCTCATTTAGAAAAGTTTTAAAATTTTTCTAATTTAAGACTACACTCCGCGACAAAAAGATAGGAACAAGGAGTTTTTTTTTTAAATTTTCATAAAATAACATTATCTAAATTGTGCTGATCATTTATTATCAAAACAAAATGTTATCATATCAAAAACATATTAAATATTTGAATCATATTCAAAATATTCATATTCAAAATAATCATATTCAAAAAAAAAAAAAAAAAAAAAAAAAAAAAAACCTTCGTTCCTATCTTTTTGCCGCGGTGTGCAGTCATAAATTAGAAAAATTTTAAATTAATTTTTTTCTAAATTAGTCTTAAAACAAAAATTAGTCCGGGAATAGTGGTGTTTTATGATAATAATAAATGATAAGCACAATTTAGATAATGTTATTTCATGAAAAATCAAAGAAAAAACCCTTTGTACCTATCTTTTTGTCGCGGGGTGTATTTAAAAATTCTAAATTCTAAATAAAAAAAAAAAAAAAAAAAAAAAAAAATCAGTTTTTTGATAACAAAGAAAAAAGATAAATCTAAATATCCTTTTATCATCTTAATCCTTGTTTATTTATGTACATTTTCCCTGACATTTCAAAATATTAAGGATTATCTAATTTATGTCTGAAAAAGGAGGTTTTTCTTACGAATGCAATTTCTCATTCTTTTCCTCTAATATTTAGGGATTTTCATTCTAAGCAAATAATCCTGCTTTTCATTATTTGGGGGAGAAACGGGGATTAGTTTATCTAATCCATAATATGTTTTTCTCCACTTAGAAATAAATCGGAAGCTTTTGATACTAAATGTTTAGTGGGAAGAAGTGTGAAATATTCTTCCAGAAATTGCGAATTGGAAAAGGAAAAAAATAAAATAATAATAATAATAATAATAATAATAATAATAATAATAATAATAAAATGAATAAAAAAGTAATATTAATATATATATATATATGTATATATATATATATTTTTTTTAATATTGTGACTAATTGCTGTGCCCGTTTTGTTATATTGTTAAAAGAAATATTTACAATAATTTAAGCTTACCATGATAACGAAGGTAGAGAATGAAGTATTATTTTCTCTATTATTAAAAAAAGAAAAGTTACTGTAGCAATTTTTTTTGTCTGTGACAGCATCTCCACACGGAGGGCAGGGTTCTCCAAGTCATGAGAAGTATCAATATGTGCCGAATACTTCGAGAAAGACAATTCAGTCAGTTAGAAATTCCTGTCACCTTAACCCATTTTATCCCATTGTCCTATTTAAAGGACTGCTGAAAAATAGCATATAGAAATCAGAATTTGCTTGGTGCGAATATTTTGTCAGCTGGAATATATAATGGTATATATAAGCTTCTGCTAGCGTGTTATGTGTCTCACCTCCTCCTCCTCCTCCTCCATCTGGAATCTTTGTTTAATAATAACATTAGGGGACGTGGTTTATCTTCTCTTTGCGGTTGAAAATTCTTTCTGGAGAACTATCATGTAAATAAGAAAGTATTATACAGATAAAGCAAAATTTTATACTCGGAAAGCACATTTCCTTATTAAAGAGACACTAAAACATATAAGTGCAAATTCCATCCTCTTTATTTCAATGTCCTGCGTACAAGGTGGATAAGATTTCTTATACAAAATATAATTTTTCTTTTCTTTTTTTTCCAAATTTTGTTGTATTTAGTTTATTTAGGTTTATATAACCTTAAAAAATATATTTTTTCTCAAATTGGGCAAAATAGATAAATTGGGATAAAATGGGTTTAACGAAGTTATTAATTAAAAATGGCGGGTTTATAAAGGTAAAATACATAATTTGTCCTTTTTTATTTTATTTTATTTTATTTTTTTTTACTTTTAGAAAATTAATTTTCTGTTAGGCAATTTCTTATGTGCATTATAAAAAAAGTTTATGTGTTCTTTTTTGTGATTAAGTAAATAATGCCGGATCTGTATTAATTAATTGCATTTCTTTTAGATTTTAAAGTGCATTTATCTTTTTTTTTTTTTTTTTTTTTTTTACAAACATATTTTAAAAATACTTCAAGTATATTTTGACATAAAAAAAATATTTTAGATTCAAATTCAAACTCATTTATAAATGACAGAATTTTCTAATTTAGCATTGATAATTTTTTTAACTTTACAGAATTACACATATCTATGATACGTTTTATAGTTCTAATTATGGCAAGAAAAAAATTCATCATCTAAAACTCTTATAAACAGTCGAGTAGATTTCATCAAAAATTGAAACTGCTGGAGATTTTTCAAAATAATAATAATAATAATTATAATAAACTTTTTTTTTCTTTTCAGATATTTTTGAATGCGTAAAATTAATATGTAGCTGTACATTGAAAATATATAGACAGTAATAAATAATGCCCTAAGTTAACTAAAAAATTCAAAAATAAAAAAGTAAAAGGCATTAGAAAAAATAGGTACTAGTTTTTAAAATTAATTAATTAATTAATTTATTTATTTTAACAAGCAATTATAACAAAAAATTCATCGTCAAATAGTAACAAAAATTTAAATGTCACTGAGAGTTCATATACTAAAGCTGTAATGCACAATGGTCTAGATATTACGATTTCCTTTCTGCTCTGAAAAAAATTACTGACTTTTTGCATAATATTTCATTTAATAAATAAATAAATAAATAAATATTGTGTATTTCAATTTGACCTTAAATCTAAGGATTTCTATAACATTTTTTAAATTATTATTATTATTATTTATGCTCTATTAATATTCAGTGAAAAGCAAAGCAGTGACTAGGCGGGAAAGCGCCACAGGAGTTAACAGGTGAAGCGAGTCGGGGGAAGCGACGCCTCCCTCGGGGGTTGGTGAGTAAACAACGGCAATTGGAGGTCGAATGTTTTTACAAGTAAAATGGTTTCTTCTCATACATATCAAAAAATGTGAAAATAAAAAATAATGTAGTATTTTGAAAATGTAGTAATATGTTTTGTTTATATCCACTTAACCCCCACGTGATAAAATATCCCATAGAATACAAAATCTAAAAATTTTAACTAACTTTCCTGTGAATTGCTGTTCCTACGTAACTTGTGCTGTTTCTTTTTCAAAAAGAGTTGTATTATTAAAGAAAAGAGAAAGACAGAAGTTTGAGATTTTGTAAGTTTGAGATTTTGAGAAATTTGTAACTTATTATGTATATTTTAAACGTATAGCAATATGTTTAAACTATAATAACAGGAGACTTAGCGTTGGAATATTAAAACTCGAATAAACGACTACGTCAGAAAAGCCAAAGAAAAATATTGGAAATGCATACAGCTATTTCGGCAGCTTTAAGCGTGCCGTCTTCAGTGCAAAAAGGATTCTGAATCTGCAGAAGCGCTCGTATATATAGGAGAGGGGACCAAATTTAGTTCAACCAATAGAATTACGGGAAAGGTGGGTAGAGTGGCCAATAGGAATTTATTAAAGTTAGCTGTGTAAACAGTAGAAAAATTAAGAAAATGTGGACTGAATATAAAATTTCCAACAGTCAGACAAATAGGGAATAGCGAAATCACAATTTACAAGGTTTTTAAAATTTTTATAAATATGAAAAGCTTCAAAGAAATCGAGTTCATGAATGGATTTAGGTCTGCAAATTACTTTAGCTGAATTAAATTTAAAATTATGATTTTCCTCCCAGCAATGTTTAGAAATAGCCGATTTATTGGTTTCTTGTTTGCGGACGTAATTCATATGTTTTTTTAGACGAAATTTAAGACTGCGTTTAGTTTGGCCAATATATGATAAACCACACTGACAGGAAATACTATAAATACCCCAAGAATTATGCGTATCAATGGTATCTTTTAACTGAGAAAAGGTGAGTTTATTGGAAGGCGAAAGTATTATTTTAAAATCATATTGTATGAGAATTTTAGCTAGGTTTGACTGGATTTAGGAAAATAGGGTAAGACAGTACTGATATTGGAAGAGACTGACTTAGTAGATGAAATACGAGGGAGTTGTAATTTTTGGATAGCTTTGTCGATAATGGAATGGTCATAACCTCTGTCAATTGCAATGGCTTTCAGGTATTTAATTTCAGATTTTAATAAACTAGGATTTGAACAAATATTAAGGGCACGGTTTACAAAAGTATAGAAAGCAGCCATTTTTTGGTTAGGTGGGTGACATGTACGCGCATGTCTCACTTCCTCCCCATGCGCGTTCATGTCACCCACCTAACCAAAAAATGGCTGCTTTCTATACTTTTGTAAACCGTGCCCTTAATATTTGTTCAAATCCTAGTTTATTAAAATCTGAAATTAAATACCTGAAAGCCATTGCAATTGACAGAGGTTATGACCCTTCCATTATAGACAAAGCTATCCAAAAATTACAACTCCCTCGTATTTCGTCTACTAAGTCAGTCTCTTCTAATATCAGTATTGTCTTACCCTATTTTCCTAAATCCAGTCAAACCATAGCTAAAATTCTCAGACAATATGATTTTAAAATAATATTTTCGCCTTCCAATAAACTCACCTTTTCTCAGTTAAAAGATCCCATTGATACGCATAATTCTTGGGGTATTTATAGTATTTCCTGTCAGTGTGGTTTATCATATATTGGCCAAACTAAACGCAGTCTTAAATTTCGTCTAAAAGAACATATGAATTACGTCCGCAAATAAGAAACCAATAAATCGGCTATTTCTAAACATTGCTGGGAGGAAAATCATAATTTTAAATTTAATTCAGCTAAAATAATTTGCAGACCTAAATCCATTCATGAACTCGATTTCTTTGAAGCTTTTCATATTTATAAAAATTTTAAAAACCTTGTAAATTGTGATTTCGCTATTCCCTATTTGTCTGACTGTTGGAAATTTTATATTCAGTCCACATTTTCTTAATTTTTCTACTGTTTACACAGCTAACTTTAATAAATTCCTATTGGCCACTCTCCCCACCTTTCCCGTAATTCTATTGGTTGAACTAAATTTGGCCCCTCTCCTATATATACGATCGCTTCTGCAGATTCAGAATCCTTTTTGCACTGAAGACGGCACGCTTAAAGCTGCCGAAACAGCTGTATGCATTTCCAATATTTTTCTTTGGCGTTTCTGACGTAGTCGTTTATTCGAGTTTTAATGTTTAAACTATACCCACTTTCCCCTTCATACTTGCTCTACATAATGTCACCATATTTAACTTTTTATAAGGGCGTGGGAAGTATATTCCCTACCAACTTCATTCATTTTTAAATGAGAAAGGCGTGGTAAGCTACGCCTGTCGTTATTTCTTGACGAAATTACATGAACAACAAAATAAAAGAACAAAGTGTCACACTCTGTGAAAATACCTTTTTCTAAAATTTTTTTTCTAAGACCATGGTGAATAATTTTATCACAAAAATAGATCCTTAGACTAAAGAGAGTAGGCGTGGGAAAGTAGCTTACCACACCTTTCTCATTTTAAAATTAATGAATTGGGTGGTCAGTATGCTACCAATGACTTTAAGATATATTAAAATTAGTTTTATCTAAAAAGCTTGATCGATCTCTTTACTTAAATTAATTTTAATCCCAATAATATTTTAATTTTCAATAGCTAGAAATAGATGGCCTATTAAAGATTAAATTTGGCTTGTATTACTGTGCAAAATGCATGACCACCTCCTTTAACCGCAACATTATAAATATTGTTCACAAAAATATTTATGTCATAAAATATTTATGAGTTATTGCATAATATATCACGATGTTTATATTATAAAATATTTGTTATCATGCATACCTGGTAGTATTTATAATTTATTCTGGAGTACTGTTAGCCTTGCCCTTTTTCCACACCAGTATATTTTAAAAACATTTTTCTTTTTATTCAATCGTAATTCCATATTGAAGAAAATTCCTCTAAAATCTGACTGGTGGGAAAAAAAGCGTGGAGGCCTAATGTACTCCAGAATAAATTACTACAAAAGTTACCAGGTATGTATTATGACATTTTTCAATTTTTTTTATATTTTTTCAAAGAAATTTTACTCATGCCATTGTTTAAATTTACCGATCTTAGACAATATTTTAAAATAGTATACTAATATGAATTTCAAAATTTGAAATTTGAAATTTCAGCAAATATTTCCTTTGAAGTTACATTAATAAAATCAAACACTCGGACAGACCACTTAAAAAATGCTTTCTTATTCAGGGTTTCTAAAAACGCATACTTATAGCAAAAATGCAATTAAAAAATCTTCCACAAATAAAAATTCACGATCTACCATGTGTGTAAGATAAAATATTTATCATCCCTAAGCTATTTTTCAGGACGTAGTTTAATTGAGTAAAGCAATTTTATCAAGTATATGAAATATAAAGGTTTGCTTTTCTATAGTTTAGGGCAGCATAATGTTTTTTTTTTTTTTTTTTTTTTTCTTTATAAAACTATGTGCTTTAAATATTGTACTTATGTTTACAGCAGGAAAATAATAATAATAATAATAAAGATAGAAGAGGAATAGAATATAACAAAAATTGTAATTATTTCAAGCAATTTTCGACAAGTCTACCATACATCTAAAGAAATAAAGAGAATGAAAGAAATAAACAGAAAAAAAGGAAATAATAAAAACGGTTCTATTAACATTATTCTATTATTATTATTATTGTAATAATGAATTTTACATTATGACTGTACTTTTAAACATTGGAATTACTGTAACTTCACATTACAAAGCGGGGTTAATTCATTACACAATTAGGTCTTAAAGAGTAACACATTTTACTTTATATTAAAAAAAAAAAAAAAAAAATGGTTGAAGAAGAAAGAATACAATTTTGCTAAATTATTTTTCCTATGTTCAATTCATTTCTTGCTTTTAAATAGTCATTTTCTGTTTATGAAAATATTACGTATTTCAACTTAATGAATAAACTATTTGTTCCTATTTTATTTCTAGAGACCAGAAAAGAGTTTTTTATTTTACAAATCCTTCACTAAATTGCAAGATTTCAATTTCCTTAAAAATGGTGTCGCCATCTATGTGTACATTATTAAACTATATTTTGTTATTACAGGAGGTTTTGTCAAATAAGAGTTTAAAAATTAAGCTAATAAACTTTCAAAAATATCTAAAAAAAAATACTGTACAATATTAATAATATTACAGTTTTTTTTTTTTTGCCTTTTGTTTCTTTTCAGTTTATTTAATTCTTTGCTTCCATTATATCTTATTTTTAAGTATAAAAGGATTTTGTTCTTTTAAAACAATTCTACAGTTAGTGTCTTTCGAAAACATATATATATTCATGTATATATGTTTTCACTGCTTAAATTTATTTCTTGTAAGAACGATATTTGCTCTTGCGTATTCTAAAATTATTTATCCATATATTTTGTTTTCTTGCATTTATTTATTTAAAAAAAAAAAAAAAATCTATTCATATTTCATGTTTTAGATAAAATTTCCTACTTTTTAATCAGAAACCTATTGTATTTTATTTAAAAATGAGAGTAATATTCATGAAAATTATTTAAATACTTTTCAAGAATCAGATCTCTCTAAAATATCTGTTGTAATTTTATTTTATTTACAATAGCAAAATATTCCTACTTTTTAATAAATTGAAATTTCATTAACCAAAATAACTATTTTCTAACTTTAAGTCTCTGTCGACGTTTCTTAAACAAATTTTTATTATTATTATTGTCTTAAAATCCTTGTTATGGAAGTTAGTGTTAAATTTAAATTCGACTATATTATTTTTTTTTTTATCATATAAAATTAAATTTATGTTATGATCTTTTATATTTCCAATGTACATATTTTGTCATATACCGTATGTATCCATTTACTTAACTATTGCATTTGAAAATTATACAATTATAAATTTTTAGCTTTCTTTGATCTGTAGAGGTCATGTCCAATAGTCAAATTTTAAATTAAATTTTTTAAATCCAGGGAAATTACCTGTATTTTAATATACTGTAAAAATTTTCATTTTTAAAACAATATAATAATTTGCCATTTACTAAGTTGTTCATTCTTAAAAATAATAAAAGAATCTTATATGTTTCTTATTATGAGTAATAGATGGCAGCACCAGATATGTAATTTTCAATATTGATTTGAAATGGATGAAGTTTCAATTCTGTAACAAAACTTTTCTGGTATTATATCTTCGTTTTCGGTTTTCTTTGATCAAGTTTTAGAAATTAAGCAATTGAAAAAAATTGAATTAAAAGTTTTAAATCAGGACAGATAATATGATAATAATAATAATGCATATTTTTTCTTGTTTAAAAACAATATTAATTATATTCTAAAATAATAATAATCGTACCAAATGATATTCCAGAAGATACATGCTATTAAATTATAGTATGTTTAATAATAATAATAATAATAATAATAGTAATAATAATAATAATAATATATACATATACATATATTTTGCACCACATTCTTTTTTGAATGAATATTAAGAGAGTAATTAAAAAAATAAAATTAAATAATTTATGATAATTAATATATATATATTATCAAGGTGTTTGAGTAATTTATTATAATTATTATTATTATTATTATTATATAAACTCAAATGATAAAAATAAAAAATTCTTATGGCAATAATAAATAATAATGATGAACCAAAATATCTTTTTTCATGATAATTAAAAAGGGATAAAATAATTAGGTGGAATATAAAGGGATATAAGGGATATAAATTATATATTATATATATAGTTATATATAGTTTAGTCATAGTTATATATATGTCCCTATATATTATATATATATAGGGATATATGTTATTTAATATTAAGGGATATAAATAATTTAAATCTGTTTTTATTATAGTTTAGCTATAATTAATCTTCCATATTTTATTTTATTTTACCCGTATGTATGTTTCAGTTGGGGTTCAGTTTTCGAAACTGATTTTTTGTTTTATTTATTTGTTTTGGACTCCTCGAAGCAGAAAATAGATTTTTTAAACGGTTGGTCTGTGTTTCTGAACGTGAGTATAATTACACAGGTCTGCAGTGAAATTTTTTTCGTTAAGGTGATGTGATTTAATAATGTATATTTGGTTATTACTTACAAACTTTGAATAAACACCATAAAATGCAATAAACTCGCAACAATTGCTTCGGGTCGAAAAAACACACGACCCTTCATCAGGCGAATAAAGTAAGCACGAGTGCTGCAGTCAAAGCGTTTGACTGCAGCACTCGTTTATTCAAAGTTTGTAAGTAATAATTTAAACAACTCCAGTTTTGTGGTGCTTTTTTATTAAATGTATATTTGGATGTTAATTAAGGAAAGAATATTCAAAACTCTCTGTCACGTACAGTTTTGTCTAAAAGTGGGATTTTTCGACAGAAATGAATTTAAATCTCCTCATATTAATTATTGCCTTAATAACAATGCACTGAAAAAAAAAAAATCGACCCCTGATACGATTGTTGCTGATTCTTATGTAAAATGACATAAGAATCAGCAACCTGAGGCCTATCCCTTCGGGGTAGTGCCTTCCATGGAGATCCTTCTAAGGGGTCCTAGCTCGTATTTACGCAAGTTTACGAGAAACCATGAAAAATCCCTAACGCCTAAGCCGACGAGCGCAACACTGGATAGAACCCAGCGCCTCACAACTATCAGCATTGTGCACCGCAGAACCGCTCGTCCGCTAGTGGGTCCACAAAAGGGACATGGTGTCCCTTACCTCCGGGATACATATACATATATATATATATATATATATATATATATATATATATATATACAGAGGCTGTTCGCACATTTTTTATACGATTTTATTTCGCAGTAAGAAAAAATCGTGTGCATGGAGAATTTTATTTTTACAACAGTTATATTTTTTGAAGTTTTATTTATCTTCTGGTATTTAGAAATTTTGTTTAGATGCAAAAATGCACTTTTAAAAAGGCAGTGGGTGGAAGGATAGGTTTCCGCTATTTCCAAAGAGAGTTTTTAGTGAAATCTTTATGAAAAGCATTTACCAGGAGAAAAATTGAAAAATGTCGCAACAATAGATGAATCTTGGGTCTATTTAAGTGGTTGCAATAAAAAAAGTTCAATTTATTATAACAAAAGTCTAGAAAAAAAAATTTTGCTACATGGTTCAAAGCATCAAAAGAAAGTTTTTCTAAAGGATTTATGATTGCCACTGTTTTTTCATACAAGCGCAAGATAAAAGCAAAAAAAATGTGACAAAAATGTCAAAATCAGCTCTAAATACTATCAAGAACATATTTTAATTCCAATTTATAAAAATGAAAATCCAGATCTTCATCCACAATGCTATCAATCCGTTGAACTGTATCAAGACAAAACAAGCAGCCACACATCGCAATCCGCAATTGCTTTTCTAGAAAAAAATGGAACAAAAAACGGGAATTAAAACCATACCCTTCACTGTTATTCCTGCTAAATCTCCTGATGTATCACTGTTGGATTTTTGTGTTTTTTGACTCT
Source organism: Salticus scenicus (assembly GCA_963930645.1). Classification (NCBI taxonomy): domain Eukaryota; kingdom Metazoa; phylum Arthropoda; class Arachnida; order Araneae; family Salticidae; genus Salticus; species Salticus scenicus. The sequence goes on along the minus strand of OZ005658.1, from coordinate 99,788,935 downwards.
TAAAATTAACATTATCCAAACACCGACTACAACGCTTTGTGGACTTTGGATAGCCGTTCAAGAAGAGTAGAAAAATATACCTCTTCCGATATTATAAAAAGCATTATTATCATAGAAATTACGATGTAGAATGACAGTTAAGAACAAGGGCTATCAAACTGAACAATTAAAACACGAAATATGAGTGAAATTGCTTCAGTACACTCCATCAAAATCGTCTAAAAAATGTGCGAAAAGCATCTGTATATATATGTGTGTGTGTGGGGGGGGGGGGGGGTGTGGGGGGGTGTGTCTTGCAGTTTCTTAAACTTAAAATTTACGATTGTTATTGGTCAGAATTTTCTCCACATAGCAATTACCTCTGTGCTGTGGACCATGTATCTCAATTCTTTTGCGTGTCCCTGAGCAAGAATTACAAACGGTAAGTGCGCAATTTTTTGCGAATTTCTGGAACAGATATAAGTTACTATTTTTTTTTTATTTATCTATTTATCTATTTATTTATTTTTTGTTTTAGAATTAAATGCATTTTACATAAAGCTTAAGACTTAATATTGCATAATTATTTATGCTTCCCTAGTCAAAGGACTATAAATAATACAAGCATTATTTTTCGCAATGATCATACTATGTGAAACAATATCAGTGTTTATTTTTATCCATTAATTAATTTATTAGTTTCAGTAAATTTAATGGCACCAAAACGAACTTTTAGAAACATGATTTCACAGACCCTATATGTAAGAGTTTTCTCTGCAAAAGTATCATCAGAAAGTTCTTTCGACGTCTACTAACGATCTAAGATTATATTTCATTTCAAAAGAGAGGTATATTAGCACGTTCAAAATTAGTATTATTTAGAACTTTTTGAAAAGTTCTGCTTTGAATCATCCAAAAAACGTACATTTCCATATATATGAAAAGTGTTTAAAAATGTCACCGTCATAACTCATTCTATCTCATTGCGATTATTACGAATAGAACAAGATGCTGCATTTTCACTTTTGATCCCCCTAACAACACACTTGTCCGCAATACATCCTTAAGACATCCATAAGATGTCCATAGACATCATTTTCATCCATAGGACATCCTGAGAATATCATTTGGAGAAGATGTTCTGTTAAGAAATTGACACGCACATAATTAATATTCACTTGGGAAGTAATATATATATATATATATATATAAAAATCTAAACAGCTCATGCAACAGTGAATTATAATACGCCTGTCAATTCTGATTCTATTATTGTGCATAATCGAATAAAAGATATAGACGGTATTGTGTATCTCACACTGACACATGTGCGCATAAATACATTTATACACATACGTAATATGCATACTACACTGTAAAAATAGCAAACATGCCCAAGGGAAACCTGAAACCGTGTAGATATATCAAAATCTTATAATAGAAAATTTTCATGATTATAGTACTTTCCTTACTAAGTAAAATTTGAAAAAATAAATAAATAAATGTGCTTAACAAATGTGAAAGGTTTTATGCCATAAGTAATATATATATATATATATATATATATATATATATATATATATATATATATATATATATATATGTGTGTGTGTGTGTGTGTGTGTGTATATATATATATATATATAATAGAAATCTAAACAGCTCGTGCAACAGTGAATTATAACAGGCCTGTCTATTATTGTGCGTAATCGAAAAAAAAAATTTAGACGCTATTGTGTATCTGACACTGACACATGCGCGCACTGTAAAAAATAGGTTCTTAAAAATAAATATATATTGTCTCAAAATAGCCCCGAAACAATATATAGTTAAATTTGAAAACCCATGTACTCATTTTTGAGTACATTGACATGCCAAACATGGGGATATTGGGATTCTTATTGGTCAACCCCATTTTTCAGCATGTCAATATACTCAAAAGTACTGAGTACATGGGTTTTCAAATTTAAGTATATATTGTTTCGGCGCTATTTTGAGACAATATATACTTATTTTTAAGAACCTATTTTTTACAGTGCGCATAAACACATTTATACACATAGGTATATGCATACATGACTGTAAAAATAGCAAACATACTCAAGGGAAACCTCAAACCGTGTAGATATATAAAAATCATACAATCGAAAATTTTCATGATTACAGTACTTTCTTTACAAAGTAAAAATTAAAAAAATAAAATAAAATAAAATAAATAAATAAATGTGCTTAACAAATGTGGAAGCTTTTATGCCATATACATCAAGACACATACTATAAAACCTCAAGACAATCCGGTAATTTTATTTTATGATTTTAAACAAATGTGATTAAATTATTTTTTCAAAAACCTTTATTTTCAGTGAAAATTAAATCCCGCTGTATGATGTAAGAGGCAAGTGGACATGCCCCATAGAAAAATCAAGAAAAAATATTACTAAAATATGTTCTGTAATTGTAACATGTAATTCTGTAAAATTTGTTCTGTAATAAACCGTCAAGATATAAGAAGTTGAAACTTCAAAACAAATGTCCACGATAAATAATAGAAGATCCAGTGCAAGAATGAGTACTTACTTAACATACAAAATTGTTCTAGGAACTTTTTACTTATCCGGTAATTTTATTTTATGATTTTAAACGAAATGTGATTAAATTATTTTTTCAAAAAACTTTATTTTCAGAGAAAATTAAATCCTGTTGGATAGCGTAAGAGGCAAGTGGACATGCCCCATAGAAAAATCACTCAGAGTAGAAACAATAAAAAATATTACTAAAATATGTTCTGTAATTGTAACATGTAATTCTGTAAAATACGTTCTGTAATAAAGCCTCAAGACATAAGAAGTTGAAACTTCAAAACAAAAGTCCGCGATAAATAATAAAAGATCCAGTGCAAGAATGTGTACTTAACATACAAAATTGTAACAGGTACTCTTTACTTATCCGGTAATTTTATTTTATGGTTTTAAACGACATGTGATTAAATTATTTTTTCAAAAACCTTTATTTTCAGAGAAAATTAAATCCCGCTGTATGGTGTAAGAGGCAAGTGGACATGCCCCATAGAAAAGTCAAGAAAGAATATTACTAAAATATATTGTGTAATTGTAACATGTAATTCTGTGAAATATGTTCTGTAATAAACCCTCAAGATATAAGAAGTTGAAACTTCGAAACAAAAGTCCGCGATAAATAATAGAAGATCCAGCGCAAGAATGTGTACTTAACATACAAAATTGTAACAGGTACTTTTTACTTATCCGGTAATTTTATTTTATGGTTTTAAACGTTATGTGATTAAATTATTTTTTCAAAAACCTTTATTTTCAGAGGAAATTAAATCCCGCTGTATGGTGCAAGAGGCAAATGGACATGACCCATAGAAAAGTCAAGAAAAAATATTACTAAAATATGTTCTGTTATTGTAACATGTAATTCTGTGAAATATGTTCTATAATAAACCCTCAAGATATAAGAAGTTGAAACTTCAAAACAAAAGTCAACGATAAATAATAGAAGATCCAGCACAATAATGAGTACTTAACATACAAATTTTGTTATAGGTACTTTTTACTTATCCGGTAATATTATTTTATGATTTTAAACTAAATGTGATTAAATTATTTTTTCAAAAACCTTTATTTTCAGAGAAAATTAAATTCCGTTGTATAGCGTAAGAGGCAAGTGGACATGCCCCATAGAAAAGTCACTCAGAGTAGAAACTAGACAAGAAAAAATATTAAAGCATGTTCCGTAATTGTAACATGTAATTCTGTAAAATATATTCTGTAAAGAAGAAGATATAAGAAGTTGAAACTTCAAAACAAAAGTCCGCGATAAATAATAGAAGATCCAGTGCATGAATGAGTACTTAACACAAAATTATAATAGGTGCTTTTTACTTATCCGGTGATTTTATTTTATGATTTTAAACGAAATGTGATTAAATTATTTTTTCAAAAAACTTTTATTTTCAGAGAAAAATAAATCCCGCTATATGGCGCTAGAGGCAAGTGGGCATGCCCCATATCAAAGTCACTCAGAATAGAAACCAGATAAGAAAAAATATCGCTAAAATATGTTCTGTAATTTCTAAATTTCGTTATTAATTTTATTAAAACGTCTTAGATCTAAGAAATAAAGATTCAATAAAATATTTTCTTTATCGTCTCGATCAACTGAAAGAGAAATTTTTCTAAACACGACGAACAACAACTTTCTGTTGCATTATTTATAAACCTTGACATTTTTCACCAGGTGACAAGGAACTGTCAACATTATATAACGGATATGATGAAAAATGGTTGAATGGATCATGAACAGAAACTTTTTTACCCTGCAGTCATTGAAGGAAGGATGATGTGAGATGTTGGTGAATGGGAACCTGATTCAGGAGTATAAATATTTGTGTGGGAAAAAAAAAAGACTTCCCTTTTACTAAGAAGTGAAAGCAAACAACAAACAAACAAACAAACAATTAATAAATAAAAAATAAAATAAAATAAACTGGTGCAACAGTCACACGAATTTCTCTTACCCTGCACTTCAATACTAGAAAGGTAAATTTCAGAATAGAAACCAGATAAGAAAAAATATCGCTAAAATATGTTCTGTAATTTCTAAATTTCGTTATTAATTTTATTAAAACGTCTTAGATCTAAGAAATAAAGATTCAATAAAATATTATCTTTATCGTCTAGATCAACTAAAAGAGAAATTTTTCTAAACATGCCGAACAACAACTTTATGTTGCATTATTTATAAACCTTGACGTTTTTCACCAGGTGACAAGGAACTGTCAACATTATCTAACGGATATGATGAAAAATGGTTGAATGGATCATGAACAGAATCTATTTTACCCTGCAGTAATTGAATGAAGGATGATGGGAGATGTTGGTGAATGGGAACCTGATTTAGGAGTATAAATATTTCTGTGGGGAAAAAAAAAAGACTTCTCATTCACTAACAAGTGAAAGCAAACAACAAACAAACAATTAAAAAATATAAAATAAAATAAAATAAACTGGTGCAACAGTCACACGACTTTCTCTTATCCTGCACTTCAATACTAGAAAGGTAAATTTCAGATTAGAGGATAAGATGCGCAAGTGCTAACTCAACGAGTCCGATGCTAAAATAGGGGTGACAGTCATCTGACTCAGAGAAAATGAGCAATAACAGAGCTCAGAATTACTGGATGTTTTCCAAATTTCAAACTGTCGGTCAAGCTGGCATCCCTCCAACAATTTGGACACGTCCTCACTGCTAGTTTTAGGATATGTGGCTACACTGTATTTTATATACTGTATATTACAATGCAAAATATAAATAAAGTTAATAATTATAATTATAATTATAATATTATAATAATTATCGTTTTTATAGTATTATTTTAGCAAATTATCAACTCTTCAGTAAGGATCTCTCCTTAATACAGCTCTGAGAAGACAGCTACAGTAAGAAATGAAACTTCTCGGATTTCAGCTACTGGGATCTATTCTTATAACTCACAAGCAATCCCAGATCACACATGTGCTATCTTCGTTGGTTCCAGTAATGGCTTTCACGAACGGTGCGTATGACAATAGGACTACACTCGCAGTTGCTTCCACCAGTAAAGCTAGAAGCAGGCGACTGTCACCAGCAGTTGCCTAAATAAGCATAGCTGCCAATTTTTTAAATTTATTCAGGAGTAATTTTAGCCCCGCCTCTAATTCGTATCACTTATTTTTTAAAAGCAATTTTTTCTTATTTTATCGATGTTATATATTTAAGAATTTTTTTCTATAAATAAAGTGGTACGAATTAAAGGCGGGGCTAAAAGTACTCCGGAATAAATTAAAATATTCGCAGCTATGAATAAGCACAGAGAAGCCATTACCTCCACTAGTCTTGCATATCGAATGCAAGTAACGGTAGCACAAATACTGGAATAGTGATCATTTGCTCTAAATGAAATGTTGTGCAAGCTAGCATTCAAACTTATACCCTTATTAGATTTAGCATAATTTCCAACATCCTAATTAATATTCCGTAGTATTGTTAATCCCGCCTTCTTTTTCACACCAATATCTATTTAGAGTATTTTTCTTCTTTTATAATCGTAATTGCATTTGGAAAATATTACTCTAAAAATTTAATGGTGTGAAAAAAGGGGCGAGACTAACAAAACTACGAAACATTAATTAGGATGTTGGCAAGTATGGTTTTAGCAAAGTAAATTTCCAAAAAATTATTTCAGTTTAAATTTTTTTTTTGTTTCCATATTTATTCTTAATTCAAAGGTAGTTTTCCAATGTTTGTCTTATTTTTCTTATTTTTTGTACATTGCATCTCAACTCAAAACTGGTGGTATATTCCCCGTATAATAGGTGTAAGATGCCACAAATGCAAAAGTTTGTGTACAGACTGGGAAAGTAATTAATAAACATATATAATTAATTAAACATAAAAAAATGGTGTATATTTTTCATTATCATATCATTTCAATTTTTGGTCGTACTAAGCAAAATATCCTTTATTATCATATGAACTACTCTTATATAGTTTAACTAAATATTCATTCTTTTTTAAGCTAATCTCATCGTCTTTAATATTATGATTAATACATCTACTTTTTTGTCAAAACTCTAATGAACTGTCTAATTAAGTCTATCCTTTTTCATAAATGTTTTATTTTTTCTGGGTTCAGTCTTATTTGATTTTAATACACTTTCTTTATCAAGTTAATTCTAAAATTTTATATTTGTGAATGTGTATTCATATATACACATATATATATAGAGTTAGATAGATATACTAGTCGGCCTCGCTCACCTAGTGTATGTTATGTTGTATTTGTGTATATATATGTATATTTATTTACACTATAAAAAACTATTCTCTTATTTGTTGCTTGCATATTATCCCGGCAAGCCATATTCGCCAAATCAAAAACAAGAGCCAAAGCAGTGAAAAATATTCAATAATAATTAAAATAAAAATATTATTTAAAGTTTATTTATTTATTTATTTTTCCATTAGAATAACAAAATTCGCGTAATGAAGTACAATTTAATTTTAATTATTTATGAAAATAAACCTCAGCGCAAATTTATCAAATTCCTCACTAGTTTATTTGTTGACTGGATAATGGTACCTAACCTCAAATTTATTGCTTTTTTTTTTCTTTTACTTTTTCTTTCCTTCTTCTTTTCCTTCTTTTTTTTTTTTTTTTTTTTTTTTTTTGTACCAATTTAGCTTTTTTTTTATCATTGAATTATTTGATATATATATATATATCAAACAGTTAAAATTTCTATATTAAATATATATTAACAATTAAAATTTCTTTTGCATTATTACAAATCTGCTTAGATCTATGTAACACAAATTCTTATTTTAATCTTCATTTTTTTTTTTTTTTTTTTTTTTAATTAATTAATCTTTTCGTCTTAATTTATTTATTTCAAATCACAAATAAAGTTTTATTTTTATTTATTTATTTTTTTCTTTTCCGGTACGTTGTTTCTGATGGGACGTTATTTTTTGTCAACTACTTTTTTAACTATTTGGTATTCTGATAACACAAATAGAATGACAACCGCATTGAGCACTAGTGTCTAGAAATTTGACTTTTTATTATTAAGAAGACGTGTAATGCATTAATGGAAAGGAATCTTTTGTTAATAAATTGTAAATTTTCAATTAGTTAGCATTAATATTTTATCTTTTTTAAAGAAATGAAAATGCTCACTGCTAGAGCATTTTGAATTTTTTTAAAAGTTAATTTTTCGTGTATAAAAATAATAGATTAGCATTTTTACCAGAAGAGTTATATGCATGATAAATAAATTGATGTAAGGAAATCTGGTTAAAATCGCAGCCTCTAAGAAGATTTGAGAAAAAAAGAGCAGAAAATGTCATTAAATTTTCTTACTACTGGTGCAGTTACCCTGTATACTTATTTAAAAATCCTTTGCCTGTAAGTCCTTCGCCACTATTTACAACTAGCAATATTTTACAGTACCCTAACAGCACAAAATGTTTCAAAAATGGAACAGTCATATAACAGGGAAACATTGTAAATATTACAGAAACATTCAGTTATTTTCCCGATAACTTTCATAAACATAGAAATGTCCGCGATCGTAACAAAAAAAATCAGATACGTAACAGAAACGTTTCAATCACATAACAGAGAGAACATAGAAAAGGGCGAATGATTCAGAATGGTATTAGAGAGCATATTAAAATGGGTTACGTTTTTGAAAGTTTGTAAGAATTTTGAAACATAACTGAAACATTCTTTGCTGTATGGGTATATTTACAAATATTAATACAATTAATATAACTATAGAAAAATAGCGGTGGACAAAAGTATAAACACCGGCAATTCTGGATTGTAAAATTTATTATTCTCATAATTCTACTATATTTTTCAATACAGATATTTAACGAACAACTTCAAACATATAGTTTTCTACTTCTCCATTAAAGTACTTTTTTTCTTTTTCTTTTTACATGCTGCAATAGGAATTGCAACAGGAATTTTTACGTAACTGATAGTTTACTATTAGCGCAAGACAAGATACACATGTTTTCTGTATTTAAAAAGATGTCTTGCGTAAAAGATATATTTATTTTTTCTCTTCTTCTATTTTTTTATACATTTCTCAATTTTTATATCTTACATTAGCAAGAGGTCCTGCTTACTTGACAGTTTCCTGTGACCATAACATGAGAAGACATGATGAAAAATGTTCGAATGAATTTTTCATCATAAAGATGACATAAAAGGGAAAATATTCGTATGCAGTGGCATTTTTATCACCACAATTTCGATTTCTTTTATTATGGTTTTATTTTCCAATAACAAATTCTGAAAACATAAACTCTCTTTTATCAGTTAGTCAGAGGCATTAGTAACGTTAATATTAGAAAAAAAAATTATTTTTTATCAGGGAAATATGTTTATATTTTCGTTAATAGTAAATTTCAATATTTTCCCATAAAACTTTATTTAACCCTTAAATCCATAGCGATGTAGATCTGCATCGTGTCAAAACTATTTTATGGTTTTGACTACGAACGCAACTAGAATCTTCAACAGTTTATTTCTTTGTCTGTGACAATTTTCACTGTTACCATTGTTTCATAGATTCACGAAAATCAATGCAGTTTGCGCGACGGTGACCTATAACATGTGTATGAATGTTCCACCCAACCGAATAAGGAATTTAGACGCTATCGTACTTTAAGTAATTCGAGCTCATAGGCCATAATGATAAAGAATTTTTCATTGTAACCTTGTAAAGAAAACTGTATTTGCTAGAATCACCAAAATGAACAGGATTCGTTGCTACATTGCACAATTAGTAGAGTTACGTATAAAGTTCTTTAATAATGTTTACTGATGCATTTATTATTTTTCGGTGCGGTCTAGAATATATATATATATATATTGTGGTAATGTCTGTCAGATTCTCTTCATACCTGTTAATACATATGCAGCATATCACCCTATATGTGTTCAGGCAGAACTAGACAAATAGACCGGTAGAAAGAGAGAGAAAGGGAAAAAAAAAATTGTGCGAAAATGTTCTAAAAAGAAACATCGTGAAAAATAAATATATAAAATATTTCCACATATTTATAATGCCAAAGTCTAATTTAACATAGCTGCCAACTTTTCTAATTTTTGAATAAGATTTATCAGTACTTTTTTTTCCCCCCCAAAGAATATGTCTTTTTTTTTTTTTTTTTTTTTTTTTTTTACAATTGAATAAGTTGGTAATAATTTTAAAATTTTTCAGGTATTATGTCCTCTATTATTATCCCTTGAAAATCGGGAAACTTTTCACTTATGATTTAAGCGTTTTCGTAATAAATAGTAATAATAATAATAATAATAACAATAATAATATAATAAAACTTATTGGTTTAATAAAATGAGACATATTGTGAAAAATTACAATTTATGAATAATGCTGCAATATATAAAAATTCGAAGCAAATATTGTTAAAAAAAAATAGCAGAAGGTGAGGAACTATTTTTATTGACACCTACTATTTTTCTTTACCCTTTCCCTATATTTTTTATTTAATCAAAATCCTGCCTTTAGCAGCTTTCTAACAAACTCAATAACTCTTCTCTTTGACAGGAAACTATCAATATTATCCACAAAGCATGATGAATGAAAATATTTCTGTTTTCCCAAACGAATACTTCGGATATCCGAAAAAGTTTTTCCTTATTATTCATTAGAGTAACTAATAAATAGATTCCGAAAAAGAAAACCGAAGAAGGTTTTCTGAAGCTGACTTTTTAGAGAATAAATTGCTATTTTAGGTTAATTTTTAAGAATCTGTTCTTCTATAGTGCTAAATATCAAAAATATTTTGAATGACATCAACGTAAGTATAAAAAATACTACATTAAAAATTATAAATATATATTTTTGTTTGAAAATTGTGAGGTGAATTAACTTTTTCGAGAACAAGCAAATTTCTTCATTTAAAATCAACAGCCACCAGAAATCACCAATAATATTAAAAGACAAGAAGTAAATGACGTTATTCCTTAAAATTTACTTATGTTAAGTTTGCCATTCTCTGTTTAAAAAAATAAATTGCTCCTAGAAAATATAAAAATATTCTTACTATCCTTAGACTTTCTATTATATTTTGTTATGCTATCCTTAACCTTCCTTATTTTATGTTTTTTGTGCTTTCTATTTTATGAATTCCAGGTTTACGCATTTATGTTTTGGTGTTCCTTCTCTGTCCCCCCCCCCTCCCCCCTCTCCGTTGCAGTGATTGTGATTTTTTTTAGTACTGGTGCCTCATTAGTTCCAACTTTATGCAGAGGAAGATGCGTGGCTTTTGTCACAGGTGCTTCCACCCAACAGTATCCGAAGATCGTCTAAATTATAATAGAAAAATTTTATAAAAAATTTCCGGGGACAGTTTTCGCAATTTTGAATTAAAATTTGTGGCTGCACTATGTAACCACGCCCCTGAGAGAGGGCGCTCGGCATATGTTCCGTAAGACGTCACACATATAGTTTCCAACTTACTACCTTTTGGCTAACGAAAAATTTTAATAATTTGTTTTATTTTACTTCATCTTTGAATAAAATAAATCTTTCTGTTAAAATTTTAAGGTAGCCGAGAGGTAGCCTATAGTTACACGTTTAAGAAAAGATAACATTTCATTTGCAGAGGAACAGCTTAAGGCGTGGCTCGATTTTTTTAATGTCCCCTCAGAAGGGACATACGAGCGATAAGGGTTAAATATGAAAAAACGTAAGTACGTTCCGTTGAAAAAGGTACCCAATTATTATATATATATCTGCAGAAAAACCGTAAAAAAATGCAGATAATCTGAAGATATTTGGAATATAGAATCTGCAGAAAAACTGCAATTGGCTCCAATAAAGAAAGCAGAAGTGAAATTTTCCGAAGTTGATTTCTGAGGGAATATGTTGCTATTTTAGGCTCATTTTAAAGATTCTATTTTTCTGTAGTTCGAATATATAATATTTTCATATCCATCGATTTATTCAAGTTTGAAAAATAATATATAGATGTGATAAAAATTATAAATTGCGATTTGAATTAAACATTAAAGATACCGTAGTATAATCCTATTTCTGTGTAAAACAATAAAATTCGTATTTTGGCATTGTTCTCAAATGTTACATTATATATATATATATATATATATATAAATAATTTTACGTATTCGTCATTAAATCATTCATATTTTATACTCATCAATGGATGCGGTAAAAGCCATTGTCAAATATATACGCCGACGGCACGTACAGTGTTAAACACGAATTCACAAAATCATTTTTTAAAGTTATATATTTTTTCAGAGGAACGCCATAATGTGGGGCTCGCTTGTCTTAAAAATAAAAAAAATAAAAATAAATAAATAAGAAAAGTGACCCGCAAGCAATGTGTTATGCGTAAAATATTTATCTGGAATTATTATAAATATTTATATTTTTATTATTATTAGAGAAACTGTTTTTTATTTGTTAATGTAATTTTTATTCCACAAGGTTTTTTTTTTTTTTTTTTTCTTTTTTTTTTTTTTTTTTTTTTTTTTTTAATGTAACAAGGTTTGCTCTCCAATCTCTTTTTCCAGGTCACTTCTAGGGATGGAAAATTTTCACCTTTTGTGCCACCACTACTTTTATGCAGAAATCTTTAAGGTATTTTTTTATAACAATGTATCGTAATTAAATAGGACAGAGGTTATCTTATAAAAATACACTGTGAAAAATAGTTTCTTAAAAATGAGCTGAATTGTATCAAAATAGCTCCGAAACAATATAGACTTAAATTTGAAAACCCATGTACTCAGTTTTGAGTACACTGATATGCTCAAAAATGGGGTTGACCAATAAGAATACCAATATCCCCATGTTTGACAGGTCAATATACTCAAAAATGAGTATATGAGGGTCAATGCCAACACAAGGGGTAGAAACCATGTCCCTTAGCCCTCAAAAATATAAAATCTTTTCAATAAGAAAAAGTTTTACAGCTAGGATATTTCTTACGATTTTCTCTAGTTCAATATTATTATAAAACTTTTTAATGTTATTTATTTTTCTTAGAACTCTATATATAAAACCTGGAATATCCACTCTGTGGACTGTCCCCAAGGGAAATCGGCAGAACATAGCATTATTTTCAACCTTAGAATTAATGTTTTTTAATTACATTTTGATTTGAGCAGGACATAATTATCATTAAAAATACATATTTATTAAATTTTAGAGTTATAAAATGAATCTTGCCTTTTTAGTAATGAATCTTGCCTTTTTGTTTAATTTATAACAAATATCCCTAATGAAATGCATCCACTCCATGGACAACAATTTAATTTCACATGGTACTGCCTGTCACCAGTGTGTGTCTGAAAAGGAAGACGGGAAGACATCTTTGTTTTCATCTACATGTGCTGAACTCAATGCATTATTTCGTTCTGTTGAAATAGAATTCATCTGTGATACCCCTATTTGGCTATCACATTAGTCCACTCTGTGGTCAGAAGTATACAGGTAATTATAAGGATTATTTATTATCTAATTATTATTACAATTAATGATTATAAGGCTTAATTCGAACTAAAGTTAAATTGTTCCTGACATTGTTGCTTTGTTCCTTAAAATTCAAAATCAGACATTCTGTCTACTCCGTGGACTTCCACTCCGTAGACATAATTTGATCACGGAGTGGACACTTCTTTTCACGGAGTGGATACTTTCAAAATTAATCTTAAAAGTAGATACACTAGAAAAAAAATTTAAATTTATTTGATAAATAAATTTTACAACTTTTTTATTAGCCTACTGATTGCTTATGGTACAATGGAAATATATCCCCCCCCCCACCCCAACTTTTATATTTTTATTTGTGATTTTCTAAAAAAATCATTTCACCTTCATTAAAACAGTATTTGCTATATTTTACTAAACTGTTAACCATTTCTCTTCATGGTTTAAATGAAAGAACAGAATTCGTATAATATAAATATAAGAACAGTTTTATGAGTGATGTTTACAGAGTAATGCAAGAGATATGATCCTCTGTATGTCTTAAGAAAAAAATGTTTTAAAGGTAAAATGTAGAAAAGGTAACATAACATTTTATAAAAATAATTTTAAAAATGTAAATAAATTTAGTTTCATAATTTTTTTTGTTTTTTGTTTTATAACAAAACTAAAATTGCCACGTATTTTTATTAATTGAATAAGTTTTTTTATAAAAACAATACTTAAAATATATATTTATTTTCTTTGCAGAAATTTATTATGCCATTCAAAAAAAAAAAAAAAAAAATATATATATATATATATATATATATATATATATATATATATATAGATATAGATATATATATATATATATATATATAGAAATCCCCATGGAACCCAATGCAGGACAAACAAAAGTGCATAAACCTTAGCTCAAACTCAGTCAAAAAGATAGAAAGTTAGGTGCAGTTGAAAAGCAAAAAGGTAAGAAAAATAACAAGAAAAAGAAAATTTCCACCTAAACTACAGGAAAACATACAGAACGAAAAAGAAAAAGTATGCAGAGAGCAAGAGAAAGACTAATGCTCCTATTACACACAACGAGTTTTCGCACAACTTTTGAGCCAATTGTGAATTTGAGAATCACGTCAATGCCCAGTGTAATAGGAATTGGGAATACGAATAATTTTTTCAAGGCATAGAGAAATTATCTTAATTCCAATTCCATAAACAACCTCACATCAATTAAGACATCTCTCTACCTCTGTATAGAAAGATGTAATACAGAAAATGCTGTAAGATATCAGAGTGATATCTGGTTGCAGACTCTTTTTTTTTTTTTTTTTTTTTTTTTTACTCTCCTATATAAATTTATTGTAGCTTTTTATTAATATTATCTCTATCACTTACATATTTGCAAACATACTAATTAATATTTCATAGTATTTTTAGCCCCGCCTTCTTTTTCCCACCAGTATCTTTTTAGAGTGTTTTTCTTCTCATTTAATCGTAATTACATTTGGAGAATATTACTCTAAAAATTTACTGATGTGAAAAATAGAGCTGGACTAACAACACTACGGAATATTAATTAGGATGTTGGCAAGTATGCATTTAATTTAAATACCTTTACATTAATTACAACTGGTAGATTTTGACAAACTTTGAATGATCTGAGCAAACTTACAACGTCGATACAACTTGTTTAATTTCTCTTACCCATAGAATCGAGAAAGCATTGTTTTACGGTCAAATTTTCGAACGTGAGTTTTTGTTATATTTACATGTTCTGAGGTGCCCTGAATACGAAAATCGTATTTTTAGCAAATGGTCTCTGTGTCTGTCTGTTATCAGCATATCTCAAGAACAAATATTAACAGAAATTACCAACTCGATATTCTAAATGTGTATCATATAGGGATGCTACAGTAAGCTTTTCGTTGAGATGAAGCAAATGGTTCGTGTACAGGGAAACTCAAAAGTATTCAAATACATTACGTCTATGGGGGATATTGCAGGTAAGTAGAGTTTAACTATCTATACACTGAACTAAACCAAATGAAATGAATATATATTTTGTGTAATAGAGATAATAAACTGGGAAAATTTTTTTGTGTATATAGAAGCCTCGCCTCCTCCCCTGGGGGGGAAGTCCCCCCTTGTGGGGAGTAAATTTTCATGATGAGTATCTTTCAAAAGAGCTCGCCAGTACCTTTAAAACGAATGGTTGAACCATCGATCTGCGATAATTTAAATTAAAGTTATCGATCTTTTTCATTTTTAACATTTTTTTTTTTTTTTTTTTTTTTAATATAATATTGAGAAAAAATTCAACTGTTTTTTGGGATATTTAGTGTTATACAACTTCTCTAATATGGACATCGTCTGCATTATCATAAAAAATAATTTGTTTAAGTAATAATTTTAATAAATTATTTTTTAAAAAGAGAATTATTTTTTAATAACCGAATTAAATTCTATATAAATGTAGGTGCATTAATGAAACGGGGGGTTGAGGGAGGCGGTAGCCTCTCCTCACACAGAACTAATTATCATATAAAACTCTTCCAAAGCCTAATTCGAATTGTTTATGATAGGTACATAACAGTACTCGTCATCTTACCTCTTAATCTCCAACCTGTATTTATAGTATTAAATTTCAGGGTAAGAGAAAGTTGTGTGAGTGACACACCAGATTATTTTTATTCCTTTTATTCCTTCTACTTTCTTACGGAAAACCTACCCTTAAGGAACTCGCTCAGGTAAAATCTGTTATTTTTATCAGGAATGTGGACTTATCAATATATCCACAAAAGCATAAAAATGGGACAAATCTTCTATTTTTTATTTACAAAAGAATGTTTCAGACATTCGAATTTTTTTCTGTTTCTTAGTATACTGAGTCTAACGAGAAGATTGACTTTTCACAAAGGAAGAAAAAATGAGATTTTTTTTTCTTTAAAGATGGCGACAGGGAATTTCCAGACAAAAACTTCATTAACTTTTTAAAATTTAGATTAACAAATTATTCTGTTCGACCACAAAATTGTAAATTAAATAAAAGTAGCAAAATTGTATTACTTTGATACTACTATAAACGAAAATAACTAAGGGTGAAAATTAGCTCTGCGTTTCTTTTACAATGTTTCGTTGTAAAAATGGTAATGCAGTAAATTTTGAGAAACGAAATATCAATTTAATAAATACGAATGAACAACATAAAATGTAAGAACTCGCAACGATCGTTTCGAGTTGAAAGAAAATACGACCCCTCGTCCATGAAACAACGTAGGTACGAGTGCTGCAAACAAAGCAGTTACACACCACAAAATAGTTATGAACACTGCAAACAAATCAGCAACGCACTAAGTAGGCACGAGTGCTGCAAACAAAGCAATTTACATTAGTAAAAACTAATAAAGTAACTAAATATATACAAGATGTAACAGATGTGTAATTCTATTTTTACATGAATATTTAGCTTTTACCTCTCGTCATCATTATTTTATAGTTGCGTATTTTTTATTTCCTATATAAGAATTCTTTGAGTATTTGGGACATTCCTATTATCCCTTGCTACGTTTTGTGGGGACGTAACTCTCTCTATGGAGAGGCAAGTTATTGAGCCGCTGATTGAAACGGCATGCAATACTTATTTTCTTTCCGAATCGGAGATCGAGATGAATCATTGTCGTCTAACATTATTTGTAACATTTTTAGCAGTAAATTGCCAAACCGGATGCAAAGGCAGTGTTGTCGAATTTCGAGGCTCTTTTATTCAATCATAGCCTCCCAAACTAAATGCCTTCCGCGTGGCTCGGAAACTTGACAACAGTTCAAGCGGTAGACAGCGTCACCTGGTACAGATTGCACGATTTTTTTATTCAACACCACCAAAAACTTTTAAAAGTGGAATTTGATATACATATATCACGTCTTAAAATTATTGGTGACAGTTGAATAAAAAGTCGCGCAATCTGTACCAGGTGGCGCTGACTACCGCTTGAACTGTTGCCAAGTTTCCGAGCCACGCGGAAGGCATGTAGTTTAGGAGGCTATGATTCAATTCTCACAAATAATTTTGAAGAGTAATATTTGACATACAGAATGGACGAATAACCTTCAAAATGATTAGGCAACGGTTATAGTTAAAATTTAGTGGTGGATTTAATAAAAAATTCCCTAAATTTGGAAAAACTGGGTAATGGCATAGTTGCCAACTTTTATCATATTTGGCTACTGGAAAAATTTATTAGAAAGTTTTACTTTATTTAGACAGTGAAAACTTTTCTGAAATATATAAATTATTTCTATTAAAATTTTCCGTTCGCCAAAAAAGCGTAAAATTTGGCAACTATGGTAATGGTAGTGTAATCCCATACTTGTCAACCTTACCCGGAAGATTGTTAGTTCCCGCAAATTTTTGTACACCAATTAATTTTTAGAGTAATTCTTTTCAAATATATTTACGGTTAAATAAGAAAAAAAAAAAAAAAAAAAACTCTAAAAAAAGACTGGTGGGAAAAAAAAGGCGGAAAAGGACGGGACTAACAACTATCCGGCTTACGCTGGCAAGTATGTAATCCTCTCACCAATAGAAACTATAAATCATGTTCAACAGACTATTACTTCAAAATGACGACACCTAATTCGGCAAAGAATTACTTGAAGAAATAAAATTATCCAAACATATCCTCAACCAATTAAAAAAAAAAAAAAAAAAAATACAATAAATGTAATTATATAATCGCTTCTCCCCCACATTTTTTATTTCACATGCTAGAGCTAACTACGTAATTTAACGGCCCTCTTCATCTACCGTCGTCGGAAGCCCGAGCAAATGTTATTCTATGAGAAAATTTTCTTTGCAGATAACTGATTAACTAATACATATTTTTAAATTCTGTTTTCACATTCAGAAAATTCCCAATTGTTAAGTTGACGGACCTTTTTTAAAAATGTATTTTTTTTTATTTTTAATATTTATTTTTTGAAATTGCAAAATGAAAAAAATTCACGTATTGAAAATTCGTATTTTGCAGCTTCAAAATGAAGTATAAAAATTTAGAAAAATAATTTTTAAAAAACGTCCGTCTATTTAACAGCTGGGAAATTTTCTGAATGTGAAAACAGAGTTTAAAAATATGTATTAGTTAATAAGTTATATGTAAAGAAAAATTTCCCATAGAATAACATTAGCTTCGGCTACCGGCGGCGGTGAGTGAAGCGGGCCCTTAATGATATGATTACATTCTGTCCATTTAGGTTTATAAAAATGAAAAAAAAAAAAAAAAAAAAAAAAAAAAAAGCCTTATTTTAATGGATTTACAAAAGTTTCAAACAGTATTATTAATGTAACCAGATCGCTTAATCTATATTAAGAATATATTACACTGAGTAAAAAAAAAAAAATCTGTAACTGACATCTAGAATCTAAATTGTGGCTCTAGAAAAAATAGTTCCGTGTCATTCTTATACCCTAACAGCACAGTTAGGCTTAACTTATCCACAGTACATCTTAAGGACGTTTCTGGGATGCCTTTTCATCCAGAAGACATCTTGAAGATATCCTGGGGAAGCGATGTGCTGTCTGGGTAAATTCTAGTCCCCTTTGAAAGCGAATTCTAGAAACCCCTATAAGAATTCCTTGTCTATATCATCGAGGTCAAACCAGTCTGAAAATATCTCCAAATAAATGCAAACACAAGAGGCGGGTTACAGCAACTATAATCTTGGTTTATGACCCAATTCAAGATAATTAAGCAAGAATTTCTCGCCATACAAAAGATTCAGAATATTCAGAACATCGTTGTACCATCTAGAAATGTGTAGACTAGAAATTCTCGATAATTTCGTCTATTCAGTTGATTGGCATGCCTTATGCGCATAGCTCGGAAATCTATATTTTTAGTTGAGGGATTTATAAAATGACCACTTATTCATTCTAGATGAAGGCGATATATATATATATATATATATTTTTTTTTTTTTTTTTTTTCTCAGTGTATTTCTCATAGTTGGAAGCTTCTAAGATTTTTAACACATCTTTATCTAAATAATATTTTCGTCGTTAAGTAAATAAATAAATATAAAAGCTAATTCTTCTTTACAAAAACTAATTTTTCTTATTATTTAGTTTACGTTAGATAAAGATAAATTAATAAAATATACTGAAATGAATTGTTAATCCATTTTAAAACATGATTTAAACAAATAGTAAGCGATATGAAAAAACTAAATACAAATTTTTACTGATTTTCCTTTTCTCATTTATAAAATCTTTCTTTAAATTGAAATTTTGCCTTTAAGCAGCGTTCTAATAATACGTTATTTTTTGGTATGACATGGCACTATCAGTATTATATCCAAGCAGAAGAAATAATAAAAATATCTCTGTTTTCTTTAACAAATTCTTCAGATATCCGAATGAGCTTTTTCTGTTCCATATTGTGCCTGAAGCTAACTGCGAGATTGATTTCAGTATAAAAGAAGAAGCAACGACAGTTTTCCATAGTATTGAGAAATCAATCAACTGGAATGTACAGAATGTTTCTAAACAAATACTAGAAATTTTAAAGATTGACAGAACCCGTCAAAGTAAAATACTTTTTTACTTTCCTCCACTCATACATGGTAGAGAAAGTATTGTTATTGGATTGAATTTTTGAAAGACATTGTATGCTGTAATTCTATGTTTTCTGCCACCCAATATCAGAAAATTACGTTTTTCATGGTTATACTGTAGGTACTGTATGTATCTCTTTGTATGATGTATGCACGTATAAGATCTATATGTGTTTCTGTAATCAGCATAATAGGAAAAACAGGTTAATATATTTCTTCACACACCATAAAATTAATGAAAACACTACAAGTTTCGGAAGCATTGGCCCTTTCTTCATCAGGTGCAAAATTCGTGCTACTGCCTTGGAGGCAAAAGAAAACTAAAAATTTAACTCATGTCAAATTCAGTCATGAGTCAGTCCTTCTCTTGCTTCCTAGGTGGTAGCATGCATTTTGCACATGAAGAAGAAAGGCCAAGGAAGAAAGGCCTTCCTTTCGAAACTGGTAGTTCTTTCATTAATTTTATGGCATGAGAAGAATTTTTTTAAGTTTACGTATTGATTATACACAAGTTCTTTAATTTATTAAACAGGTTTATGTTGCAAATTCAAATTCAGCAGCCTAAACTTATATCATATTACACAATAGTACATTTGCTTAATTTGTCTTGGGTTCTTTTAATACCTTTAGACTACACTCTATGTAAAAGGATTAATATACATTTTTATGTAAACAAAAACACACTTCTTACAGAATATAATATCGATTCCATATAAAATTTAGATGAATTACAACAGCATTGACTAAAATTAACCAGGATGAATTAATAGAAATCGATTTTAACAATCCGAAAAAACTTTCTAATTTTGTTAATAACCAAAATGCATCGCGACGCGAAATGGTGGAGGTACTAACGTAAATCTAACCAATCAGATCCCATCTTTGTCAACGCCAGGTGGCGCATTCTTTTAAATTCAAGTTTAAGAATAGAGAGTCAGCAAAAAGCCTCCAAGACTGATACGACAACTGAAGAAGCCCCGGGGCACGGGGATAAAAGTATTTTAGAGTGAAAGTCAGTAGGTTTCCTGTTTATTTATGTAAAAAATATTAGAACACTATTTTTATTAAAATTTAAAAACGAAAATACATGGAAGACAAAGATATTTTCATTTGCAAAATAAATATCATTCAAAATCTTTATTAACCATAATATTCAGTAATAATTTTTATTACTACTTTGAAAAAAATGTTTAATTTATTAATCATTAAAAATTTTATAAACATTATGAAACACATAAATTCAAAATGAGGACAAAGATATTTTAATTTACAAAATAAATATCATTTGAAATCTTTATTAACCTTGATTTTTATCATTCAGGAATAATTTTTATTACAACTTTGACTAAAATATTTAGCTTATTAATCATTAAAAATATTATAAACATTATGAAATATATAAATTCAAAATTAGTGTTTGTGAAAAATTCTACTTCATTGCAGTTCTGAGCTTCTTATTGAATTATTGAAACATAACAATTTTCGAAATAATTGAAACACAATTAATAATAATATTAATTAATAATATATTTATTAATATTAATTAAAATTAAGGACTACTTATATTTAGCAATAAAAATACCTTAAAAATATCCTTAAAAATGGAGACAGCATATTAATTTCAGCCACCATCCTGGCCATCATCAGTGCTGAAACACAACCTAGACGTTTTCTTCTAGTTTCCCGGCGTTGTTTTGTTTAATATTATATTAATATTAATATCCCAATTAAACCCAACAAAAATATTTTCCAGCACATACGCAACGAAAAAGATATTATCCCCCAAAACTCCACCGCAGGTATTTATAAAATTGAATTCGAACATATTAACGGCAACAAAGCGAACTACATTGGAATGACCAAAAGAAGGATTAATGAACGCGAAAAAGAGCACCGTGCCGATTTAAAATATGGTAAATCCTCCACCGCCTTTTCCACTACCCATAACAATAACCCAATTAATACTAATACCATAAACATTAAAAAAATAGCTCCTTATAACTCCTACAATTACGCCTTAAAAAGGGAGGCCATTGAAATTATCAATAACCCATTAACTGTTAATGACCGAGAACACCATTTAGTTCCGCCGGAATGGCAACACCTCATGAAAGAAAATGAAGAGAAGCGAAGGAATCGCAGCGACAACAAAACAACGCCGGGAAACTAGAAGAAAACGTCTAGGTTGTGTTTCAGCACTGATGATGGCCACGATGGTGGCTGAAATTAATATGCTGTCTCCATTTTTAAGGATATTTTTAAGGTATTTTTATTGCTAAATATAAGTAGTCCTTAATTTTAAATAATTTATAAATACTATTTAATATTCCGTAATATTGTTAGCCCCGCCTTCCTTTTCACACCAATATCATTTTAGAGTATTTTTCTTATTTAATCGTATTTGAATTTGGAGAATATTACTCTAAAAATTTACTGGTGTGAAAAAAAGGGCGGGACTAACAACACTACGGAATATTATTTAGGATGTTGGTAAGTATGACTATGCAATGAAAAAAAAAAGCTGTTTAAACACTTTTTAAAAATAAGCAGGATCTTCTCATTTTTCAGAATTTTTTTCTATCTCATTTAACTATTCATTTCAAAATTTACATCACTTTATGTATAATTGATGAATTTTCTAGAAGAGAATATTCTAGATTTTGAAAATTAAAGAAATTGCACAACATTAGCTGAATAATTATCATAATGAATAAAAGATAAATAAACAATATGAATTTAAACAAAAACCATTTTTAAACAATTTCTCTTTACGTCAATCGAACCCAAAATCTCTGGTTTCGTAGCCCAAAGCTTTACGTCAGAGACACGGCGTTCACAGACGAAACAACATTCATTACAAGTGTGAATAGGAAATGAATGGCAGAGCTGCCAACCTAATCCGGCAAATTGTTTGTACCGCCCTTTTTCTACACCACTTAATTTTTAGAGTAATTCTCTTCAAATATATCTACGATGAATTAAGAAGAAAAATACTCTAAAAATTAAGTGGTGTAGAAAAGTGGGCGGTACTATCAATTTGCCGGATTAGGTTGGCAGCTCTGGAATGGTTAACTGAATAAAAAAAAATCCTTAAAAATAAGAAATTCCTACTCGGGGCAAACCTAATAAATGAAACTTTTCAAATATGAGAAGATCCTGATTATTTTTGAGGAAAAATTTATAATGTTTGAAAAGATTCTACCTATTTTTAAGAAGTGTGTTTTAACAGCACACATTAATCATTAATCAATTTATAAAATAAATTAAAAGCATTTATTGTAACGCCTTTCATGAAATTGAATTATTAGTAAGTGTACTTATTTATACTAATATTACCATTTTTGATAAAGCAATGGCTCCTGCATTTTAGGAGAAAAATCTTCTCAAAAAGACATGAGAAGGCTCACCTTATCATTTTTAACAGTGAATATTTGAAAAATTAACTTGACAGTCCTCATTAAGCTACATATCGTGTATAAAACAATTCATGTTTGGACATTCGGCGCAGCATTTACTGCAGAGTTCCCAACTTTTATAATTTATTCACGAGCAGTTTTACCCCCGCCTCTTTTTCATACCAGAAATTTTGAAAAAAAGATTTTCTTCCTGTTTAATCGTCGTCACATATTAAAGAGAAATAATCTACAAAATTTCTGGTGCAAAAAAAAAAAAAAAAAAAAAAAGGCGGGACTAAAAATGCTCGTGAATAAATTATAAAAGTTGGGAACGCTGATTTACTGTACTATTTTCAAATAGAAATATTTCAAAATAATTTTTGCAATTAAATAAAAGAAAAAAAATATTACCCGTAATTTGTGGTATGAAATATGCGCCGGATATCCAAAATATCTTTCACGATTTGTATTATATAATTGTAAAAAATAAATAAATAAATAAAACCAAAAATAAATAAATACATGTACCGTTTGGGAAAACATTTTATTTATCGTATAATAAAATGGCGGATATTTCTATACCGCCGTTTTAGGAAACTTTCCAAACCCCAGAGACAAAGCCATTAATATTTTTCTGTCGCTTTTATAAAAACAAAATAAAGCTGTCACTTTTTTTAGGATCATTTATAAAATTTGACATTTATTTTATGGTCGACAAAAAGCTGTCAATATTTCAAAGTTTGACTTTGAAAAATGATGAAATATCTCATTCTATAACATAAACTTTCCTTTTTGGTTCAACTATACCAAATATTTTTCAAATGTAAAGAATATATTACTATTCTATAGAGTAGCTTTAAAGAAAATTTCCTTATCGAATATTATAAAAGTCTAACAAAAATAGCCCTCTCTCTCTGTTTTTTTTTTTTTTTTTTTTTTTTAATTATTTATTTATTTCATTTAGAAATTTTTATAAGGGTGAATATATATATTATATTGACTTGATAAAGAATTTCTTCCAAAATAACTAAACTACAGGCTTCGATATCGTAAATAAATTACGCTAGAATTAGAAATAGCAGTTTTAGAAAATTACGAAAATGATTATTTGATATTTAATAACCAAATTTATAGGCACTTTCCTGTAGCGATAAAAAATTCTGTACTGAATAACTAACTATAAATATTTTTATTTATAAAAAAAAAACTGAAATTAATAAACTGCAATGATTAATTAAAATATATCGAAATGAAACCTTTTATGTATAGTTTTACCGTAATATTTAAAAACGGATATAGACAATTCACGTATAGATCTTATACTTATACTAATTTTTGTGCAATAAGTAACTATTAAAATAATCGGAGAAATATCGTAGCGTGAATACTTACTAGAATTGAGAAGAATCAATGTTTCTAAAATAATATAGATCAAAAATTGCAATTCAGATTATCTGATATATATTACAACATCGTTTTTACTTTCCTCTGTATAAATAAGCAGAAAGAATCGGCTTCGTGAAACTTTTTTACATAAAGGTTTTTAACAGATTTAGACGTTTTGAGATGTCTTGAGCACGATTTGGCCATATTTAAACAAATTCTGTCTGAGTGTCTGTATATAACCAAATTTCGCAGTCGTTCTATCTTACGATACAATGGACGAAATTATACAAAAATATATATTTTGTTAGACCTTGACTTGGACCTTAGTGCTGATTGGTTTTTAGCATACACTCCTTGAAAGGTGAAGCTATTATGCTGCAGTTTCCCTCGTTTATTGGAAGACTATATCTCAGTTTCCATAGCGTATCAGTGCTACAAATATTATATATGAGAATATAAAATTACTATTTTGAGTCATTACTATTATGAATATATCTATCTATATATATGCATAAATGCTGATTTAATTTGGATGTACATCGGCCGACATATAATGGAGCTATTGCTGTCTTGTCGCGGAGTAAATTGTGTTGGTAGATAACCTACAACAGAACTTGAAATGCTTTTCAAGTAATTTTTAGCAATAGCTCTAAGATAATTGAATTCTTCTGTCTGACCCTCTAAATGAAGATTTAAATAATTAATTTTAAATTAATTTTAAGCATACAAAATATGCTAAAATATGTCGAAAACAATTATGCCCATAGGAATAGCGTAGTTGAATAAATATTATGTCTCTGTACATGAGTCATTCGTTTGAATTTCATAAAAATTTGCAAGTAACGAAGTAACCTCTCTCTTTATGTTAAAGAATTAAAATGCTCAGTATGGACAATATGCTAGTATTTGCTTTTGGATGATGCATATGACGTAGATGCCAACATTATAATTTATTCCGGGGAATTTTTATTCCAGCCCAGCCTTTATTTCGTAGCACTTAATTTGTATAATATCTTTTTCAAATATATAGCTACAATAAAATAAGAAAAACATACTGTTAAAAAAAAAAAAAAAGTAGTATGGAATAAAGGCTGGACTAAAAATGTTCCAGAATAAATTAAAATGTTGGCAGCTCTTTAACCCCTTAACGCGCGGCGTCGTTGCTGCGAGGACGCAAAATTTAAGATCCAGCTGAAAAAATTCATCCCGGAAATTTTTTAGCAAACATTTACGTTTATAACATATCAGAAAAGGCCGGGTTTTTTAACCTTAAAATTTAAAATTTCTTTTAGTTTAATTTAGTTCATGAATTCCGGTGGCAATATAATTTAAATGATCCGAATTGTCTTGCGCCGCAAAGGGTTAAAAATAGCTCTCACACACAAAGACCAACCGCAGGGATGCAAAAGTTTCCGTTTCAAGACTGAACAGTAACACCAGTACTTTTTATCAATGATTTCCTATCACATTCAATTGCAGCAAATTACTGCACTAATAACATAGAAATTGTTGATAAAAAATTCTGTTGTAAGAGATGGACAATCTTGCACCCCTGACCAACCGTTAGAAAACTAAATATCTAATTCAGCTTCAAAATGTATAATAACAGTAAAAACACAGTGTCGAAAATTTTTTTCTAATAATAATATTTTCTCTGGCATGTACAGGTGTGAGAAAGTAAAATAATTTTGAAATTAAAGCATATTAATCAAAAGTGTTTTTGATGAATTGCAATTATCATTCTGTGTTGTTAGTATTATCAGAATTATCTATTAGTATTAGAAAAAAAATGTAAAATACAAACTTCCATATTTAATAATGGTAAGCTTTATTCTCTAGTGTATACTTACTGCTACTACTTAACTAAAATTAGTAGTTAGGTCATTATGTGCTAATGAATCTACCGTCTATGTTCTGTAACTGTTGAGTGTTATCTTAAATGAAGGAACTGTGATATTAATAGAACTGTATTCTGCATTCAAAATTATCATGCTGTGAATGTCGCTCAATTAAATATAACTTCATATGAAATGTACTTAATATAATCCGATTACAACAAATTCCACTTAATACCGAGTAATCCCTTTATTGTAACATTAAATGTGTGTTTATTTAGATAGGGTTGAATTAGCAACTAGAGATTATGGCTACTTTATGATCTCCTTAACAGTTAAAGAAGAAAATTAAAAGTGTATGTTTTAATAATGTTACCTTTATTTGAAAATCAAAAAAGCATAAGAAATTATATACAGAAAAGTATAAGTGGATTTTTAATGCTTTTCACCGATGAAAATGTAACATATTATTTCAAGAGCTCACTATACATGAAAAATAAATTATATATAAAAAAGTATAAGTAGATTTTTAATGCCTTTTTCCGATGAAAATATAACATATTAATTATTTAAAGAGCTCATTTTTACACTATACCCGAAATACAGATATGGGACTTTATACACTCCCTATTACACTGTGTTACAAAAAAAAAAATAAATTTTATGTACACTGTTCAATTTTGCCTGTTTATTCACTTACACGTATCGCTGAATAAGTATATATAAGTATTTTTTTCTTTAACACGTACTATTTTTTTATGTACGGTTAAAGCTGAAATATTGAACTCACAAATGTACATATTTTAATATTATTAAAAGTTATTAAACAAAAACCGGTAACAAACACTCTTATTATTACAGTTTCTAACATGAAAACACTATATAAAACGTTGAAAACAAATACTGTGCACAAAATATGCAAAATTTGTAACTTATTTTTTTCTGTTTATTTCATTTGCTTTATCTGCAGTACACTCCCACTACAGACATTTACATTTGTAATCCGGCCCACTTTGGAACTACAGTTTTAAAGGACTGTAGATTTCTTTTACGTCTTTAGGGTTTCTGCGGTAGAAATTCTCCATTTTATTAAACTGCTGTCTAATCAACATTTTCTACAGTAAATTTGGTTCAGATATATTCAGTTTCTTATTTTTCACAGTATACATAAGAAATTGACACTACTGCTCGTATAACATTACACTGTGTTAGAAAAAAAATTAAATACCCATTTCATATTTGCCTATCTTATTCATCCATACTCAGAGCTACCAACCTAATCCGGCAAATTGTTTGCACAGCCCCTTTTTCTACACCAATATATTTTTAGAGTATTTGTTCTCTTAATTCATCGTAAATATATTTGAAGAGAATTACTCTAAAAATTAAGTGGTGTAGAAAAAGGGGCGTTACTAACAATTTGCTGGATTAGGTTGGCAGCTCTGCATACTTATCGATGAATAGGAACATATACGCATATTTTTCTAACACGTCCCATTTTTTTTGGTACTTTATTGCAATTACTATTCTCTTGTTGTGTTGTAAAAACTCCGCCTCTTTTAAGACATAATTTCGCCCTTTATTTTATTAGAATTCAGATTTGCTGTTTGAATAATGGCTGATACCTCAAAAACGAGACGTGACAGTAACATAAGATATACACTGCCGACATACTGTAACTGATTGCTATCGATAATAGCGATCTGTTTTATGTGTACCAATATCGTGTCATCGGAGCCTGACTAAGGTCAGGGAACACTACCACTGTTATTTTTTTAGCGGTGATTTTTCGTTTGTTTATGCCAGATATTCTGTATTTGAATTAGGAATGAAATATGTCCAGAAAATAATGGTGCTTAAACATTCAATAGTTTTGTTTGTTTGTTTGTTTGTTTGTTTAATCTCTATACTTTAGTTCACAAAACTATTACTGCATGGTAATATTCATATTATTTAATCATAGGCCGTCATACCCTGTATTAAAAAAATATTGTAAAAAACTACATTTTGCAACAATACGTACACATTGTTCTAGAAGTAGTGGCTATTCATTTTCCTGCCTGCCACCATCCTAATTAATATTCCGTAGTATTGCTTGCCGCACCTTTTTATTTACACCAGATATTTAATCGTAAGTAAATTTGGAAAATATTACTCTTCAAAATTACTGGTGTGAGAAAGAGGACGGAACTAGCAACATTGTGGAATATGAATTCGTATGTTTTCAGTTATGCATTGTTCGGGCAAAATTTTTAAATGATTAACAACCTATTTATACACAGAAAATTTGATATTAACATCTTTAAAAAAGTAATTAACTCTTTACTCCTTAATTAAAAAAAAAAAGATTTTTCCCATTAATTAATTAAATTAAGTTAAAGCAATTTTTAAAAAATAGAAATATAGTTTACTCCTTCTCAGATTGTCTCTGCCTACTATGTTATCTTCAAGATCAAAATAATGACTGAAACATTCACACACTAAATATTTTTAGAAATATATTAATCGCAATTACATAAAATTTTGATTTTTTTTATAACCATACGATATTTTTTAAAGACATGGATTACCATATGCTATACCAGAATAACGACAACACGCTTGTTACTTTTAAGAATTAAAAAAAAAAAAATAGTTGTTACCTTTCTCAATTTGCTAAGTAATCTATAATTCAAATGACTAATTTATAAAATGGTCACTTTGTAATAATTCTGAGCAATGTTTAGTAAAATTTTCAATTTTGCTAACGAATACATTTAACAACGAAATGCATCGCAAATATTATTAAAATGCATTCATGGTTCGTGCAATACCCTCTTTTTTCTATTTTTTTTCGGTACGTCTTTTACCATTACTTGTAAAGAGAAACCATCCGTAAAATAATTTATTAGATCTATGAAGTAAATACCCTTTTTTTTAAATAATATCTGGCTGAAACACAAACATTGTAGAAATCATAGATGCTTACTTTAATCTGAATGTTTTTACGAATGCCACTGAGTATATGTATGAGTTATCCACATGCAACTAAAATATTTTCATTCTAATAACAACAGCAATTACAACGTTAAAAATATCTGCCTGCAAATTTCTCAGTAGACGAGGTATTCTGCAGAAAGCTATTAGAGAAATTCTACCGAAATCCGGTTATTTCTGCATAATCAATACTTGCCTAACTCCAATTTTTGTAGCACATTTTTTAATCATTATTAAGGTAAAGACGCCAGTGCTCGTCACCCTTAAAATCTGCACCAGTGTTCGTCACTCACACAAAAGACATGTTAATATAAGCGTTTAATGACATGTATGAATTTGAAACCACCGGTACTAGGTTCCCCAGAACCGGAGAATCTATCTGGAGTGGAATGAAATTCATAGATGTTAATTAACGGTTATTTTAACGTCTTTTGTGAGGGTGAAGAACACTGGTGAAGATTTTATAAGGCTCCTATATACAGAGATCCCAACTTTTATACTTTATTTACGAGCATTTTTAACCCCGCCCCTTTTTCATACCAGAAATTTTGAAAAAAGATTTTCTTCTTACTTAATCGTTGTCACACATTAAAGAGAAATGATCTACAAAATTTCTGGTGCGAAAAGAAGGCAGGGCTAAAAATGCTCATGAATAAACTATAAAAGTTGGAAACTCTGCCTATATATACGAACTGGCGCATCAGTCATTTTGTTGCCTTAGGGTTGCCACGTGTGATCAGAGCTTTTCATTGATAAATAAACGGCAGTACTTACTTACAGTCTTGTGTTACTTTAGAGTTACTCTTTTCATTATATTTCATACTTTTAGCTAAGTAAAATACGATATGGTAGTTTGTTTAACAATAAACTGCTATAATCACTCAAGAACATAAAATGTTCAGATTTCCATAAGATAATTTAAGATGTATAAAACAATATTACTTATATTTATTTATATTTTTCTTTGTATTTATGACATGTGTTAATGTAAAAATATAGAAAAACGCGTTATTTTAAACATATGTTATTAAAACATATGTTAAATATCAATATCAATCAATATATCAATATATCATTATCAATATAACATATGTTATTAAACATATGTTATATTGATAAATCGATTTAAGATGACCTTTTATTACTGTGCATTTGAGTTTTAGTGACATTTTTCTTACGAAACAGAAACAGCCCTAATAACACATCTTATTTCCAATACATCCACAGGATATATTGATAAGGTCCAAGCGAATTTGTAAACCTCTGTTCTAAGAAAAAAAACAAGTCCTTCCGGCTTATTCGGAAGGGTAGGTTGATTTCTTTTTTCTTATCAAGTAGCCGTCATTTTGTTTCAAAATGGCGGCTACAAATTATTAACGAATTTGTAGAAATATTGATGTAGGCTATCTACATATGGAGTTTTAAGCAAATCGGTTCATAAATACCTTTTTTATGTGACTTTAAAATTTTCAAGTGGCCGTCGCTTGGAAACAAGATGGTGGGCCAAGTTGACAAATGTATCAAATGCATTTGTGAGATAAGACTACTGTACAAATATAGTTGGAATTAATTCAGAATATCAAAAGTCATTGTGTTGAAAAATTGAGTGGCTGCCACTTGGATCAAAATGGCAGAGAAAGTTGCTCAGTGAACTAATTAATCTAAGATATTGTTGCAAATTTGAATTTTTTTTTTTTTTTTTTTTCTAGAAAGTGTTTTCAAAGACGCTTAGTAAGTTGATTAAATATTACTTTTCTGCATTTCTAGTTTGTTTTTAACGTTAAAATAGCCTAGTTTTCCCTTAAAAACGCATTAAAAAGCTCCAATATGGCAGGTAATGGATTTGGCGACAAATTTGGCGACTTTTTCACTTGGCGAATTTTGGCGAGAAAATCGATAGTTCATTAATAAACTTCATTGAGACACTTATATAATCTATGCATACATGAAAATACAAACAAGTTCGGAATACGCTTTTTACAATTTGAATTTAAAATTTTCAAGTGGTCTCCACTTGAAAACAAAATGGCGGAGCAACTTGGTTAAGAAACTCATCCAAGCCTGATTTCAAGTGGCCCCACTTAAGATATCTGCCAAATTATTAAAAATAGCAGATAAATTTCATTATTAAAGTTCATTGAGACCCTTATGTAGTCTAGATTTACATAAAAATTCAAGCAAATCTTGCTTTAAATACGCTTTTTACAATGTGGGTTAGAAATATTCAAGTGGCTGCCACTTGAAAACAAAAAGTCGGAGCAACTTGGTTAACGAACTCATCCAAGAAACTCATCCAAGATATTTATAAGATAAGTTAAGACACTTTTCAAATTTGGTTCCATTTGGAGTATTATTTCGAAAGTTATTATGGTTATAAATTTTCAAGTGGTAGCCTGATTTCAAGTGGTTCCGCTTAACTTAAGGTATCTGCTACATTATTTAAAATGGCGGATATATAGTTCATTAATAAAGTTCTTTGAATTACTTGTATAAACTATGTATACATCAAAATTCAAACAAATTCGGAATACGCTTTTTCCAATTTGAATTTGAAAATTACAAGTGGTCTCCACTTGAAAACAAAATGGTGGAGCAACTTGGTTAAGAAACTCATCTAAGATATTCATAACACAAGTTAAGATGCTGTCCAAATTTGGTTCGATTTGGAGTATTAATTCGGAAGTTATCGTGATTTAAAATTTTCAAGTGGTAGCCTGATTTCAAGTGGCCCCACTTAACTCAAGATATCCGCCACTTTGTTAAAAATGGCAGATAAATTTCATTAATAAAGTTCATTTAAACCCTTATGTAGTCTAGATTTACATAAAAATTCAAGCAAATCTTGCTTTAAATACGCTTTTTACAATGTAGGTTAGAAATATTCAAGTAGCTGCCACTTGAAAACAAAAAGTCGGAGCAACTTGGTTAAGGAACTCATCCAAGATATTTATAAGATCAGTTCACTGTCCAAATTTGGTTTAATTTGGAGTATTATTTCGGGAGTTATCGTGATAACAAAATTTTCATTATAGATAGATATATATAGTATAGATAGATAGATAGATAGATAAACGAAGTGATTGCAATATGTCGATTTCTAAAGAAATCAACCTAAAAACAAGACCTTCCGGCTTTTTCGGAAGGGTAGGTTGATTTCTTTTTCCTTATCAAGTAGCCGTCATTTAGTTTCGAAATGGCGGCTACAAATTATTAATGCACTTGGTAGAAATATTGATGTAGGCTATGCACATATGGAGTTTTAATCAAATCGGTTCATAAATACACTTTTATGTGAATTTAAAATTTTCAAGTGGCCGGCGCTAGGAAAAAAAATGGTGGGTTAAGTTGACAAATATATGAAATGCATTTGTGAGATAAGTCTACTGTACACACATAATTCGAATTAATTCAAAATCTCAAAAGTCATTGTGTTCAAAAATTAAGTGGCTGCCACTTCGATAAAAATGGCAGAGAAAGTTGCTCATCTAAGATATCGTTGCAAATTCGAAAATAATTTTTTTTTGTAGAAATTCTTTCAAAGAGGCTTAGTAAG
Source organism: Salticus scenicus (assembly GCA_963930645.1). NCBI lineage: Eukaryota > Metazoa > Arthropoda > Arachnida > Araneae > Salticidae > Salticus > Salticus scenicus. Next base: position 99,756,147 of record OZ005658.1, on the reverse strand, counting down.
TTGATAAAATGTTAGTTTCCTGCATTTCTAGTTTGTTTTAGCATTAAAATAGTCTAATTTTACCTTAAAAACGCATTAAAAAGATCCAGTAACGCATGTAATGGATTTGGCGCCAAATTTGGTGACTTTTCCCCTATGGCAACTTTTTTGGCGACTTTTGGCGAGAAAATACTTATTATCGATATACCAAAGATGGACGCAATAACGTGATTGGTTCATGAGTTACGTGAATTTTCTAAATTTTTCTTGTTTGAATGATAAATCCATTTTTCAACTTTGATTTGAATTGATTAAGTATTTCTAAAGTTCCAGCAAACACATCGAAGATATTTCAAGCATAGGTTACTGTCCAACTGTGGTTTAAATCAGTGCCGTGTTTCAAAAGTTATTATTATGGCAAATTTTCAAGTGGCAGTGTAAGTGGCTGCAACTTGTAAAAAAAAAATAGCAAAACAACTTGCTCATCGAAATCATTCAGTATATTTGTACGATAAGTTCATTGTCCAGTTCTAGTTTAAATTAAATCAGAATTTCAAAAATTATAATCATAAGAAATTTTCAGGTGGCACCACTTGTAAAAAAAAGTGGAGTGAGATGCCTAGCAAACTTATCTGAGATATTTGAATGATAAATCCACTACCCCAATTTGAAGCAAATTGATTCTGTCTTACTAAAGTTACGATAATGACAAATTTTCAAGTGGCCGCCACTTGAAAATAAAATTGCGGATCAAGTCATCAAGTGAACTTATCCTAGATATTTGAACCAAAATTTCACTAACCAGCTTTTATTTGAATCAGTTTAGTATTTTAAAAGTTATTGTGATGGCATATTTTCAAGTGGCAGTGTGATTTCAAGTGGCTGGAACTTAGACACAAGATGTCGGGACAAGTTGCCCAGTGAAAACATTCAAGATAATTATATGATAATATCACTGTCAAAATTTGGTTCGATTTGAAGTATTATTTCAAAAGTTATCGTGATTTTAAATTTTCAAGTGTGAGCCTGATTTCAAGTGACCGCGCTTAATTTAAGATATCTGCCACTTTATTAAAAATGGCGGATATAGTTAATAATAAACTTCATTGAGATCCTTATGTGGTCTGTATTTACATCAAAATTCAAACAATTTCGGAATACGCTTTTCACAATTTAAATTTGAAATTTTCAAGTTGTCTCCACTTGAAAACAAAATGGCGGAGCAACTTGGTTAACAAACTCATGTAAGATATTTATAAGATAAGTTAAGACACTGTTCAAATTTGGTTCCATTTGGAGTATTATTTCGGAAGTTATCATGGTTTTAAATTTTCAAGTGGTGGCCTGATTTCAAGTGTCCAGCTTAACTTAAGATAGCCACCACTTTATTAAAAATGGCGAATAAAGTTAATTAATAAAGTTATTTGAGACACTTGTGTAATCTATGTATACATCAAAATTAAAAAAAATTCGGAATACGCTTTTTACAATTTGAATTTGAATTTTTCAAGTGGTCTCCACTTGAAAACAAAAAGGTGGAGCAACTTGGTTAACAAACTCATCCAAGATATTTATAAGATAAGTTAAGACACTATTCAAATTTGGTTAGATTTGGAGTATTCTTTCGGAAGTTATAGGGATTTAAAATTTTCAAGTGGTAGCCTGATTTCAAGTGGTCCCGCTTAACTTAAGATATCTGCCACTTTACTAAAAATGGCGGACATAGTTTATTAATAAATTTCATTGAGATCCTTATGTAGTCTGTATTTACACCAAAATTCAAACAATTTCGGAATACGCTTTTTATAATTTAAATTTGAAATTTTCAAGTGGTCTCCACTTGAAAACAAAAAGGCGGAGCAACTTGGTTAACAAACTCATCTAAGATATTTATAACATAAGTTAACACACTGTTCAAATTTGGTTCCATTTGGAGTATTATTTCGGAAGTTATCATGGTTTTAAATTTTCAAGTGTGGCCTAATTTCAAGTGGTCCCGCTTAACTTAAGATATCCGCCACTTTATTAAAAATGGCGGATAAAGTTCATTAATAAAGTTATTTGAGAAACTTGTGTAATCTATGTATACATCAAAATTAAAAAAAAAATCGGAATACGTCTTTTACAATTTGAATTTGAAAATTTCAAGTGGTCTCCACTTAAAAACAAAATGGCGGAGCAACTTGGTTAACAAACTCATCTAAGATATTTATAAGAAAAGTTAAGACACTGTTCAAATTTGGTTCGATTTGGAGTATTATTTCGGAAGTTATAGGGATTTTAAATTTTCAAGTGGTAGCCTGATTTCAAGATGTCCCGCTTAACTTAAAATATCTTCCACTTTATTGAAAATGGCGGATAAACTTCCTTAATAAACATCATTGAGACCCTCATGTGTCCTGTATTTACAACAAAATTCAAGCAAATCTTGCTTTAAATATGCTTTTTACAATGTCGGTTTGAAATTTTCAAGTGGCTGCCACATGAAAACAAAAAGTCGGAGCAACTTGGTTAACGAACTCATCCAAGATATTTATAAGATTAGTTCACTGTCCAAATTCGGTTTGATTTCAAGTATTATTTCGGGAGTTATCGTGATGACAAAATTTTCATTATAGATAGATAGATAGATAGATAGATAGATAGATAAACGAAGTGATTGCAATAATAGGTCGATTTCTAAAGAAATCAACCTAAAAGAGTTGTAATGGATATTATTGTTGCTTATTGCTTTTGTTGACCGATCGTAGCTTTAGATCAAGAATTTTTTAAATCACAGGAAAGCGATAAGGACGCCAAGCAGGAAGGCTGTCCTATTCTGAGGCAAAAAAATGGCAGCGATGCGCAAGCCTATATATTTTATTTAAGGGGCTCTAGATTTTAAGTGTGACAAGCATTGGTGTCTTTACCTTAAAAGTTCTTCAAAATTTGTTGGATCACCATTTTCCTTATCTGGATTATCCTTGTTCTTTTTCTGGTTCAGTTTCTGATAATTCGTTTAAACCTATTTCTTTCAAAGAAATTGAAAATAGTCTTGGTTCTTTCGTCGATTCTAAGTCTCCGGGCCCAGATGGTATTTATCTTGATCTTATTAAACATATTTATTTTTTAAATCCTAAATTTTTCAAGGAGTTATTGAATTCATGTGTTTCTTTTTCTGTTTTCCCTTCTGATTGGAAAAAAGCTCGGGTTGTGTTTCTTTTGAAACTAAAAAAGGATCTTCCTTTTCCTGGTTCTTTTAGACCTATTTGTCTTCTCTCTATTTTGGGGAAAGTTTTTGAAAAAAATATTAATTGGTGTTTGTATTATTTTTTTGAATCAAATAATTTTATAAGGGAATTTCAATTTGGTTTCAGGCGTGGTAGAAATACCATTGACGCCTTAAAATTTGTTGTGGAGAACATCAAATTTTTTTTGTAATAACAACCTTCATTCAGTGGCCATTAGCTTCGATATTAAAAATGATTTCAACTCTGTTAGATGGAATGATGTCCTTACCAACTTAATCAAGTATAAAGTTCCTGTTTATCTTTGCAATATTTACATGAATTACTTTAAAGATCGTAATGTTTCTTTCTGCAGTAGTTTTTTCAATGTTAACAAAAACTACAATGTTGGTGTTCCTCAGGGTGCCACCTCTTACCCCCTATTCTGGAACATTATTATCAATGATGTTATTAAAATTACTCTTCTTCCCAATTCTTGTATCGTCGCTTTTGTTGATGATATCTTACTTTTAGTTGCAAGTACTAATATAAATGATTTAATGGCTAAAGGCAATTCTATTGTCAATGAACTTGAAAACTGGGTTAGTAATTATAGTTTAACTTTTGATTACAATAAATCTTACGAAATTTATTTTCCAAAAAAAAAAGTAATGCATATAAAAGAAATAAATTTAATGCAAAAACTTACATCAAACTCCATAATAGATCCATCAAAACTGCTGATGGTTTTACTTATTTAGGTGTCTGTATTGATAAAAGTTTAAATTTCGGTTCTCATTTTAATTAAAAGCTCGATCAGGTTCAAAGTAAATTTTCTAAACTCAAACGCCTTGCTGGTGTTACTTGGTGTCTGAATAGGAATATCCTTAAGCAAATTTATAATTCTGTTATAGAAAAAAACATTAATTATGCTTCCCCCGTTTGGTGGGATTTGGAAAATCAGATTGTCAAAAAGAGGCATCTTCTCAAAATTCAATGAGCCGCTCTCACTATTGTTTCCGGAGCTTACAATACCGCTCCAACTAATGCTCGTCAAACCATTACTGGCATTTTACCTATCAATTTCAGAGCTGACATCGCTTATATTTCTTATAAGCTTAAGCACTCTCCTAATTTTGCTATAAATTATTATGGGCTCGATTTCTCTAGTAATTGTGTCGATATTCCTAATAAAAATACAATCGATTATTTTATCAACAACGATTTTGTTTTAAATTTTCATTCTTTTCATTCAGGTTTAATTAATAACTATGATGTTTCTTATTTATATTGATGGTTCTGGAATTGGCAATCAGTTTGGGGCGGCATTTGTGGTTCTTTACCAAGATTATGTTATTCATAAGTGTTTATATTGAATTGGTGACAACTCCTCAGTTTTTCAGGCTGAGTTAGCTGCTATTTACTATGCTTTGGTTTGGTGCAGTACTTCCCACTTTAACAATTTTAATATTATCTATGATTCCAAAAGTGTTCTTACTGCTATCACTAACTATTCTTGTTACACTAATATGATTATTAAGATTTATGAATGGTTCTCTTTTTTATTAAATCATGGCAAAAATATTTCTTTATTTTGCACTCGTGCTCATGTTGTTACTATGGGGAATGAAGCTGCTGACCTTGAAGCTAAAAGCTTCCGGTCCTATTTTTTTATATTGTAATCCATCTATTGATAGATGTAAAAAACACCTTCTTAAAGCTGCTCTTTTGGCTTGGCAAAACGACTGGTCTTCATCTAATCTTAGTTCTATTATTCCGAAGGTTGCTCTTAAACGTAACTGGGCTGATCATTTTTTGATTCAAATTTTCACTGAACATGGTAAATTTCCATTATATTATCATAGATTTCATGGCAAGTATCCTTCCTGTATTTGTGGTGTTGTTTTAGCTAATGTTAAACACTTTGTTTTCGATTGTCCGAGTCTCAATAGCATTCGCTCTCAACTTTTTCCTGAAGATCTGTAAAACTTGTCTTTTCAAATGGATACTCCTTTTGGAATTTTCGTAATTCACTAATCAACCTTATGAAGTTTATTATTCAAAATGAAAATTTTATCTTTGTTTATCATTAAAAATTAATAATAATAATTTATATAATTAATGCATTTTTTAAATAAAAACATTTTTTTTTTTTTTTTTTTTTTTTCTCTTTGGCTCTCTGTTCTTTCTCCCTTTAGTATGTTTATTTTCACAATCTGGCGGGTCATGTACATTAGGATCCAAACTCCTCCCCGCAGCCGGGGGCGAGGTGAAGCCTCCTTTACACTTTTTTAGATTTAAAATTGGACTCACACTTCTTGGTAACAGGGACAGGTTGTTAGTTGGGGGGCTCCTGTAGGGACCTCCCTTCTTTTTTTTTTTTTTTTTTTTCAAGTTTTTCAAGTTTTTGAATTATTGTATTTTTAATCAACTATTGTATACATCGAATTGGGTTCTTAAAAAAAAAAAAAATTCATTTAAATTTTTTGTGCTTAACTATTGTTGTCTCTTTTGATGTTACCGTTTGTTGGTTCCTTTTGTTGTTTTTTGTTCATTGGTGTATGTTATTGTAGGTCTTTAGTTCTGATGGTGTTTCCATCTGGTTTTTAATTTTTGGTGGTTATTTTTGTTCTTTTTGTTCTTGGTCTTTAGCACCTGCACGTTCTGAGTATGTTCTGTCCGAACCTGCTTTTTATTTTTTCATTACGAGCTGTTTTGATTCGCTGCCTTTTTCTTATGTTTTTCGTTTATTGGGTAATACTCTCCCACAGGAGAGTGGAGCCTCAACTATAATTATTACCAGAGCTGCCAACATTTTTAACTTTTAAATCAGAATTTACACCAGTATTTTTAAATGGAATATGTTACATATATTTTCGAGGATTAATATTAGAGAAAAAAGCTCTAAAAAATTTCCGGTGTGAAGTCCCCCTTGAAAAACGGGAGACTTGACACCTATGTTATTACCTTAAAAATTCAATGTTTTATGTCAATAATTCTTAAATCTGCTACATTCTAGCCTGTTATTCACTTCCGAGACAACAGCATCAGGGTTTTTGCCTATTAAAGCGTTTGCGTCATTCCTTACGCCCTCAACTTCATTTGTTTCTATTGCAAATTGATAGCAACTTGCATTGCATGATTAATATGTGTTTATTAAAATGTGCAATTACTTATGTTAGATACGTGAATTTCTTTTAATAAAACAAAAACACATAAACGGTGTCAGTTTAAAATATTTTAAAATCAAAGTGTCTGTGCCATTTTCTGATGAAACATTGACTTATGCAAAATAAATATGTATAAAAAATGGTATATATTTGTCTGCCAGTTTACATTTTTTATTTATTCAGGCATAACGTAGTTTTTTTTTTAATACTATTAAATATTAAATATTAATAGATATTAGGAATACCCTTTTTATAATAATTATCTATTAATGTATTACTTTTTATGTTTGTCTTATTTTAATAATTATTAGTGGCAGTAAAAAAGCATAATATTGTAGACTTCAAATAGTGTAAATCATAGAAGGAGGCGCAACAAAACGCCATATGAAGATATATATCATATGCCAAGAAAATTGCTTTAACCCACATTGGTTATTGCTTTCAATGTGCAATAAAAGCACTGTCAATTTAAACCAGTAATAAAGTTTGTTAACCTTTATCAGACAAATGCCACTTCCAGAGTTGCCAAACTAATCCGGCAAATTGTTAGCACCGCCCATTTTTTTGCACCACTTAATTTTTAGAGTATTTTTCTTCTTAATTCATCGCAGATAAATTTGAAGGGGATTACTCTAAAAATTAAGTGATGTAGAAAAAGAAGCGGTTTTATTATAACAATTTGTCGGATTAGGTTGGCAGCTCTGCACTTCTACGACAGCAATAAGAAATAGTACCACGCCTGAAGACGTTCCTTTAAATATAAATTGTAATTCCTCTAATGCACCTAATGTTTTAAAGAAATGCGAAAATGGGAAGCTTACTGTTCAATATAGGAAATCATGCCGACAGCTGAAAGTTAAAACAAATTCCCATCATGAAAAAAAATGTACCGTAAATTTTGTTTGATAATATTATCTACACTATATATGTTTTAAATGCCAACTGCTAAATTTTTAAATCACATTGATCACCATAGTTTAAAAACAAAAATTTGTCTATTTTTTTTTTTTTTTTTTTTTTTTGGTCTGCGATTAAACAGATTAAAAATCGTTACAGAAAAAGTCTGGTATCAAATCTCTTCGAGAAAACAAGAGAGTTGATACTTCTGATAACTGCACACTGTTAAAAATTGGATGTTAGTTTGAACCAAAACTTAGTACTGAAGTAGCTGCAACCACCCGACGGTTACCATGCTTTGGTAATTTTATGTTGAAACAAATATCGGTATTACGTTATATATATATATATATATATATATATATATAATTCAAAATTCGATAGAGAGGTAGATCGAACTGAAGACATACTTTCCTACCATCTCATTAATAACCGTGCAATTGTTAACACCCCCTGAAAAAACGCCCCTTTTCTCACACCACTAGATTTTTAGAGTAATTCTGTCTAAATGTTGTTACGATTAAATAAGAATAAAATTACTCTAAAAAATTATTGGTGCGAAAAAAAAGTCGGGTAACTAAAAATTGTACGGTTCATAATGAGATTGTTGGCAAGTATGTGAAGACCATCTTGTCTCAAGTGAAACACCCTGGCACTGTGCCACGTTTTCTTGCCCGTTAATGCTGTTTCGTTGATTTTCATCGAAGGGGCTAAATTTTCTAGGGTCTTATCTTGGTTCATGTGTGAGTTGTTGTAAAAAATTTGCACTTTATTCCGTGTTTTCGACCACGCTCTTTCAAGAGGAATTTTACTGATTCATACTTCCCTTGTGAGTTGATGCATAGCCTACTAAACTAGATGCCTTCCGCGTGGCTCGGAAATTTGGCAACAGTTCAAGTGGTAGACAGTGCCACCTGGTACAGATTGCGCGACTTTTTTATTCAACTCTCACCAATAATTTTAAGAAGTGATATATGATATATATAATCGATGCTTCTTCGATTATAGTCGCTTTTTATATATAATAAATCCCACTTCTTAAAATTATTGGTGATATTTGAATAAAAAAGTCGCGTAATCTGTACCAGGTGGCGCTGTCTACCGCTTGAACTGTTGCCAAGTTTCCGAGCCACTTGGAAGGCTTCTAGTTTTGGAGGCTATGGTTGATGTATGATAGTTCAAAGTTAAGTGTAACTTAAATTCACTTACAAGAAGTAGAAAATTTAAAAGTGAGTTTGAACCAATTTTTATGGTATTGCTTGTAACTTAACTCCATATAGTGGTTCAAGCTTGAACTGGAATTTTTAACAGTGCATTAAAATGACTGTCTCATTTCGTTACCAAATATTTTGGAATTTAAAAGTAACAATGGCCGGTGTCAAGCATTTTCCCCTGCATTTGCATTATAATACTGGTTATTTTATCTAGCATATAATTCTATTATTTAACGGAAGTTTCTGATATTTATTTTTTAATGATAAACGACCGAATTTTCTGGTAGACCTATTATAATATAAAAATAAATAATAAGTTTTTAAACAGAAACAAAAGAAATTAATAACATTATATATGTATTTTATACAAATACATTTGTATAAAATACATACATAGTCTATACACTTGTATGAAATACATGTATTTTACACAAATATATTCTGTTAATATTTTAACTAGGCTTATTGCACATTAATTTAGCATTGAAACACAAATGTTAATGTATAAACAGTCTATAATTATGCTTAACAGCTTTGATTACTCTCTATTAATGAATTATTTACAAAAACAACCACGACAATATGTTTAAGCTATAAATACTAACATATTACATGTTCTACTCAATTACACTTTAGTTCCTCTGAAATATTCTCTAAGTAATTAGATTTCATCTTCCTAATTACCCTTAACATTAAGTTTTCCCTCAAGTATAGCCTCTAATGCGTATTTACGTGGAGATAAGACCGAATCAAAAGAGCAAGGCAAACCGAAAATGATTGTTTTAAAGGTCACACGAACGATCGAAAACCCAAAGTGGATAATTATTGAAAGAGATTTATCGATAAAAGAGAAAGCACTTCAAGTTATGGACATAAAATCAAATTTGATAGTCTTTGTCTAATGAGTAAATCCATATAAAACACAATAATTTGTACAATGATGTTAAGTGCTAACGATTATTCTACTTTTATGAAATTCAAAATCGAATTATGACAAATTTATGAAAATTTAAATGCTACTCATGAGTGGAGAAAAAATTAAAGAATTATTTGTTTGAACTATTTATGTAATTTCCTGTATATTTTCACAGGGGTGTTTGTTTCCCCGGAAATTGCCACCAGATTTTTCTTAATTTTGATATTATTGCATACCTGCCAACATCGTAATTAATATTCCGCAGTATTGTTAGCCCCGTCTTTTTTTTTTTTTTTATATATATCAGTAATTTTTAAAAGTATTTTTCTTTCTATTTAATCGAAACTGGATTTGGAGAATATTACTCTCTAAATTGTCCGGGGTGAAAAAAGGGCGAGACTAATAACACTACAGAATATTAATTAGGATGTTTGCAAGTATGTTAGTGGTAGTTTTCTAGTAAAGTTTAGCAATTAAATATAACCTAACAAACAATTCATAATTACAGGTTGGGAATAACATAAAAAATCCGGAACGCAAACACCCCTGTTTTCATCTTTTAGAAAGTTTTTTTTTTTTTTTTTTTAATTACAATATGTACTGTATCAGGGGTCGCCTGATACTATATCTGGTGTATCTCTGCGCCCTTTGTTCAGGACAGTCTGATAGATAAAAAATTTCTTAATTTACTGCCACCACTATCTTTATAAAATAATATCTACTCTGTATAATCTTGGCACATGAACACAAACATACCTGAATTATTTCTGCATGATATTTGTAGAGGCAAAAATTGCGGATATTTCATATCTCTGAATGTGTCCTGAAAAAAGGGCGGAGAGTACGACCCCTGACTATATATATATGTGGTAAGAACTGACTGAAAAGTCTTATTCGAAAAAAAGGGAAACGTTTCTAACTGAGCATTTCAACCACAGTTTATAGGTTTGTACTATTTTAATATACAATATTCTATCGAACTTTCTCTAATTATCAGATATTATTGAAAATTCAGCTATATAAGGTATGTCAACAATTCTAATCTATCCCAAAACATTGCTGAAGAACCGACATTTTTTATCACACCAATAGGTACTTTTTAAAGATTTGTATGATAGTTATATCGCAGCCTATGTAGCATGGAAAAGTGCCTTTCTCGCAGAAAATGATTATTATTGAAAACAACTTAAAATCATATTTTTAATCAAACAAGTAGTTTTTAAATTAGTATGTTAGAGCAGCGTTGCAAGTTGTTGCCTTTTTTTTATTCAATAATCACCAATAATTTTAAGAAGTGACATTTGATATACATAATAGACTTTCAACTTTCGAAGTAATTAGTCAAACATTACAAATAAAAATTATTGGTGACTATTGAATAAAAAAAGGGCCAAATCTGGTAACCCTGTGTTAGAGTTGTAGTACGAATCTGTTTATCGGACAAGATACGGATAATATACTAAATCTATTACTTAAAATAATGAGAATTGCAACAATACGCTGTTAAAAATATATTAGAATGATACAGAAGAATGTTTTGTACTAGTTGCAGCATCGTTATTTTTCCTAGTAAACTAGTACAGTCATGCATAGTTTATAGAAGATAAAAAATAATCTGCATGGTTAAAAATAGATTAAAAAATAAATCCTAATGCTTTTCTTATCGTATCCCTATTTTACATGAAATATTTTACCAGAAATGTTATATGTTAAATAGATAAGAGAAGGAAATAATTTTCTAACATAAAGAAGTCCTATATATTTCTACAATTTTAAAATAAATACTTTGGGATGACTACAATTAAGCTTATTTTTAGTTCTAATTATTTCGAAATTTTAAAATAAAAGCAAAATACGCTTTTTTTTTCTTTTAATTTACAACATTTACAACTATATTAAATATAATTCAGATTTGCTTAAAACTATTCAACAATAAAAGAAAGAAATTTAACAAATTTTAGAAAATGTAGAAAATTATGGTTGAACACTATATAAATTTGTTTTTATATATGTTTTTATATTAGTTTAAGGATTGCACTGGTCATAGATTTTAATATTACAATATTCATGTAGTATTTTTCATATTGAATTTCTAAAAAAAAAAAAATAAATAAATAAATAAAGGTTAAATAGAATCGCAGACCTGCCAACCTAATCCGGCAATTTGTTAGTACCGCCCCTTTTCTGACACCACTTAATTTTTAGAGTAATTCTCCTCAAATGTAGTTACGATGAATTAAGAAAACAAATACTCTAAAAATTAAGTGGTGTAGAAAAAGGGGCGGTACAAACGACTTGCCGGATTACGTTGGCAGCTCTGGAATCGTAATCATAAGTAAATAAATACAAATATATATATATACGATCGGTAGAATGAGGAATGAGCGCTTTTTATTCTTTGTTAAAATTCTCATTTATTTATTCAATTGTATAAATTAAATCATTACATAATATAAAAATATAAAAAAGTGCAATTTTGATCTGTGATAATGATATAATTTTTTGAATGTGCTTAAAAATCACATATCATTATTATTATTATTATTAGTAGTAGTAGTATTAGTATACCTCGAATCGACTTGTTATTTATTATGTTCACATGCGTTCTAATCTCAGTCACTAATTCTCTTGTGCTAACATATCTCATTATAATAATTATCATTGTATTTGCGCATTCTCTGAGGAAGTTGAGCAATATGCCATTCACTCTGTGATAACAATGGGATAAAGCAGTAGCATAGTGTGTAGGTTATAGTGCATTGGCATTTAATATACAAAAAATACACATATAGTAAAATAATAAAAAAAAAATATGTATGTTTTTCTGAAAATGAGAAAAATGTTATTTCCAAACATGATATGAGACTAACTAATTTTACCTACTTCGCTAGTTAATTTACTTAAAAGAAGTTAAAAAAATATATCCCTATTTCTTTACATGATTTTATAAAGTAAAGCTAAGAAAAATCATTAAAATTGTACATATATAGGGTTAAATAACTAAAGTGACAAAACACAAGTACAGTAAAGTCTCGTACAACGCAAGTGCAGTTTTTGCCTCATGAATATTACGATTTTATTTTTTAACACCACTAATTTTATATCAAAGCAACTGCTTTATACAAAAAACTAAATCGGTGTGAGTATGTATAAACCAATTGATTGGTACTCAAAAACTTTAGCGGTGTTAAAAAATAAAACTGCTTTATTTTATTTTACTTTATTTTATTTTTATTCATTTATTTTTTGTCATCGCTGCCACTGCGTTGTACGAGACTTTACCGTAATTCTATAACGTAGATGCCAATATTTAATATTTTTAAATCACATTTTTCACGGTTATTTAAATAAATAGTAATAATAAAGATCAACCATATTTATTTTCTACGATCAGTTAAATTAAAAAATTATATTAGAAAATTTCTTGTATGAAGTCTAAGTTGCGCTAGTTTTTCATTTTATGCAATTGTGTTATTTTTTTCTTGTTATCATTAGTTATATTACAATCTGTCTGTTCACTCTACTGCGCAGTTTTGCTTTTTAGGTAGTATTTTTTACGCATTTCAGACGGCGTATTTTCCTATTTCGAACAGAAATCCCCGCCTTTGGGCGGGGCAAACAACATTCCGGAATTAAAAAAAAAATAACAGTTATGATTATATATATATAATATCACTTATCAAATTTATTGATGGCTGCTGAATAAAAAAATAGCAAAATCTGGCAACTCTGGTTCGAATACTGCCTCGCATATGGATGTTTGTAACGATTCAGATCCCACCTCAAACCGAAAGTTCCGGTCCAATTAGCCTGCAGCATACTTGCCAACCTAACCAAGAAGGTTGTTAGTCCCGCCCCTTTCAGCCTATTTTTTCACACCAGTCTTTTTTAAGAGTACATTTTTTCTTATTTAATCGTAAATATATTTGAAGAGAATTACACTAAAAATTAAGTGGTGTACAAAAAGGGGCGGGAACTAACAATCTACCTGGTTAGGTTGGCACAGGGATGGAACACGGGCGCACAATTCATACCACTATCAATGTAAGAAAATTTTCTACTTCTTAAATCAACGATATTACAGGTAGAGAAATTTCTTAAACAGATTCCGGTATGAATTCTGCGCCCGTGTTCCATCCCTGTTGGCAAGTATGGCCTACAGTGATAAAATTATCGTAGAGCGATAAATAAAATTAAAGCCATCCCATCTAGAATTTGTGAAAAAAAAAAAAAAAGAGAGAGTTAGGAAACATATTTTAATGTATATATTTTGTTAACTGTTCTACAAAAATGCACAGAGCTGAAACTAATGCTTATTTCTATACTATTGTATTTATAACATGCACTATTTGAAAGTTTGAGATAAATGTTTATTATAAAAATCATTATTCTTTGATCGTATATAAGCAAAGTTGCCAACATTTTAATATATTCCAGAACAATTTTAAAACCGCCTCTATTACACATCTCTTCTTTTTAATAGTAAATTTTTCATATTTTATCACAGTCATATATTGGAGAAAAATATTCTAAAAATAAAGTGGTGCGAAATAAAAGCGGGGCTAAAAATGCAATGGAATAAGTTTAAAATGTTGGCATTTTTTATATAAGCCAGGTATAAACATTGTTGCCAGATCTGATGGATTTTTTATTCAGCAATCACCAATAATTTTGAGGAATGATTTTTTTTATTATTCGAAGCAATTTGCCAAATGTTACAGTTAAAAATTATTGGTGATTATTGAATAAAATATTCCCTGATCTGGCAACACTGGATATGAAGTCGATAAATAAGTCATGCTATCTGTAGAATGATATATACAGATATTATTATAATTGTTATGTATACTTATATTTATATTGTATGTTTATATTTATAATTTTTCACATGCAGATGAAACTATTCCGTGTTATCGACACAACTATTTGTATTTAGAAATAGTAATTGTATCTTTACAATGATATCTTGTGATTAAATAGGATAGAGATAATTATTAAAAAATACTGGTTGAAGAAATCCGTCAAAAGACGGAGTACTTTCACCTGCATGCAGCTCCTTAATCCAATCACCTTGATAAAAATAATTATATGTTTTTTAATAATCCATGACTGATTTTTTCTTTTTTTTTTTTTTTTTAATTTATAAGAATGTTGCCACGGAATGAAACGGCATATGATACGAAATGAATGTCGGTTACTTCAGAGTATGTTTATGCATTAAACATTTCCACACTAACTTTTTATTCTTGTAATATATTTTTAATATTATTTCATTTTCAATAATTTAAACATTTTTAACGTATTACCATAGATGCCAACATTTTAATTTATTCCGGAGTATTTTTAACCCCGCCATTATTTCGAACCACTTTATTTATAGAAAAAATTTTTCTCTTATATATAATTTCGATAAAATAAGAAAAATATACTTTAAAAAAATAAGTGGTATAGAATAAAGGCGGGGCTAAAAATATTCCGGAATAAATTAAAATGTAGGCATCTATGTATTACTAGCGAAACAGCTATTTGTCACGTTCTTGTTTTTGCGAATGTACAAAATAGATACATTTAAAACGTTTAATGTAAGATGGTTTGGACACGTTGTTTTCGCGTCATGTAAAAGTACATTTTCAAGACAAACGAGATCTGTCTTTAAGCGTCTATTAAATGAATACTTTATATAAAAAAATAATTTCTCGTAATCATATTAAACTTTTTTTTTTTTTTTTTTTTTTTTTTTTTAATGTCATCATGGCATATGTATACGCTAGTGATATTTGCTTCATGGATACTTGATGACAAAATGTAAACGATTTAATTACGAATGCGTAAAATCGTTTTGTTTAATAAGACAACTTATAAGAGAAATGCAAAACGGCGAAACTTACTGTTCGAAACAGAAAAATACTCCAACATAACCGCCAAAATTTTGTTATTTTCGACAAAGATTTCATACCGGAAGGCTTTTGTAAATATTTTCAGTTTATTTAATTTTTGTATTCGTCAGAAATATATGAGACAGATTCATTTTTAAAAATACTGGTGGATAAATCTGATTTAAAAATTAGTAAATTCTGCATCATTGCTCCCAAGACACTTTGTTAATGTCTTCAATGACTTCTACTAACAGCCCTAACAACACATTTGTCCATAATACATCCTGAATATGTCAACAGGATGTCTTTTTTTACACAGGACATCCAGAGGATGTCATCTGGAGAATATGTGCTGTTAGGGAAATAAACTGGTTTTATAACAATTATGTTGAATCACGTTCATATGAATAACTCATTTAATTTTAAACTTATTAGAAATATGAAATTAGATACGTAAAAAATATGGCTTATTTTCTTCTGATTAAATGTAGTTTGTAGTTAAATTTAATGTATAAACTTTGCAATTTACAATAATTTTTACCCTCATTTTGGTAAATAATTCCGAAAAAGTTTTATTTTTATTTTTAGCTTTGCATTACAAAATTAGAAAAAGAAAAAGAAAGAAAGCATATTACTAGCATTTGAAAAATTGTTTAAAGAAATTAAAATAAAAGAATTTTCACACTCACACACACGCACACACACACAAATAATAATAATAATAATAAATAAAAATGTATAATACAATAATTATAATTCTTGAAGCTGTATTATTATTACCGATTTTGCAACATTGTTACAATAATTTCAGAGTAATAAAAATATTGTAACAATTATTTTTTTTCTCTTTTAAATAATAACTTATTCTGTATAACTTTAACTTTCTTAACATATTTCGCGTGACACAGTTAATTGTCACTTTTTCCTTTTGGCGAATGTACAAAAGTGCCGGATCTAAAAGCTTTTAATGCATTTCCGGAGCAAGATTTTTACGAATAAAACTTTTTCCCCTTTTTTTCTTCGACTGCGATGCTTTTAATGTGTTCAAGGATTTTTATGTAAAATATAAATTAGTTTTATAAAATTGTCTTCTAAGAATAATGGAACTGCATTTGCAGTAAAAATAACAGAATTTACTCCGAACGAGCCAGGAATATAAAATTAGATACAGGAAAATCCATTTATATATGATCCATTTTCATTGTTTAATTAATGTTGGCACATAATTCCGGTGTCGCTAGACTTTATGACTTGTTTATTCAAAAGTCACCAATAACTTTTAGAAATGATATATTGTATATATTACACGAATCGAATCGAAGAATCGTTTATTATAACTTAGCCTCCTAAAAATTAGATGCCTTTCGCGTGGCTCGAAAACTTGGCAACAGTTTTAGCGGCACACAGAGCCACATGGTACAGATTGCGCGACTTTTTTATTCAGCCACCAAAAATTTTTTTAAGTGGGATTTGATATACATAAAAGGCGAAAGGAATCGAAGAAACGTCAATTTTATGTATATCATATATCACTACTTAAAATTATTGGGGATATTTGAATAAAAAAGTTGCGCAATCAGTACCACGTGGTGCTGTCTACCGCTTAAACCGTTGCCAAGTATCCGAGCCACGTGGAAGGCATTTAGTTTAGGAAGCTATGATTATGTATATCGAACAACACTAAAGATTATTCTTGGCTATTGAATAAAATGACGCATAATTGGCAACGCTGCATATTTCTATTTAGAAATTACGGAACAGTATAAAGATAATATTTGTCTTATTTTGTTATTGTGTCTATTTTTCTAATTTTTGGGAACAATGTTATTTTGAATTTTACATATATCACTTCCATATATGACTTCCATTACCCATTATTACACGTATTATGTGCATTTTTACTTTCCGAACACTATAGTGAGGAAAGTATTGTAATCATGTCTAAAATTCGAATTTGAGATTTTGATGTTTCTATACGTTTCAAGGTCCCCTGAGTCCGTTTTCACTATTTTTATAAAGATGTGTGTATGTATGTGTGTATGTATATGTGTATGTGTGTGTGTGTGTGTGTGTATGTGTGTGAGTGATCACGCTAGCGTCTAAACGCTTTCCTCGAATGAGCTGTAAGTTGGCACGCATGTTGCAAGTCACCGTAGCACGAATCCTTTTGATTTTGATGAATCTGGCATTTATAGTTTTTTTACAGGGACACAAAGAAAAATTCTTTATCATTATGGCCTATGGGACCAAAATTTTAAAAGTGCGATAGCATCTAAACGCCTTATTCAATTGAGAAAAAAAATTATACACATATTATAGGTCACAGATACGCAATCTGTATAGATTTTGGAGAATCTAGCACTTATAGTTTTTTTTACAGGGACACAAAGAAAAATTCTTTATCATTATGGCCTATGGGGCAAAATTTTTAAAAGAGTAATAGCGTCTAAACGCCTTATTAATCTGAGCAAAAAAAAAAAAAAAAAAATTGAACACATGTTATAGGTCACAGTTGCACCAACTGTATATGTTTTGGTGAATTTAGCACTTACAGTTTTTTTACAGGGACACAAAGAAAAATTCTTTATCATTATGGTCTATGGAACTAAATTTTTAAAAGTGCGATAGCATCTAAACGCCTTATTCAATTGAGCTGAAAATTTATATGAATATTAATCACTGTTGCACTAACTATAAGCATTTTGGTGAATCTAGCATCTATAGGTTTTTACAGGGACACAACGAAAAATTCTTTATCATTATTATCTATGGGCTCAAAGTTCAGTAGCGTTAAATAAAACATCGTTAATATATGGAGAAAAATACTCAAACACTCTATTATGGCTTTCTCTCTTTTGTTTGTTTAACAACTCCTCTTTCTTTACTTCATCTACAAAACTGTTAATTACTCAATGTTCGGAAAGTCGAGTGGAGTCACTCCAGATTTTTTGAAGATAATGTGACCATAAGTCATAAAAATGACCTAATGAAATAGACACCTAAAAATTTTGCCGGTATTAGAAACTTAATACACGTGTAAAGACATATAAAACAGAGTTTACATAGAGAGTTATATATATATATATATATATATATATACAGAGCCTGATTAAGGGGGAAGCACACATTATCGCCGCTCTCACCGGAATATTTTTACAATTATTTTTTACTTCATGTCATAGAAATTCCACGCTTTGACGAGGAAATATTTTTTATAAAAAATGAACGGTATAAAACAATCCAATTTACTCACCGTTATTAGACACCAGAATTCTTTTAAAATAGTTTTTAATGAGAATTTTGTGTTTATTATAGGAGGAAAGTATTTGTTAAAAAACAACGGTGTAAGTATAAATAATGTGCGCTTCCCCCTTAATCAGGCTCTGTGTATATATATATATATATATATATATATATATATATATATAGAGAGAGAGAGAGAGAGAGAGAGAGAGTTATCTTTTGAAACATCAATTTACAAGATCTAAAACTGACCTATCCAACCAGGATGACTGTTAATTTTTCTGTAATAACCAGGTAATATGTGAGAAAGAATATCCAAAATGGATTTATGTAACAATTTTCAAGAAAAACGTTAGAGCCGTTTTTGAGACTCCAACTTTTACTAAAACTTGGCATGAACAATTATTCACCGGAAAACAAATTCACGTACAAAAGGATATATAAAAGGGAGTTAATATGGCGAGTTTGAAAAAAATCCGTTTTTAAAGAAACACACTTGCAAGACCTGAAATTGAGCTATTTATACATGACGCCTATCAATTTTCCTAACCTAACTAACTATATAATTCGAAAGGACATCTAATACAGTGTGTATATAGCAACTTTGAAGAAAATCGCTACAGCCGTTTTTGAGATACGGACTTACGGTCCCACTTCCGGTTTTCACCAAAATTTGGAAAATGTATCTATACACCAGACCTGTCTCAATTCTGACATTTCGTAGTTCTATCTTTAATAGTTTCGGAAAACTCGATATCGAATTTTTTGACCGAATACAATACTTCCATTACCTATGTTCGACGGGTAATGGAAGAAATGAGATTCAAAATAGTGACTACTGAGAACTTCGTGGTTTAGTGGAAATTATTACGTCGCATCAGAAAATACGATTTTTCCGTTTTACAAGTAAAAAAAAAGGCATTGTTCGTAAAAATTAAATGAGTGAATGCGCATAAATTAATGTTTTTTTTAAAATATATATATAAATATTGTTAGTAACCACTTTTTTTTCCACACCAGTTTTTTTTAGAACATTTAAATTTTATTTAATTGTAATTACATATGGAGATATTTATCATGTTTTGTAATTTTTATAATTAATTCCGGAGTATTGTTAGATACGGACTTTTTTACGCCAGCATATTTTAAAAGTTTTTTCCCCTATTTCATCTTGATTATATATTAGAAAAGATTTCACTAAAATAAAAGTTGTATGAAAAAGGGCGGGACTCCTGAATAAATTTTAAATGTTACGGATATTAAATTACTATAAAAATTAAGTGGTGTTAACAATGCTACGAAATATTAAACATTATGTTGACAGATGCGCAACATACGAATTAAACTGCGATTCTAAGCCACAGTATGTTTTTTTTTTTTTTTCTTTCTTTTAAGATAACACAGAATAATTGTTTTCTGTGGCATCTAGTTAAAGTGAAATTTTGTAACCGGTTTCAAAAATAGCTTATGAACTTCGCAATATATTTTTATATCAATATATACTATAATTAATCCCCTGCGTATAATACTCAAGACAGATAAATCAGTTCTATATAAAAAATTTTATTAACAAAATAATTCATAATTGTTTAATGCATTTCCAGGATAGTAATTACATAACTGCCAATATTTTAATTTATTCCGGAGTACTTTTAGCCCCGCCTTTATTTCGCACCACTTTATTCAGAGAAAAAATTTCTTCAATATATATAACTTCAATAAAATAAGAAAAAATTACTTAAAAAAAAAATAAGTAGTATGAATTAGAGGCGGGGCTAAAATTACTCTGGAATAAATTAAAATATTGGCAGCTATGTAATTATAACAAAACTTAACTTGAAATTGAATAGAAAACGTGACAAATATTCAATATTCTTTTTATAAAATTTGATGTTTTTAAAAAATACATACATAATTACGGAATCTTAGTTAATCATTTACAAACAAGAGAAAATCGACTACAATATTTATAAGTAAATATTTAGGTACAACTCATTATAGTTCTCAATTAAATTATAATTAGTCATTAAAAATTAAGTTTTCGCATAATTAAAAAAAAATAAGTAATATTTAATTTTAATACCATTTATTAAAATGTACTGTGACGAAATTAACGATCCCAATCAGAAGGTCAATTTGGCTCACCACCGAGCCTTTGGAATCATCCTCAATCCTTGGCGGGAAAATGTGATTACTTTATAAAATTATCCAAGGAAATATTTTTATATCAAATCACACACATGTACACAAACACAGAAAAAAATGTCGCTAAAACTATTTTTGTATAAATGTGGTACAGTCACCCCAAAAAAAAAACGCCACCCCCCCACCTAATTTCGCCGTAAATTATCGTAGAAACATTTGACTGGTACCGATCGATTTGTAATAACGTCTAGTTTATAACGGTATAGTTAAATTTTGCCTAAGGGGTCATCTACATATTAAAACTGGAATTAACTTCATTTTCTTCAATGGCAACCCCTATTTTTGACTTCATATTCAGATTTCTGAGATCAAGACGGTTCGAAAAACATACCTATTTATATACCTTAAATCAATATTAAATAGAGTTACACGTGAAAATGTATTAGGGGTCCGTCTATACATTTAGAAAATATAAATCACGATCTACCACCCAGTATACATTATTTATTAAGTTTCACACCGGAAAAAAATTTCAGAAATGTTAGTTATAAAATAAAAAAAATGACTAATTCAACGAACTTTCTGAGTTAGTTTATGAATTAAAAGATTTTTATTGGTTTCTATTGATTAAACATCAGATAGTTCACTTCATACGAAGAAAATTAAATAGCTTGAATAGATATTAAAATATCTATCAAAAGAAAAAAAAAAAAAAAAAAAAAAAAAGGTGAATGGTTTTAAATTTGTTTGAAAATTCAAAATTATTTTAACTCAAGCTGCCGTATAATTGTCTGAAACGGCGGCACTCAACCTGGTTCCCACGGCCGTTTCACAGTCACAATGGGAGTTTGTTCTGATACTGCAGTACTTTCATTTTCTTTAATTGACTTTTTTAAAATATTAAAACAGATTTTTTTATTTTTATTTTTATTTTTTTTTTTTAATTAATTATTATTATTATTTTTTTCATGACATTATTAAAAACTTTTACATAAATCTCCACGATATTCTTTTGCTTTTATATTTTATAATGTGTAACAAATTAATATGCAAAATAATAAATCCTACTACTTAATGGAATGTTCTAAAATTCTACACTTTAAGGCTGACTACCCTTAATCTAAATCTTCACTTGAAAAGGTCAAAATGTTACACAACTCTTTTTTTTTTAAGGAAAAAAGATGAAGATAAGGAGGAGAAGGAAAGATCAAAACGAATATAAAGCATATTAAACGTTAATACCCTTTAAACACTGGAAAAAGGCGGGGTTTCGTATTGTGTGTCATTTGGGAGCTGTAGAGTGCCAGAAAATTACTTTATGTAATAAAACTTTTCATTTAAAGGGTATTTAAAGCAGCATTACATAGACTATTCAGAAAAAAAGTTCCATTCATCTGGTTCATGAAAAATAAAGAACATTTTCTGGCATTGCTCTATGTATATACATTCTTGTCAACCTATCCCGGAAGATTACTGGTCCCTCCCCTTTCCGTACATTTTTTTCACTTCAGTCTTTTTAGAGCCGTGTCAGCCATCGGTGGCTGACACTGATCTTTCCATTTATGCTAAGTCAGCCGGCAGTGTAAAATATGATATAAAACTACAGAACTTACCTAGTTTTAAGTAATTACTGACAATTTATTTAAAATTTACTTCATGTTTTTTTTTTTTTTAATAGGATTTTTATAGGATTATATCGTTAAGGCCTAATGGGGTTTATTGAAACTCGATAAACATAACACGCTTCTAAGCAGCACGTGTGGCCTGAATGGGATTTCCATAAGAATTTGCGTGGCGCTCAATGAGTTAATCGTAAATGTATTTGAAGTTAATTACTCTAAAAATTAAATTGTGTACACACAGGGGCGGGAACTAACAATGTTACGGGTTAGGTTGGCAAGTATGCATATATATTTTGCTTGATTTATAAAAATTTATAACACATTTTCTTCTTTTTTTTTTAGTATTTTGTGTTTATATCTCTCATTAAAAATAAATACAATATTCATATATAAACATTTCCATACAGTAATGTATATAAACATATTGATTAAAGAAGATTTGTTGATATTATATAATTATTCTTCTATCTGTATAGTATATTAACACAAATATATTTTGTAAATTTCGCAGCATCGAAAAACAGCAACATAGCTTCCATATCAAGGCTTAATGTAAATAGGACGTAAGCGTACTGTAGCTAGTGTTGAAATTAGAAGAAAAAAAAAAAAAAAAAGAATAACAGTGGGCTAAAAGTACGCCGGAATAAATTAAAATGTTGTTTATTCTGGTTTTAGTCAGGTGATATCACTCCTGCTAAATAGCTGGATCCGCCCTCTCTTAAGCTCAGGTTCAGCTCATCATAAAAATATTGTTTTTAATATCTGCCGCACCAAAATGTTCAAAACACAAATGCCAATTTTCATATATTTTGAAATCTTCCCGTTTCAACTTTAAAAGCATTTAGATTAATTTATTTTGTTTTGAATTTTTAAATTTAGACGTTTAAAGTCTTTTAAATGAAATTTCAGGATTCTGTAAGATCAATATCTATATATTTGAAAGTAATAAGACAATTCCTTTGTTTTAAATTTTTATTCCATAATAACTGTGACTTTGATTTCGTGATTAGGAAATTGAAAATAAATACTATTGAGCTATGTTCCAATAATAGATCTTATAAACTTAAAAAAAAAAAAAAAAATAATAATAATAATAAAGCAATTTTTCATTATTTGATTCTGTATTAAAAAACTTTTAATAGAAATTTGATATTTTATTATGTTACATTATGGGATAAATTTTAAATAACACAAAGCTTACAAACGGTACAGTAACCAAATGCAAATATGTCACAACAAAATTTAAACAGAAAATTTATGGTAAATAATCTGTTTAAAATTATTAAATATTCATAATAATAAGAATAAAACGATTGTTGAATGCATAATTGCTGTTTCATGCAATCAGTTTCGCTGTACCGTGTTTTCTAAAACAAGATATTTAACTAGAGGTGTACGTACTCTTGAATATTGAAATGCGAAAAAAGGTGTAACAGGGTTAAAATAGAATTTTATCAGCGAAAAACTAGAAAAAGATATTTAATACTTATGAAGAAAGACTTAACATATTAGGATGGGATTTATTCTTCTCTTGTAGCGTAAGCCACGCCTTTTCACAAATTTTCTAAAACTTTATAATATAAAGCAAAATAATTTTGCATATTTGTAATTAAATCATTTAAGTTTTGTCTTCAATAATCGATGTAGTAAATACCATTGTGATTTATGCATGCCAGCGTCACATACAGAGTTAAATAGAAATATTCAAATTAGTCTTTTTTTTTAAAATAGTGTTTCAGCGAATCAGAGGCGTGGCTTCTTTTCTTTTGAAATTCTTTCACAATCCCTCGCCTACATTGTGATAACTTTACAAAAATATGCCAATTTGTATAATAAACATCGAAATATTGCTTAGGAAACAATAAAAATGACATAAAGGTAAATTAAAATAGCTTTCCGTCAAATTATATACAAACATTTACTTATAGAGGATACAGATTATAACAAGTGACGGCCCCCTAACAGGAATAAAAAGTGAAATATCACTGTAACTCAAAAAATAATGTTAGGAACGAGCTGTAAATTTGGAAACCCATGTTTTTGATGATGCCCGTTCTATTCGTGCGAAAATTAACATAGGTCATAATTCATAATTTTTTCAAATATGAATTTATTAATAATTTTCATAATTCAAAAAATGTTTTTTTAGCAAAAATTTGCATGGAATATGTTTGGGTCACTTCATTCTAACGAATAAAAAAAACAGAATTTAAATATCATAATTATTTCGGAAGATATGATTTAATGTTTGTCACATTCATTTAACATTAGCATCCCCAAACTTTGACAGCTTATAACTCTATAAAAAATTGAGCGAAATATATAAACTATACCATTTTCCGTGATGATTTGATCCAAAGAATTCAAATAAATTATAAAAAATGGGGGTTACCCTTGAAAAAAATGAAGTTGATGTCAGTTTTAATATGTAGACGACCCCCTAAGTAAAATCTAACTATAACATTATAAACTAGACGTTATTACAAACTGATTGGTACCAGTCGCATGTTTCTACGATAATTTACGGCAAAATTAGGTGGGGGGGTGGCGTTTTTTTTTTGGGTGACTGTACATAAGACATTGGAAAAAAAACATATAATAATATCCATCTAGTGAATTCCATCTCAATCAGGAAAAAATAAATTTAAGAAAATAGACAATAAACGATAAAATTTAGAAATGTAACTCAGTGCAATTATACTTAAATGGTAAATTGTTTATGGAACAATAAAAAAGTAATTAATATTTGTAAATTAGTTTTGATTAATTCCCAATTGACAAATTATACTCATTATTAATTTTAACAGTTTAATAACATTAACATTTTACACAAATTACAATACATTTAATAAATATAATTCACAATTTGAAACACGGATACGTTTATAGTTTTTCTATCTACTTATTAAAATATGTTTGAATGACGACCTAACGTCATATTTTCAGCAAAATGTAATATTCGAACTCGCCTCGGGTATAATAAAGAAAGAAAAAAAATCTTCGGTTATTCAAAGAATATTTTCAGTAAAAACACGATTTTCTTCATTTTTCATTGATTGCAGAAACTAGGGGCTTTTTCATGTCACCTTCAAAAATAACTCGGTTTGTTAGAACGTCGCTGAAAGGCAATTTTGCTCAGAGAAAAGAGGAAATCAAAATGGAAAAATTGGAAATATCAGCAATTTTTCTCATCTTTCGGCTGCATTTTTTTTCTTTGTACAGTTCTGAAAAATAAAGGACCATTTAATATAGTGTTAAGCCTATCAGAACATTCTGAGTGATTATATTAAACAAATAACACCGGAAATATTCTTTTGATAATGTTTATTTAATTCATAAGACTATATTTTGTCAAGATTTTTAAATATATTCTTAAAAAAAAAAAAAAAAAAAAAAAAAATCCGATATAATTTTTTTTTATTCAAACCGACAAAATTTTTCGGTTGTCTTAATAATCTTAACATAAAATTGTCTGGAAAGTGTCTTATCTGGTCTGTATTTATTTCGAGATCAGGGCGAAACAAAAGAATCTAATAAGCCGTAAATTATTGTATATTAGATTACATTAACAGTTAATTTAACAGAATATAAAGCTAATGAAAGAGATTTACTGTTTATTTGCTTAAATATTTTCATTAAAAGTGATAATAGACAAATTAGAATCACATAAAATTGCAAAAATTACCTTGAGGAATTAGTTAGATTACTTATCTTAATGGCTTAGTTTTAAATGAGAATAAAACTGACTAAATTCAAAAATCAGATACATTCTAAAGAATTATTAGAGTCACAGATTTTATGCCAATGTTTTATTAAGTAATATGTAAAACGATAATTTTATTAAGATATGGTTTAAATGCTCGCCTATAAAAATATAGAAAGTATGAAAAAGAAAAACAACAAATTGAAGTTACTCTTAAACATATGTAATAAGAATTGTTAAGAAAAGCATGAAACGTATTGTGCTGAAATTTTTCTGGATGAATAGTAAGAAAGTATTAATACATTCAATGCAGGTATCGGCTCTCCCGGCTATTTCCCTCCCCTCAAATTGATATTTTTTCTTTTTTCTCAACTAGCAGTGCACTAAATTAAAAACTACCATACTTGCCAACATACTAATTAATATTCCGTAGTATTGTTAGCCACGCCTTCTTTTTTCCACCAGTATGTTTTTAGAGTATTTTTGTTCTTATTTAATCGTAATGGTATTTGGAGAATATTACACTAAATGTTTACTGGTGTAAGAAAAGAGTGGGATTAACGACACTACAGAATAGTAATAAAGATGTTCGCAAGTATAAATTACACGTACTTGCCAACATTGTAAATAACCTTTCGTAGTATTGTTAGTTTTAAAGTAAAATTCTCCAAATGCAATTACGATTTAATAAGAAGAAAAATACTTTAAAAACATACTGGTGTGAGAAAGAAGGCGGGGCTAGCAGTACTACGGAATATTAATTAGTATGCTGGCAAGTATAATTACAGCTTCATAGGTGCCAAGTCACCCGTTTTTCAAGGGAGACTTCAAACCGTAAAATTTTTATAGCTAACCATATTAATTGCCTAAATTATATATAACATATTCATTTAAAAATACTGGTGTCAATTCTGATTTAAAAGTCAAAATGTTGGCAGTACTGCAGCATCCAGGTGCGTACTCTGTGCGCACCTATTAGTGCATTTTTGGGGGTGCGATTGTGCCTGTCGAGCAACGTATCCAAAAAAAAAACTGAAAAGTGAAGTCGCATTAATGAAGCCCGATTTATAAGATAGAGGCTTGCAACATTAACGAAGATCCTCTGGACACAGCTTATTTCTACAGAATGCTCAGGTAGTTCATAGGGCAGGTGGTCACTATAGCGCTTTGGATCGTATAAAACCTGTTAAACTTGACCTAGTCGAGGGCTTTCGGAGAATTCGAGGATTTCAAGGTGCAAGTGTGCTGTATAAGTTAAAGCTGATTGACTGCATGTGTGTCATAAGCCTGAGTGAATGCCCACGTCGAAGTCTTTTGACGAGGTTCCAGACTGCATAACTGCCAACATTTTAATTTATTCAGGAGTACTTTTAGTCCCTCCTTTATTCCGCACCACTTTATTTATAGGATAATTCTCTTCAATGTATGACTACAATAATATAAGAAAAAATACTCTTAAAGAAGTGTTACGAAATAAAGGCGGAGCTAAATATACTCCGGAATAAATTAAAATTTTGGCAGCTATGGGACTGTATTTATTAAAACGAGTTTTGTAGACAGCTATGGAAACCTGTGATCATCTAGGGCGATGTGCGTGACCTGAACTATATTTTAATTGATGTTTTAAACTATTAGAAGTATTTGGACTCTCCAAATATACTAAATAAAACTCGTTTATATTTTAAAAGTAGGAAATAAGTGTAATTTTTACGAAAGTTATAAACATCTACAAAATGTGTGCAAATATATATTATTTGTTTTCATAAGGAAGTGTCAGCTAAGCTATTTTACGCGCGTGCTGTTTGCTGAGATTTGAACAAAACACATGCGAGTGGAAAAAATTAACGTTTACTTCTTATCATATGTATTCTAGCAGAGCCAGCCTGACCTCAGCGGTCACTGCTTCTGGTAGTAAAAATATGCTCGGTTGTTTACAACTCACAGTCTTTACTGTATGTTATCACTGAGTGTTCGGAATAGTCATATTTAAACATTGGAAAGAATGTCATTTAAAAAGTAGTACTTAATTTATCACATAACAGATTTACTTTCAACAATGTTATTAAAAATGAAAGTAAAGTAAATTTAAAAAAACATTCTGTTAAACAAATCTGTATTTAAAAAAATGCACAAAGATTAAGAAAGTACATAGATTGTACATAGATTAAGAAAGTATTTCTAAGGTCTATGATAAAAGTAAAGAAAATACAAGAATGTGTCAGTAAACGTTTTTTATTTTTACAAATACTACTACTATTTCTAATAATAATAATAATAGTGTGATAATATAGTTATTATTGTTCCCTAAATGTATAAAATATTAAGGTTGATTTCTTTATTTCTTTTGCTTATTTTTTGTGCTTTAAAATAGTTAATATTATAATAATATAATAATAATAAAACAGTACTTGTAATATTCGTGACTGATAAAGAGTCCTTTCAATTTAAATCGGGTAGGTAGTAATAAAATATGCCAACTGAATATCGTAGAATATATTATTCAAAGCTTTATTTATAAGTGCAAATTAAAACTGAAAATTCAAAACGTAGAAATATCTAAGCGATTTACATATAATATGACGAAAACTTCCATTTAAAGATATTATGTATACACTTCAACCCTATTATATTTGTTTGCAACGATGTTTGTAACGATAGATTAATTTGTTTAAAGATATTAAACATTTGATATCTAGAAAATGTTAGAGACATCTGATTTCAAATTTGGCATATTTATCGGAAAATTACATGAGATGTACTTACATGTTATTTACAAAATCATTCTAATTTAACTTTGTAAAATGAACATTATCACCATTACTGAAAGTTATTTTAAACATTTTCTCCAATCTCGCTTGTTTTAGTGTTAATTAAAGTAAAATGATTTAGTTTCCTAAATAATATATAAAAATAAGTAAAATTTATAACTCCAGAATAATGGGGAAAAAAAAAAACTTTTACAGAGCTGCCAACATAATCCGGCAAATTGTTAGTACCGCCCCTTTTTCTACACCACTTAATTTTTAGAGGAATTATCTTCAAATATATTTACGATGAATTAAGCAAACAAATTCTCTAAAAATATATTGGTGTAGAAAAATGGGCGGTACAAACAATTTGCCGGGTTAGGTTGGCAGCTCTGCTTTTAAAATGCCTGTTAAATTGAAATAATTTTTTAATTAATTTGTGTTTGAATTAAGTGTATATCTATAGTACTTGATTAAAGAAAAAAAAAATTACCATCTATTACCTTATCTAATTTCCTATTTTTGTGATATTCTCTATTTTGTCATTTTATAAAAAAATCTGTAATCTATATAAATAAAGAGAAGTGTCTCTCTGTGTGTGGGTGTCAACCCTCTGGTGCTCACACTACTGATGGCAGAGCTATAAAACTTGGCAGTTGGGTACGTGAGACCCTGCAGGTGTGCACCTCATTGAGATTTTTTCGAATTTCATTTTTTTTTTTTTTTTTTTTTTTTTTTTAATTTAATAAAATTAAACATAATTTATACGTCTCATTAATATATTAAAACCAATGTAACATTTAAAATGAGATAATGATTACTAAAATTTTAAAACTTTAAAAATACATTTTAATTAAAAACATTAAAATGCACGACAGACGTTTCGGATAGAACACTAGCCCTCCTCAGTGTCAAACGTACAAGCACAACATTTACAAAAAAAAAAAAAAAAAAAAAAAAAATCATAACACATCATAACAAGATTATATATTCAGAAGGAATAGCTTTCGCCTCGTACTGTTGGCTGCAAAATTATTCGAGCACTAGCAATAATCCTTGCCAAAAAAAAGTACATTTAATACAGCTTTGTTAAATAAATCCTTGTCGAGTCATGTTCTTAATCAGTCTAAGAACATGATTCGACAAGGATTTACTTAGCAAAACAGTCTTAAGTGGACTTTTTAAAAATAGGAATTATTGGCTAGTGCTCGAATAATTTTGCAGCCGACTGTAGTAATTCTGAATTTTTAATTACGCTGGTCTAGAGTGGTTCGATAACAACGGTCAAATTATTATTTTTATTATTAATTCCAATTTTTATTTAAATATCTGTTATTTATCTGTTAAATATTTTATTTAAAAATGTCCCACCACGTCACATTTTTCTGTTAGAGTATCAGAAAATGGCAATTTTTACGATTTTCACATTATTACAGGTGGCAACCCTTCCTGCTGGCAACCCAGAGTCCTGGCAACACAATGCCCCGGCAACCATGTTTGTTCCATTTTTTTTTGTTAAAGTATCAGAAAATGGCAAATTTCACTATTTTTTATGATTTTTACAATACAGTCGACAGCAAAAGTATCCGAGCACTGGCCAGTAATTCCGATATCAAAAAAGTACATTTAATACTATTTTGTTAAATAAATCCTTGTCCAATCATGTCCTTAGACTGACTAAGAACATGACTCAATAAGGATTTATTTAACAAAGCAGTATTAAGGGTACTTTTTTTAGACAGGAATTATTGCTAGTGCTCAGGTACTTTTGCTGACGACTGTATCACACATCACCTTTAGTGCTATCAACCCTGCCTCCTGGCCATCCTCTCTGCTGGCAACCCCTGTTTGGCAACCCTGTATTCGTACCTTATCTGTTTTTTTTTTTTTTTTTTTCCTGGTATTCTAGTTAACAGATATTCGTTGTTAAGAATGATTGTGCTGTTTTATAGTTAAAGTTTCGTGTTCAAAATGGCAAATTTTCAGTGTAGAACTTGTAAAACCGTACCGATAAGTTTTGCTACATTTGTGAACTATTTATATTAAAATCACAAATTAGACATTTAACGCAAGACGTAAAAAAGCCTATTTTTTGTATTTTGGTTTTAACATAATAAATAATAACAATTCAATCATTTAGTGTATTTTCCATGTTTTTACGTTCTACTTAGTCTACACTATGTATATTATCTCCATATTAACAGTATTCCATGCTAAATTAATGATATTGATAGTAATAATGCAAAAAGACTTTTTTACATTGCTTCCAGTACAGATTAAATAATCGTAACAAAAAAACTGTACGTGTAAGAGATTTTTCACTATCATTTTTAATTCTGCCCTGCAGAATTAGTTGAAAATAGCTAATTTCACTTCTGTTACCCCTAAAAAATGTTTTTTTGTCGACTAGTGTTATTGAACTATCTAAAATTTTTTCTGATTTAATAAATAATGGTTACCCCCCTCGTTTTATTAAAAGAATTTATAGAGAAGAGTTCTATTTTTAATCTAAATCAGTTTATCCTAAAATTAAAAATTCTACTCACCGTACTACTATTCCTTATTATAAAGGTATTTTCGAAAGTATCACTAAATTGCTTAAAACTGTTAATATCTCTACTAGCTTTAAACCTCAATTCCGGATTAGTAACTTTCTCTCAAACTTTAAACACGCTGCCCCCCCCCCCCCCGTAAACGTCTTGGTGTAATCTATTTTATCCCCTGTAAAAATTGTGATTCTACATATATCGATGAAACTAGCAGAACAGGTGAAATTAGATTAAAGGAACATAAACGCTCATATAAAACAGATTGATAACCTTCAATATTTTAATACATTGATTGTGATATATATATATTTTAATAGTTAAATGTTTTATACTACATTTTATTAATTGAAAACATTATTGTAATTTTATTTTTATAGTATATTGCCTATCTATGAAATAATTATTAATTATTATTATTATTATTATTATTATTTATTTCTTTTGAGACAAAAAAGTGCTTAATAAAGAGGCGAGCCTTGTAGTAAGATTAATACTTCTTTATCTATGATGGCATTAACATATTTTATATAATTGAAAAAATGATTTTTAAATCTTTCAGTAAAAAGAATTGTAACAATAATAATAATAATAATAATAATAATAATAAAAGCATCTTTCTCATATAAATTAAAAAGAATTATGAAAGATTAAAGGTTTTAAAAAATGACAGAAAGAGATTTAGCACTTTTTATTTTCACGTCTTTTTTTTTTTTTTTTTTTTTTTTTTATGATAACAGATGTAGTTAATTTTTTAAAATTATTTTATGATGAGGTGAAGTCTTAAAAAAAAAAAAAAAAAAAAAAAAAAAAAAGGATAGCTTTTATAAAAAATAGTGTTGCCTGTTTATTTAATGGGATATTAAGGCATCAAATTTTTATGTAACTCAATATTACTTACGGTACCTGACATAAATATGACTTAAAAAATTTTTGTCAATATTTTAAAATAAAAGCACATTATTTTAGAGGAAAAAATATGCATTAGTTTAATTATACATTTACAAAAAATAATACTTTAAAATAAAGAGGTATAATTTAGAAATTCAGATATGTTTTTAAAATTATTATTTATTATATATATATATATATATATATATATATATATATATATATTAGGTTGAATCATACATAATTTCCGATGCAGTTAAAATAGAATACACACCAATAGATACAACGAATATCATAATGTATATTAGGTATTATTTCCTGCCGAAGAATAAGCCCCTCCCACATTTATCATCTTATGTCTTTGTAGGCAGAATCTTAAATGACTTTGTTTTAGCACGTATTTATTTTGCTTTCATTTAGTTACAAAATTGTATCAATTTATTATGTATTCACAATTATTATGTATGACGTTCTCCCTTCTTCTTGGCCGCTTATATATTCCTTCCTTGTAAAATGTGGTTGGTTTCGATTGGAAGAAATTTTCGACAGCCTGTCTGACTTGTTCTTCAGATTTGGATGTTTTTCCTTCCAAAATATTTGTTAGGAACAGAAAACGTGAAAATCTGTCAGGCCAAGGTCCGGGGAGTAAGGTGGGTGCTGTAAAACATACCATCCGAGCTCTAGAATTTTTTCTTGAGTCATCCTTGATGTATGTGGAAAGTGATGTATGTGTGCGTTTACATTATCATGTAAAAGAATGACGTTTTTGCTATTGACGAGTGTAAGACGTTTTTCATGAAGTTTTTCTTTCACTCTTTGCAGTTGCTGAACATATATGTGTGCAGTATTCGTTAAATTTGACTTTAATAACTCGCGATGGATCAGTCCTCGACAATCCCACCATACACACAATAAAATCTTTTTTTCCATGGATGCCATCTTTCGAATCTGGTAAGGGTTTTTGTTCCTTATCAAGCCACTGTCTATTACGCATGATATTTTCATAGGTAATCCATTTTTTATTGCCAGTTATTATCCTATCTAAAAAAGGCTCGTTCTTTTCTCGTGAGAGCAGACTTGTAACGATAGATGGGCGATCTCCTTTATTCTGTTCACTGAGACTGTGTGGTACCGGTACCCATACTACTAATTTCTTGACTTTCAAAAATTTCTTCTGGTGGCGGAAAATAGTTGATTGTGTGTGCATTAAACATTTCTTCTATGTCTCTAGGTGATTGGCGTGGATTTTGTTCCAATATAGCCTTTACAAGGTTGTCATCAAAGTCGGAAGGACGCCCTGTTCTCAGTTCGTCCTTTATAGTCGTATTTTCAGAGCGGAATTTTGTAATCCAATATCTAACATTCCGATCAGTTATTAGTCCTTCACCGTATACACTGCATATTTTTTTCAGCTGTCGCTTTAGCACTATTGCTTTGTCTGAATTTCCAAAGCATCACATTACGAATATGCACTTTTCATTCTCCATTTTAGGAGTTTGGAGTAACAGTTTAATCAAACATACACCAGACAAAACGATTGTTAGAAGAATAATTGAACCACAGATTATATACTAAGACAGTTGGCACACGCCCAATGAAATCAGACCAATGAGTACAGTAATGCAAGCGACGGCTGAAAGCTAATGTTTCCAAATATTTACATAAATCCATTAAAATTGAAGGTGATCGTTATTCTGATTGGTTAAAAACGAACATAATACGCAAAATTCCATACCATCGAAGAATTTTACTAATATTTGCAGTTGGCATACTCTGACTATTCCTCCATTGCAAGTAACGCCCAAACGCACTACATGATGAATGCAGAGGAGGAGCCTATCTTTGAGCCTTATATTCATTGTATAATGTTTCTGGTGTAAATTTTAAATAAACTGCATCGCAAATTATTTATGAATCGAATATATGTATATCATAGCTGCCATGTCTATAGTTTTTGGCGGGAGACTTTAAACTGAAAAAAGTTTTTAGCTGTTTTCGGTGGTATTAATCGTCGAAAATATATATGACATATTCCATTCAAAAATTCTGGTGCTAATTCTGATTTAAAAGTTTAAAACTTGGCAGCTCTGAGATATATATATCAGAGTTAACTCTCTCTAACTGTTAACCGCTATCCTGTTATTTTAATCAATATACATTTCAGTATTCTTGATGACAATCCCACTTAAGGTTTGTTGTTCCATTTTGGGAGGCATTTAAGTGCCGGTAAGATCCTACTAGCTGAAACGGGTTCTGTGTTTATAATGGGGGGTGGTTTTCAATTTTCCATATTCTAATGACTATTCCATTTTGTCCATGTATGTATTTATATATTCTTGTATTATTTATGTTCTTGTATTTTATATTGATGTATAATATTTTGTGCTTGATTTCTGAATTATTGTTTTTTATGCGTTGTATTAATTAAAATTCGTTTGCTGTACGGTCTTGCTTCCATCTGTGAGAAGTTGGGGGCTAGAAACGTGTTTTTTGGTTAGATTACCAGCGTTTCATAAGACACTTCTCATATTCCTTTCCCTACATGGGGGAGCTCCCTTGATGAAGGCCGTCACGTATTTTGGGATTAAATTTTTATCTGGCTTTGATTATTTTGCTTTAATATATATATATATATTTCATGGTAGAAAGTAGTGTCTATCGCACAAATGGATAAGATTTCCTCTCTTTATCAACTACTATTATCAATCACATATCTTTATCGTGCGTTAAAAGCAAATATTTGTGTTTAAATAGGATAGTGATTATTCAGAGTTCTCAGTCACTTTTTTGAAGACTGCTTTTTACAAAAAACAAACTTTGTACTATTCATTCCAAGATAGGTTCTGCACACGATCGATGAAGACTATTACAAATAAATAAATAAATAAATAAAAATAGTATTCAAAATAGTGGCTAAAGAGAAACTGTGGGGAAGGAGGGACTTTGTAAAGTATTGTACAATTTTTTTTTAATGTTTTTGTAGTTTATCAGATGATCATTATTCAGTAGAGTTGCCGGCATTTTTAACCCTTAAATGTCTAGTTTTTTAAAAGACAATTTAAAAATATTTTTCGGCTTTCATTTCTTAAATAAATCATGGAAAAAATACTTTAAAAAGTCATATTTTATTTTAAATATGGTTTAAGGCGAAAAAGTAATTTGTTGCCATCGGCAACGTTAGGTTTTACTTCAAAAAATAATTTTCCTTGATAAAATTCTAAATATGGACTACATAAATTACCACGAAATAGATTTTACTTATTCACTGCAGAATAAAATAGAGTATTTTCAAGCTTCCAAACAAGCAAAGAGAACATGTATCAACAATTAAAAAAGTAAATCTATGTTTATTCTTAAACAGTACTTCCTAATGTTGTCATCTATATGCTGAAAATGGATTTAATAATACTATCAGTGTATAATTTTTTGTCAACATAAGGCATTAGAGCTTTAATATTATTTTAATAGTATTTCAGGACAGGCCTATCCAACCTAAAACATTTGTTGCGCAGCATCGGAAACACATCGTATGTATATATGTATACATATATTTGTGAGCTCTAAAATCTCATGTTTGCCGATTGGCAAGAAATTCCTTTTTAGCTGCAAACCATATTTAAAATAAAGTATGATTTTTAAAAATATCTTTCATGTGATTTATTTAAGAGAAGAAAAAAAAGTAAAACATTTTAAAATTGATAAAAAAATTATCAGGCATTTAAGGGATAATGATAAAAAAAAAAATGCAGTCACAAATAATTTTTCGGAATAAATTATGAAAATTGGCAACTTTGATTCAGTAATGTTGAATATTATTGTTATCGTTAACACTTTGATGTCCGCATATTGACCTATTTTTATTTGTAAGCCTCACCTTTTGGCGTTTTATTAAAAAATTATATTATTTAACAAAAGGATTTTTCGTATTCGTATTTAAATCATTTAAAATTTATCTTCAGTAACCGATGCGGTAATTGCTACTGAAGAATAAATACAACAATAACCAAGGCCGCGGTAGCCTGATCGGTAAGAGCAGCGAGTTCGTGATCGAAAGATTGCGGGTTCGGTCCTCAAGCCGGCCGAAGACCGTCGTGTACGCTAATGGCGACTGGTGCACGTTAAATTCCGTCGTGGTCGCAAAGTCCTCCAAGTTCCCATCAAAAACTATACCTCTAGGGGTACCGGAACATGGGTTTAAACTCATCCTTTTCCCGGATCAAAATTCGAGTTCCTGCTGGTGCTGCCATCTATCGCCAGTTTCTGGAGCTAAGGCGTACTTCCTCCCTAATGGGCGCTCCTCTGCTAAACGGAATGACGCACCCCTCCTGCCTTAAACCCGGTTAGTTCCACTACTGGGGCTCGGAATTTCCGAGTGGCATAAGAAACAACAACAACAAGAACACTCAATGAATTAAACACAAATGCGATTTTTTTTTTTATTTTTTTAAATGATAGATTGTTTTAGTGGAATGCCTAAATGCGGGGCTTGTCTTGCTGATGATAATAGTTAATTCGTGACCGATCAGCAATCTATCAATATTTTCAATATTATACTTGTTAAATTAGCTGGTAATAAGAATTAGGAAAAGAAAGAAAATTATGAGTCAAATCCTATTATAAAGCCAAACAGACTATTAAAAAATATAATTTTCAGAGCTTCTTAACATCTTTTTCTGTACAAAGATTCTGGAATTATTTCTGCAAAAAATACAAAATAAATAAATAAACAAATAGAAATAAATAAATAGAAATAAGCAAATAAAATAAATAGGAATAAATAAATAATCAGAAATAAACAAATGAAATAAAATGAAATAAAATAAAATAAAATAAAATAAATTTTGTTACGTAAAATATTTTTAATAAGTAATAATTTTAATAATAAAAATAATAACAATAAAACCATGAATAAAACCGGTTTTTCTATCACAGAATATTTAATTCTAGATTGTTACACAGAATGATTCGTAAGTCTTTGTACAGTCGTGAGGGGGAAAGGGGGGGGGGGCGCAACACTCGATATAACTTCGGTGCTAATCGATGCACAAAAATGCAATAGTTATCATTCGAAAGGGAATCAGCGTTGACAGATCTGGCATATTTTTTTTTTTTTTATTCAGTAATCACCAATAATTTTAATAAATGATATTTGATAGGTATAATAAATGATTAATCTGCGATGTGATTACGCAAACATTACAATAAAAATTTATTGTTGACTAGCGGGCTACACCCGCTTCGCTGGTCAGTATTTTTAAATGAATCACAATAATTAATGAACTCTCAAAATTGCATTAATTTTTATCACGTGACAAAAAAAAAAAAAAAAAAAAAAAAAAAATCTGATCAGGAAAAATGTCTCACCGGGTCCCCACTGCTTTCGGCAGCGTAGACCCGTGCGCTGCGCGCGCGTATTCCTTCACCATCCTTATGATTTCTCAAAATTCCATGTTATTATTCATAAACTTTCATTCTTAAGAAAAGGAATTAAAGAAAAGTATCATTTAGCATCGGATAAAAACTTGCACCGGGACCCCACTGCCTTCGGCAGCGCAGACCCATGCGCGCAGTGTGCGCACGCGTGAGAATATACGTGCGCTGTGCACGCATATTCTTTCTCAACTCAAAATTTTATTATTAAGAAAATAAAAATTAAAAAAAAAATCTTTTATCATGGGGTAAAAACTCATACCGGGTCCCATGCGCGCTGCGCGCGCACGTGTTAAGATATACGGGCGGTGCGCGCACACATTCCTTCTGAAATCAGACTTTTATTCTTAAGAAAAGAAAATTAAAAAAATACTTTCTCATCAGGTAAAAAGTCGGACCGGGTCCCCACTGCCGTCGGCAGCGGAGTCTCGTGCGCGCTGCGCGCACCTATTAATTCCCCACCCATCCAGCCCCTACTAATTAACCTACATATACTAATTTTGTACGGTCTAACTCAATTAACTGAGATGCAATAAGAAAACCTAATCAGGACACCTTAAAATTGTAAATGAGGTGAAATCTCGAATTCCACTTTCGATAATATGAAAGAACTTTAAAATATCTTTCGAATGATGTAATAGAAATAAATTAATCATAATTAGAATTTGAAATATTGAAATTTAAAAATATTACAGCGCCATCTGGCGGTAGAAATTTCTGTAATCTGCCGTTCAATTCCAAATTAACAAAGCTTTCAAATGATGTATTACTTATGAAATTATTTTAATTAGTAGCTGAGATACAAAATAAAACCTAATCAGGAGACCTCAAAACGTGTAAATCGGGTGAAATCTCAAATTTCACTTTCGATAATATAAAAGTACTTTAAAATATCTTTCGAATGATGTATTAAAAATAATTTAATAATAATTAGAATTTGAAATATTGAAATTTTAAAATATTACAGCGCCATCTGGCGGTAGAAATTTCTGTAATCAACTGTTCAATTCCAAATAAAAAAAGCTTTCAACTGATGTATAACATATGAAATTATTTTAATTAGTAGCTGAGATACTAAAGAAAACCGATTCAGGAGACCTCAAAACGTGTAAATTAGGTGAAATCTCGAATCCCACCTTCGATAATATAAAAGTACTTTAAAATATCTTTCGAATGATGTATTAAAAATAATTTAATTAGAATTTGAAATATTGAAATTTTAAAATATCTGGCGGTAGAAATTTCTGTAATCTACTGTTCAATTCCAAATCAACAAAGCTTTCAAATAATGTGTTACTTATGAAATTATTTTAATTAGTAGCTGAGATACAAAAGAAAACCTAATCAGGACATTCTAAAACATGTAAATCACGTGAAATCTCTAATTCCATTATCTACGGTAGACGGTTAATGGAAGTAAAAAGGAAAAAAAAAAAAATATTTTTTAGGTCCCCAAAACCTATATATACCACGGTAGTCGGGTAATGGAAGTAAAAAAGAAAAAGTATTTTTTTAGTTCCTTCAAATGTATTTTGTTGCTATGGAAACTCCTATCGTCTATTGAAAGTTAGATTACGTGTTAGAATAAAATTTAATTTGCAATTAAAATGTAACTGCTTTGTTTATTAATGAAAATTGATGAAATTTTAACTGCAGGTTTGTTTTGTGCTGAATAGGTTGTATATTATGTGTTGTGTGCGAAAAAGAATTTGAAGCACTTTGAAATTTGCAATTTTTAACCCCAGTTCAAGATCATGTGACATTGATTACTTCCAGATGTTTTGTTTCCATTTCAGACAACGGTTAAAAGTATATTGTTTGTATATTTTGATTATTTTTATAGAGATATAAACGTTCAAAGTTTGGAAGTGCTAATGTTAAATTCCTACATCAAACTTTTAATAATATCTTCACAAAAATTTTCTTGATAGATACAATTTTTATTTACGAGAACGAGATACAGTGAAGAAACCTACACAAACAATGATAACTTTTGATACTGAAAAATATTTTTAATTATGAAAAATATTAACAAATTAATATTCAAAAAATTATAAATAATGACC
Organism: Salticus scenicus; assembly: GCA_963930645.1. NCBI lineage: Eukaryota > Metazoa > Arthropoda > Arachnida > Araneae > Salticidae > Salticus > Salticus scenicus. Next base: position 99,716,496 of record OZ005658.1, on the reverse strand, counting down.
TGTAGTATTTTTTACAAGAAAGGAATCCTAATGCTGAAAAACACAGCTGTGCAAATTTGCAGCTCATTTCAGTTATTAGTTTTCGAGATATAAATAATTATTTCTTTTGGAGTGGCTTAGGAGTGGCTATTATGAAGTTTTGCATGAGATAACGAACAAATTCTTTAATAATAACAGAGAAAATTAAGCAAAATATTTTTAGTTTTTTTTACGGGTCAAACTATATACAGCAACAACGTCAAACACAAAGAAATAAAACAAAAAAGATAATTTTTCGACATCAGCGACAGAAGAGCAAAATTTCCCGTTTTATATAGAAAACAAGCCCCACCTGTCACCGTTCTTCAAAACCAAAACAATATAGGAAAAGAAAACAAAAAGTGACTTTGTATTGTGTATTGACTTTGTATATGTTAAACTCCTTAATTTCCGTTGGCAAAAATATTTGCAAGTGACATTTACCTCATCGATTACTGGTGATACATTTTGAATCCTTTAAACAAACCTAGAATAGAAAAATCATCTAAATAGGCGGGACTTACTGCTTAAACTAGAAAAATAGGTGGAATGCATAGCTGACAATATTTTAATTTATTCCGGAGTACATTTAGCCCCGTCTTTATTTCGCACCACTTTATTTATAGAAAAATTGTCTCCAATATATAACTTCGATAAAATAAGACAAAATTACTTTTAAAAAATAAGTGGTACGAAATAAAGGCAGGGCTAAAAATACTCCGGAATAAATTAAAATATTGGCAGCTATGGTGGAATGTAAAAATTCTTGAAATAGCTTCTTGACTACCGTGATAGTTAAAGAATTAATCATTTAGTTCATATATTGCTTTTTTTTTCGGGGGAGGGGGGGTTCTTGTTATTTTAAAGTTACTCAGAGCTGCCAACGTAATCCGGCAAATTGTCAGTATCGTCCCTTTTTCTACACCACTCAATTTTTATAGTAATTCTCTTCAAATGTATTTACGTTGAATTAAGAAGAAAAATACTCTAAAAAAAGACTGGTGTGGAAAAAGTGGCGGTACTAATAATTCCCCGGATTCGGTCGGCAGCTAAACTTTAGTCTTAAAATTATTTTTATACACATTTTTAAATTAAGAAACTATATTTTCATAGAAATTACAAAACAAATCGTTCTGTTTCAAAGAGTTAAACTGACCGAAAACTGGTAATTGCGATAATTATTGTTTAATGTTTTCTTCGTGACACCTTACATTAATTTGTTTGAAAAATTTAGTTTATGCGTTGTTGTTGTATTATTTCAGTCCGTATAGTATCTCACGTTTACGCAATAAAGTGAAAGAAAAATTCAGCTTTATTAGTGATCATTATAGCAATGATAGACACACTGTAATTGAAAAATATCGTGCATTTTTCTAAGAGCATTGTCTTATCAATCTTAAGTGTAACATATTTTAATACACCTAAGTTGTAATGTTGTAATATCTAATAAAGTATTTAAACGTATATGTATCTAAAAAATTGAAATCAATAATTGTGAAAATGCTGTAAAGAAAATGTATTTTCATCACCGTCTATTTTTATAATTTTTTCTTGAAAAGTTTCTGGTGTAAAACAATAAAATTTTGTCTCCTTATTGAGCGATCTTAAATTCATTTTTCTAATTTTATAGATAACCTCCTAACACATTATTGATCATAACTCTATAAATAATAAAGATTGGGTGATGCTATTAAAAAAATCAAAGTTGGCGCTCATTTCAATATGTAGATGACCCCTAATTAAAAATTTCATATCATTTTCAAAAAGAGCACTTAATTTCCTGTAGAATGTTTCCTATTAGATTTTTTCTGCATAAATTAGTAACGAAATTACAATGGGTGTTGCTTTTTTTTCACTCTCGACTGTACAGTGTACATACATGGAAAAAAAAATGTAGAAAATATTGATAAGATAGGAAAGCATTGTCAAGTAAATATATACACACACACATATATATATATATATATATATATATATATATATATATATATATATATATATATATATATATATATATGACTTTTTAACATAATCTCACTCAGGTATTTTCATGGTTTAAATAGTAAATATTCCCTTTAGGTGTTCATGTTAAACAATACATTATTTTACAAAATGATTTTGCTTATTTTAGTTTTGCCCCTTACAGAGGCTGTTCGCACATTTTTAAGACGATTTTGATGGAGTGTACTGAAGCATTTTCACTCATATTTCGAGTTTTATTTGTTCAGTTTGATCGCCCTTGTTCTTAACTAACATTCTACATCATAATTTCTATGATAATAATGCTTTTTATAATATCGGAAGAGGTATATTTTTCTACTCCTCTTGAACGGCTTACTAGAGTCCACAAAGCGTTGTAGGTCGGTGTTTGGATAATGTTGATTTTAAGAGTCGAAAAACACAAAAATCTAACAGTGATATATCAGAAGATTTAGCAGGAATGTCAGTGAAGAGTATGGTTTTAATTCCCGTTTTTTGTTCCATTTTTTTCTAGAAAAGCAATTGCGGATTGCGATGTATGGCTGCTTGTTTTGTCTTGATACAGTTCAACGGATTGATAGCATTGTGGATAAACATCTGGATTTTCATTTTTAAAAATTGGAATTAAAATATGTTCTTGAGAGTATTTAGAGTTGATTTTGACATTCTTGTCACATTTTTTTGCTTTTATCATGCGCTTGTATGAAAAACCAGCGACAATCATAAATCCTTTAGAAAAACTTTCTTTTGATGCTTTGAGCCATGTAGCAAATTTTTTTTTCTCCACTTTTGTGATAATAAATTGACCCTTTTTTATTGCAACCATTTAAATAGACCCAAGATTCATCTGTTGTTGCAACATTTTTCCATTTTTCTCCTGATAAATGCATTTCATAAAGATTTCACTAAAAACTATCTTTGGAAAGAGCGGAAACCTATCCTTCCATCCACTGCCATTTTAAAAGCGCATTTTTGCATCTAAACAAAAATTCTAAATATCAGAAGATAAATAAAACTTCCAAAAATATAACTGTTGTGAAAATAAAATTCTCCATGCAAACGAGTTTTTCTTACTGCGAAATAAAATCGTCTAAAAAATGTGCGAACAGCCTCTGTATTTACGGGATCGATTGCTTAGAATGAAATATAAATGATTTAAACAAAGATACGTAAAGTTTAATTCTTAAGTATTGTAAAGTTATAATGGAACACCAAAAGGGTAGGGGACACTATTGAAAATAGGAAAATACTCTAACGACAAAGTGTTAACGTGTCACGTAAATTGTTATTTATGACGATCTTTTCCTACATGGCACGTTTGCCACAGTTTTTTTTAAATATTATTATCTTAATAATCGTAAAATTTATACAAGCAAATTGCAGATTTACCAGTGAAAACATTTGACAAATTTTATTTTTTGGAAAAAGTGGTACTAAAACAACATAAAATAAATACGTCGCCTATGGCAACCCTGTTATATGAATATGATATGTAATTTTGTTCTGTGCCTTCCACCAAGCTTGAACATACATAGAGATGCAAATCACCGCATGTAAGGAAATTATGTCTAATAAAATTTATTTCGGTGATTTTAATAAACGCACGCTTATATACATATATATTTCATAGGTGCCAACATTTTAATTTATTCCGGAGTATTTTTACCCCCGCCCTTATTTCTCACAACTTTATTTATACAAAAGTTTTCTGCAATATATAACTTTAATAATTAAAAAAAAAGTTACTCTTTAAAAGTAAGTGGTATGAAAAGAAGGCGGGGATCAAAATACTCCGGAATGAATTAAAATGTTGGCATCGATGGTAATTTAAAAATCCAAACATTTTATATAACATTTTGTACGGAGAATTCATATTATCAAGAATTTATAAAGCAATAAAAAAATAATAATAATAATAATAATTTGCTCTTTTAACCCGTTAGTAGTCGCTAGTTGGTAGATTTGCCGCCCATCCTTCAGTTTTTCCAGATTTTTTTATTCAATAGCCCCCAAAAAATTTTAGAAGTGGCATTTGATATACATAACACGCGAATAAAATCGATTTAACGTCGATCACACCACTTCTTAAAATTATTGGTGACAGTAAAATAAAAAGTTCGTAATCTGTAATAGGTGGCGTTGCCGATAGCGACTACTAATGGGTTATTTGAGAGCATTTTTTTTATGAAAACTTTACATTATGCCTTAATGTGTACATACCTAACACTTATAATTTATTCCGGAGTACTTTTAGCCCCTCCCTTTTTTCACACCATTATGTTTTAAAAGCATTTTTGTTCTTGTTTCATCGTAATCACATATTATAGACATTTTCTTTGAAATCATACTGGTGTGAAGAAAGGATGGGGCTAACGTACTTGCCAAGAAACTAATTAATATTCCGCAGTATTGTTAGCTCCGCCTTCTTTTTCACACGGCATCTTTTTAGAGTATTTTTGCTCTTATTTAATCGTTATTGCATTTGGAGAATATTACTCTAGAAATTTATGGATGTGAGAAAAAGGGTGGGACTAACAAGACTGCAGAATATTATTTAGGATGTTGGCAAGTATGGGCTAACAGTGCTCCTCAATAAATTATAAATATTACCAGGTATGCGTGTAGGTATTTATAATCGAATAAGTATATTTTGCTATCTTTGATATAGCAGCTAAAAATAGAAAGTGCAGACAGGCGTAACAGTGAAATAGTTTTTAAATTTAATTAAAAATTATGACTCTATTACAATCGTTCATAAAATAGAAAACATGTAAATAAAACATGCTAATTATAATAATTATATATATTACTTAAATACAAAATAAAATGCACTTACTGAAAAATAGAATATACATGTAAGAGATATCCATTGCATGGCAAAAACTTACCTAAGAAAGAAAAATAAACGATTTAAGTAAATTGCAAGGAAAATGACAAGCATTATTAAATGTTTATGTTTTAAATAAGTTTATTTTGTTTACGATTTTGTATATATATATATATATATATATATAAAGTAAGTTTTTTGTTGCACTAAGAAATAACCAACTTACAAAAAATATTTATGATAAAAAAGGCCCTTTAGTAACAAGTTTACCATAATCAAAAAGCTGACCCGACTAAATTTGCCATAAATTCACAATAATTCATCAAGTGATCCAAACATATTACATGAATATTTTTGATTAACCCCTTAACTGCCCCGGGCGTATATATACATCTTTCAGGAATTACGATCCTTTGTATTTTACTGATACTAGTGAAACTACTGACACGGGTTGACAATGCAATAAAATACCCTTAAGGTGATTTTGACACTGTTTTCAAAAGAGTTACTCCTATTAGAGTTGAAAGACAATAGTGGTACTTTAAAGCGAATTTCGTAAATTTTCTTCGCAGATAAGGGGTTAAAAATATATATATACCGGGTGATCCAAAAGTCAGGACAAATTTTAAAAATGAATAATACGAAAACGAATCAAGATACAAAGATACGGTTTGAACCAAACGGATGAAAAAGAAACCGGGGTTTGTGTGGCAAAGAAAAAAAAAATAGTTCTGTTGGCGACCAACAGATGGCGCTAGTGTTTTATTTCACCAAAAGGTGATTTACAAATTAAAAAAAAATTGACAACTTACAAGTCAGCTTAATTACAGTTAATTAGTACTAGTACAGTAACTGTTCAATGTCCATCATTCAGAAGTACAGCTATGAGACGATTCATCACATCGTTCACAGAATTTAGTAGCATTTCTTGCGTTATGGCGGACACATTTTGGCGGATGGCATCTTTCAGTGCTGCTAGTGATGCCGGTTGGTCGCGGTACACTTTTGACTTCAAGAATCCCCACTGCCAAAAGTCACAGGGTGCCAGATCGGGAGATCTTGGAGGCCATGCGTGATTAAAGTAGCGACTGAGAATGCGATATTTCGATGCATATAAGCTTCGACTACCATTACATGCTGTAGTTGCTCCTTTTTATATCGTTTGTTGCTTTGCATAATCCTACATCAGAAATCCGACAGCGCCATCTATTGGTCACCAACAGAACGATTTTCTTTTCGTTGCCACACAAAACCCGGCTTCTTTTCCATCCGCTTGGTGCAAACCGTATCTTTGTATCTTGAATCGTTTTCGAATTATTCATTTTTAAAGTTTGTCCTGACTTTTGGATCACCCGGTATTTATATATTTGAATTATGAAAGTTATAAATAAACTCATAATCGAAGAAATTTTGAATTATAACCTATATTAATTTTCGAGCGAATAGAATATGCATCATAATAAACCTGATTTTACAAGTTTATAACTCCATCTTATCATTAACTTACGTGTAATAGTTGAGGTATTTTCCGGCGTGTAATGCGCTGGTTTGTTAAATCAGTTATACACCGATAATTTAAATTTACAGTAAAAGCTATTTCTTAACAAGCTTTTGTTTCTTACAAATATAGTTTTATTTGTAAATTAAACTTTCTGGTGTGTAACTCATTTATAAGACCTGCGCTGTATACGCCGGAAAATACGGTAATACTTATTTTAATATTTACTTTAAGGGGTCCATAACATATTCAATCTATAAGTAAATATATGTATATAATATGACGAAAACAAATTTTGTTGACTTTTAAGTTTATTCTTATTGTTTATTAAGCAACTTTTCGATGTTTATAACAGAGTTGCCAACATTTTAAATTAATCCGGAGCGTTTTTAGCCCGCATTTATTCCATACCACATTTTCTTTAAGATTAAAATGTTCTTATTCTATGATTGTTATACTTTGAAGAAAATTATCCCATAAGTAAACTGATACGAAATAAAGGAGGGGCTAAAAAAGCTCCGAAAAAAATTAAAATGTTGACAACTATGGGAGGCAAAAATGGGAGATAAAGTATTACCCATACACATACTTGCCAACATACTAATTAATAGTCCGTAGTATTGTTAACCCCGCCTCTTTTTTCACACCAGTATCTTTTTCGAGTATTTTTCTTCTTATTTAATCGTTAATGCATATGGAGAATATTACTTTAAAAATTTATTGGTGTGAAAAAAAAAGCGGGGCTAGCAACACTACGGAATATTAATTAGCATGTTGGCAAGTATGCAAAAATGAACATATTTTTGCAAAATTAATGCAATGTCGACGAGCATTTGTACAAGAAAACAAGCCCAGCTTTCTGTATCGCTGAAACAATTATATTTTGCATATTCATATTTGATTCTATATGCGACACTGGTATGCATAAACGCAATAGAAATTACCACATCGATTAATGAGGACAAAATATAAACATTTCATGCAAACTTCAATTTTAAATAATTCTTCTAAATTTTTAGTTTAATTCGGTTGTTTATAATTTTGAATATGAATAATTTAGCATTAACTCAATGTTAGCCAAAAATATTTAGAATTTTATCTAGTATAAGTTTCCGGTGTCAGTATTTTAATTGAAGTTAACATAACTCTCCTATGGATCTAATATATCTATTCTCGTGTCGAATATATTGATAAATAATTAAACTTAAACTGTGCTTTTTTCGTAAAATTATAATTCAAAATAGTGTTATTGCATATTTATTTATTTAAGCTATTAAGTTCTCGTTTAATTTCGAAAAGAGAAAAAAAAAATCTCAAGTAACATAGTGGAATGTACTTAAAAAAGATATAAAGACCTCTTGTGAATATCAAAAAGGACTATAAATTCACTTTTTACAAAAATATAACTTTTGAAAAAGTATCCTGTAAAATATGTAGATGAATAAAATTCATTATACTAGATTTCCTGCCTCGTAAGAAAATATTTATTTCCCAAAACATTAAAACTGATGCCCATATATTTCAAGAAAAATCTCCTTTCTAGGACGAAGACTTCATTTATTTTATGCTTAAGTGGTTTCGTACAGAAATTTTGACAAGAAAAGAATTATGTTATTGTTTTCTAAGCAATCAAGTACATACGGAAAAAAAAATATATATATATGTTACAGAGTATGGGCATACGTAAGCAGAGTTGCCAACATTTTAATTTATTCCGGAGCATTTTAACCCCTTAACGCGCGCTGTTCTCGCTGCGAGGACGCAAAATTTAAGATACAGCTGCAAAAATTCATCCCGGAAATTTTTTAGCTAAAATTTACGTTTATAACATGTCAGAAAAGGTCGGTTTTTCTAACCTTAAAAATTAAAATTTCTTTTAGTTTAATTTAGATTCTGAATTCCGGTGGCAGTATAATTTAAATAATCTGAAATGTCTTGCGCCGCAAAGGGTTAAGTCCCGCCTTTACTTTATACTATATTTCGCGTAACAGTAATTTTTATTAAGTTATCGTAGTTATATACAGTAATGTGTCGTACAACGTGGGTGCAAGTTTGCATCATGAATATTACAATTTTATTTTTCTACACCACTAATTTTATATCAAATCAACTGCTTTATAAAAGAACTGAATTGAGTGTATGAACTAATAGATTGGTACACTAAAAATTTAGTGGTGTTAAAAAATAAAACTGTTTTATTAATTTGTCATCTATACCACCGCGTTGTACAACACTTCACTTTATTGGAGGAAATTATTCTATAAATAAAGCGGTTTGAAACAGTGACGGTCCTAATTAGGCTCCCGAATAAATTAAAATACTGGTAATTCTGTATAAGTTAGATAGTATGAAGGTCTTGTATAGATTTATGCAGGGTAGGTATCATCACAAGCAAAATTAAAATGCTCATTTTATTTTAACCATTTAAAGTTCAGTACGTATTTTCTGCTTAAATTTGCTAAACTAATCATAAAATTGGCCCTTCGACACGTACACAGTAAAAAAAATTGCCTTTTTTGCTGCCAGAAATTTCTCTGTAATTTGAAAAAATACGCGTAATTTACGAAAAAATTACGTTATCAGAACCTATTTTCTCAAATTACAGAGAATGTCTGGTAGCAAAAAAGGCAAATTTTTACAGTGTAGCTGACCATATGTATGTAAAAAAAAAAAAAAAAAGAAAAGAAAAGAAAGAAAAGAAAAGAAAAATAGAATTTTTAAATTTTCGAGAATTTTTTTATTTCAAACACCTTTAAATTAGTCTTACTGAAATTAAAATTTAATTAATTTATTAAATACATATCTTTGTAAGTGAACATTTTAAATTATAAAAGACACGGAACAACGCATTGTTTTTGGTCAAAATAATAATATGGTTCTGCATCAGTTGAAAAACTAGACAGGAATTAATCACAAAACAGGCAAGTTTTACTCGTGCCTACTAAAGAATTTCAAGTGACTTTGGAATTTAGCTTCCTGTTAAACATCATTTGTTAGCAATTCCACAGAAGTGCTGCTATCTACCAAACAGAGAAGAAAAAATTAAAAAAACAGTGATAAATGATATTCATTATAAAGCATTTTTTTTTTTTTTTTTTTTTTTTTAACTTTTAAGGGAAAATTATTCTTGTACATTAAACCTGGTATCGATTAATTTTAAGAAAAGCTTACTTTCATCGTCGAGGTTTTCATTCCTAATGGTTTCGTAGTTTCGTACGGTAATGTTGTACGCATGAGTATTAGAAAGTTATTTTAATGTGTTGCCGTTATAACTTATATTAATGCCATCATATTAATTATTTATTAATTTATTATTTATTCATTAATTATTTATTTATTATATTAATGCTTAATTAAATATTAAGCAATAAGGCATTAATAACCATTATTTTAAGATTTCGTTACAGAATATGGGTTTATGTAAGTGGGGTAATATAAAAGGCTTATACTTATTTATGTAGGATAGGTTAATAACCCGAATAAAATCGAAATGTTTATTTAATTTTAAAGAACTGTATAAACGAGAAGAAATATACATAAAAACTTTTAACTGAAAAACAGTTCTTCAGCTGGCATTATTTTCTGCCTGAGCATGTGCAAAGAAATGTTCGTTAATAGACAGATAAATTGTAATAATCTTTTCTAGAAATTAAATTTATAAAATTTTATTAATTTATTTTTATAAAAATTAAATGTTAATAATTTTTTCGATAATTTGTAATTTCAGAAAATGTAAGGTAATGTAAGTTAAAAAAAATATTTTTCAGATCAAAAAAATATATTTATGATTTATATGTAATCTGTTAAAAATAAATAATTTATTAAAAAATTGTGTATTTTAAAATATAAAATTTTATACGTTAATCAATATTGTTTTAGAAAAAGGTAAAAGAACGGTTGGTTGGTTGGTTGGAGGATTAAGGCCGATTGACTCCTTATGTGTCCTAGGCCTATAGGGGGAATGCCCTCCGTGGGGGTCTTTCTAAGGGGTCCTAGCCCGTATTTACGCGAGTTTCGGAGGAAACCACGGAAAACTCCGAACGGCTAGGTCGATGAGCGCGACCTGGGATCGAACCCGGCACCTCCCATCTACCAGCTTTGAGCGCAGAACCGCTCGGCCGCTGGTGGGCCGGTAAAAGAACGGAAGTTGCGATTTTAAGACCTTTAAAATATAAACTAATTTATATTGCAGCAATATAAATTTAGGACTCCTTGATTTTGACATAGTTAATCATTCAATTTTAATTACGGAACTTAATTTTTAAGGCATTAAAGGTTCTGAAAATAAATTAACCCTTATCGCTCGTATGTCCCTTCTGAGGGGACATTAAAAATTCGAGCCACTCCTTAAGGTGTTCCTGTGCAAATGAAATGTTATTTTTCTAAATCATGTAACTATAGGCTACCTTTCGGCTACCGGAAAATTTTAACAGAAAGATATATTTCATTTAATGATGAAGTAAAATAAAAGAAATTATTATAATTTTTCGGTAGCCAAAAGATAGTAAGTTGGAAACTATACGTGTGACGTTCGTTTTAAAGGAACGCTAAAATGCGTGTCATACGGAAAATAAGCCGATCGCAAAGGGTTAATTCATAAATATTTGCAAAACAGGAAACAGTTCGTTCAAATGGGCGAGAAAAGAGGAAAGGTCTAAAAGAACTCCTAACTCCTATAGGGTTCCTGAGGGATCTGTGTTAGCATCATTGTTATTATTATTATTATAATTATTATTATTTAAATAATTTGTTTTCACTAACTAACGATGCCTTTACCTTATCACAGAGTTGCCAACTTTTATAATTTATTCCGGAGCATTGTTAGCCCCGCCCTTTTCTCACACCGGATATTTTAAAGAATGATTTTTCCCTTATTTAACCGTTGTCACATATTAAAGAAAAATATTCTATAAAATTTCTGGTGCGAAAAGAAGGTGGGGCTAAAATTGCTCCGGAATAAATTATGAAAGTTGGCAACTCTGTTATCATATGCTGATGATACTACTACCTTCTTCAAACGTAATAATGCCAACTCGATAATTAATTTAGCTGACTCTATTTTGCCATTGGTATTCAACTGCTTTAAAACTGATAGCATATTTGTTAACTTAAAAAACTTTTTTGGTATTCTTTCTCAATAAAGGTAAAAGGTACTGGGAAATAACATTTCTTGATGATATAATTGAATATACTGATAAAATAAAAACTAATCTCAGCTGAGATGATCAGATACAATTTGTATATAAAAAATTGCAAGAAGTTTCGGTGTATTAAACACATATCCATACTTGCCAACCTAACCTGGAGGATTGTTAGTTCTCGCCCCTTTTTGTATACCACTTAATTTTTAGAGAAATTTTCTTGAAATATATTTACGATTAAATAAGAAGAAAAGTACTCTAAAAAAAATTCTGGTGTGAAAAAATAGGCGGAAAGGGGCGGGACTAACAAACTTTCGGGTTAGTTTGGCAAGTGTGAATATAACTTATTAAATAACTTACAACATATTATAAACTGCCAATAAAGGTTAGTTACACTTTATAATTTGCATTCATATATTCTAACTTAAATTATGGTGTTACAGCATGGAGTCAAACAACAGAAAGTAACATCTATAGAATCAATAGTCTATTACAAAAACATAATAAAAACATCTCAAAATGAAAATAAATAAATAAATAAATAAATAAATAAATAAAATGATAATAATAATAATTCATCTAAAGAATTGAAACCGCTTATGAATATCCAAGAAATTATTTATTTTAAAACAACCCTCTTAATATTTGAAAGATCAAATCTAATTATTTTTTTTAATATTATAGATGTGAATATACAATGACACTCTCGTTATACAAGATATATATATATATGTCATAGGGCGAAACTATTTATATCAAATTTATAGTTTTGAAGAGCCGTTTCGAAGGATGCATCGCGACATACCTTCCTATTTGAAATTTTAAAGTTGTACTCCCTAGCGGTCCCCCCCCCCCCCTCTTTCCCCGGGCCCAAACATTTTTCACCAAAAGTGGTCCCTCTCGAATTCATTGAACACGTTTTTCGCCATTTTTCACAATTCCGACTCCTTTAGGGTGAAGCAGGAGGTAAATATTTTTAAAAGTGGGATACGCTATACATAAAAAGCGAATAGGATCGAAGAAACGTCGATTATATATACCATATATCACGTCTTAAACTTATTGGTGAGAGTTGAATAAAAAAGTCGCGCAATCTGTACCAGGTGGCCCTGTCTACCGCTTGAACTGCTGCCAAGTTTACGAGCAACGCGACAGGCATCTAGTTTAGGAGGCTATGGTTCAACATGATGACCGTCATTCATTACAATAACCGTCAGACGATACACAATCGGAAATTCTGCTATAAAAGCTTCAGAATTCGCGATATGGCGTCATTTGATCATGTGTATCTGTTTCAAATATCAGAGGATAATATGAATAAAGCGCGATATGTTAGTGAAAAAAGTATAACTATTATTTTTTCTTATAAAAAAAAAAAAAAAAAAAAAAAAAAAAAAAAAAACATATTTTTCGGTACATTTTAGTGAAAACCGCATAGAGCTATAGTCAGTACTTTTTAAATAACGTATTTTTTATTTTTTATCTGTAACTTTTGGATCACCCGGTATATATATACACCCCGCGACAAAAAGATAGGTTCAAAGGGTATTTTCTTTAATTTTTCATAAATAACATTATCTAAATTGTGCATATCATTTAATATTATCATAAAATAACACTATTCCCGGACTAATTTTTGCTTTAATACTAATTCAGAAAAATTTTAAGACTAAAATTTTTTCTAATTTAAGACTACACACCGCGATAAAAAGATAGGAACAAAGGTTTTTTTTTTTTTTTTTTTTTTTTTTTTAATTTTTGAATATGTTTATTTTGAATATGAATATTTTCAATATGATTCAAATATTTAATATGTTTTTGATTTAATAATATTTTGTTATGATAATAAATGATCAGCACAATTTAGATAATGTTATTTTACGAAAAATTAAAAAAAAAACCCTTTGTTCCTATCTTTTCGTCGCGGTGTGTAGTCATAAATTAGAAAAATGTTAGTCTTAAAACTTTTCTAAATTAGTCTTAAAACAAAAATTAGTCCGGGAATAGTGTTATTTTATGATAATAATAAATGATAAGCACAATTTAGATAATGTTATTTTATGAAAAATCAAAGAACCGTTTGTACCTATCTATTTGTCGCGGGGTGTATATACAGTTTCAAGACTGTTGAATTGTTTACAGGAAAAAAAACTATTTAAAATAAGATCCAAAAATGTATAGAAAAATATACATATACTTAACGAATTATATTAAAAAGATTATTTAAACAACTAACTTATAACCAATCAAATGAATCGGTTTTGTGCAGATTGGTGAATTAAACACATATGATATTCAATCAGAATTCGCTCATTTATTATAATCTTTTACTCGAATGGTAATTACTTCACTGAAGTAAAAATAATTTGTAATCAATTTATTATAAATTTCGTGAATATATAATGCTCTAAATATTTGTCTTTTTGCTTGCACATTAAAAAAAATAATTAATGAATTAATTTGTTAATAACTAATTATATATATATACAGTCGAATCTCGTTAATGTGAACACGCCTAACGTGAATGATTTTTAACATTAACAGTTTCCACAATCTCCGTCAAAATGATTAGTTTAGTTATATGAAGATTAGTAAACAGAGTAAATATATTTTTTCGGAAATAGCGGTTTTAATAATTGAGATAGTTCAGCCTTGCATATGGACTACAAATTTGTAGACTACAAAAATCACAATAATCTTACAGACCAAAATTTTAACTCAAAAGTAAAGAAAAAATGTTACACCCTTAAAAGAGAATGTAAATAATAATAATAATAATAATAATAATAATAATAATAATATAGTAAAATGTTAATATTGCAATAGACTGTATCAAGAATGAAATCAATCTTTCTTTCTCGAATGAAAATTATTTATAAAATTACAAAAATAACAATAAATTAAAATAGCGCAGTAAAATGTTAATATTGCAATAGACTGTATCAAGAATGGTATAAAAATAGAATTCATTTTTCTTTGTAGAATGAAAATGATTTATAAAATCACAAAAATCATATAAAATTACTATCTAATCTTAAATTGGAAGATATAAAAATTCATTAGAAATCATTTGGTGATTAATTGAAAATTACGAAACTTCTAACAAGTTTCAGTGTTGAAAATTCAGTTGGTTTTAAAGTAATCAACACTTAAAACTAATGAGATTATTTTTCAAAGCTAGGATGAAGATCCTTGCGACGTTTGCCAAAATATACTCAACAATCACGTTTAAACTGAAACTGAATCGCATCCAAATTTCATGAAGCTAAATAGCCTTTTTAGCCCCGCCTTCACTTCGCACCCATTTATTTTTAGAATATTTTTCTCCAATATATAACTACCATAAAATAAGAAATATTTACTCTAAAAAGAAAAAAAAAAGTATCCAATAAAGGCGGGGCTAAAAATACTCCGCAATGGAACTTCGAAATTTTTATAACATGGGCGTCTATTGCTATGCATTCATAAAGATGCAGAATGCATACACACACAAAAAAAAAGTCTGCTCGTGTGCCTTAAACGACACAAAAATCTAATGGAAAACAAAAGGTCTTAAAACACAAAGGCTTTACCAGTGATTTGACCCGGACCTGTTGTTGGAGAAGCCCGCTCCCTGCCAGTTAGGCTTTAAACGTTGAAAACATGTAAAAATTCATTTTGAAAAAGTAAACTTATTGCACCCTAATAATGATACAGTGATAATAAATGAATAAATAAATAAACAAAATGGAGGGTAGATAATCAGAAAAATTTTACTTCTATTCGGTTCTTATATTTAATTTAAATACAGGGTGATTATAATTAAAGTTGCGATTTCAAAATGCTATGATTTTAAAACTACCCACCATTTGTTATTTCGCCAGAGCAATCGTGAGGCAATTAAATTTTGTTTGGCAAAAGAAAAAGAAAAGTAGTTCCAAAATGTGCCGTTATTTATCCGTAAAGTATTTGTTTCATGAAGCTCCCCTTTTTCTATTTTCTTTAGGACTGTTTCCGCTGTAAACACGTATTCTTGTCTTGTTTCTAAAAACAGTGTAGCAGGACTGCCAACCATCTCATTAATAAGCGTAGACTTGTTAACGCCCCTTGAAAACACGCCCCTTTTCCCACACCACTTTATATTTAGAGCAATTCTCTCCAAATAGTGTTACAATTAAATAAGAATGAAATTACTCTAAAAAATTACTGGTGTACAAAAAAAGGCGGTGACTAAAAGTACTACGCTTCATAATGAAATGGTTGGCAAGTATGATTGTAAACCCTTGAATTATATTGTTTCTTGCTATTCCATTGTGTTGTTAACAACATTCCTGTGTTTAATGAGTCCATTTAGGCGTTTCCCTTGGCATTACCCTGACAGCGCAATCTATAGGAACATGTTGGAACTACTTTTTCCTTCCCCAGACAAAATTTGATTGCCTCACAATTGCTCTGGTAAAATATCAAATCGTTCTGATGGGTAGTTGTAAAATTATAGCATTTTGAAATCGTAATTTTAATTATAATTACTCTGTATAATAATAATAATAATAATAATAATATATTCTACAACACAATTTTGTTTAATAATATTCTACAATGATGGCCCCAGTTGCTTCGGAACTAAGCTCGTTGAATTCCAATAATAATAATAAAATCCTATTGCTTTTTATTCCAGTTGTTTAACACGGAATTTCAAGTAATTACAAATATACAAAATTATTCCCTTATCAATCTTTAAATTATCCGTATGGGAAAACCCATATGTTCTTTTAAATACATGAAAAGAACAACAATTTCCTTTCACAATTTCTTTGAAAAAGAAGATGAGGAAATATGTTATCAAATGAAACATACGAAGAATCTGTTTACTCATGTTTTAGTCCTGCAAACATTAAAATTTATGCTTCATTAAATTCAAGAAAATTTTCATCTGCATAAGAAGTATTTTATTTTAAATTTCGTTCCCATTACTTTGATACAACAATGGTTAATGGACGAAGATCCAGAAATGATCCTAATTAAATATGCATATTATATGCATTTAGGAGTTTTTTCTTTTTCTTTTGTTATTTCTGCTCTGCCTAGTAATAGGGTTTTACGCAAAAATTAAACATTTCAATGAAAAAAAGTTTATGGTAACTTATAACAGTATTTGGAATAAAATTTAACAGTAGGAAAAACGATTCATTATTTAATTTATGAAAAGTAAATATAAAAGCTGTTTTAAATGATAATAGCATAAAAGGTTAATTAAAGAAAGTAACGAGAAATATAATTTTTACTTTCTCTTACCCATAAGGTAAAGCAAGTATTGTTTTTGGGTCAAATTTTCGAAAGTGAGTTTTTGTTATATTTACACGTTTTGAGGTCCCCTGAAGGCGAAAATCATGTTTTTAGCGGTTGGTGTGTGTGTATGCGTCTCTTATCAGTATATCGCAAGACCAAATAGCACCAGAAAGACCAAACTTGGTATTCCAATTGTGTATCGTATAGGGACGCTACACTAAGGTTTTCGTTGAGATGAAGCAAATGGTTCGTGTACAGAGACACTCAAGAATATTCAAATACATTACGTCTATGGGGGAAATTACAGGTAAGTAGATTTTAAATCTATAGACTGCACTAAACCAAATTAAATGAATATATATTTTTTATATGCGCAAAAGCATGTCTCATGTAGAATAGGACAGGGAAATCATTCACTGTTTATTTACAGGGCCACACAAAAGAACTAGATTATAGTGAGACAATAGCTGAAAATTGATGGATATGTATTTCAAGGTGTGCATTTTATTATTACTATGGGATTATGTTTAGGTGCACTATATGGTTTGTACATAATCTTCAAAAGATATACAAGGCTGCCAATATTTAAGTGACTGTATTCTTTTTTATTGTTAGTGGAAGTGCTTTACTATAATACTTTACCATGTGCAGGAAAGCTTCTCAGGAATGGAAATGAATTCCTCGTAGACATATAATAAATAATGTATGTTTTTAAACTGAAAGTTCATTGCATTTTTTTTATATATATTTACACGTTTTGAGGATTTCTGATTACCGAAGTCAAGTTTTTTAAAGTTTGATCTTTGTCTATGTCTTTTGAGTAACTTAAAAAAAGAATAATTTCAAGAGATCAAAGTTGTATTTTCAAATTAATATAAGTTTACTGCTTGAAAAGTTTGATCAGGACCGATAACTTTCAAGGAATGCTGCGTGTGAAAATTATGTAAATAATTTAAAGTGAACTTTTAATTTTAATAACAGATTTAAATTCTATATAAATATAGGTGTAGTAATGAAACGAGGGGTTGAGGGGGGCGGTAGCGCCAGTGACACAGAACTAATTATCATATAAAACTCTTCCGAAACCTAATTTGGATTGTTTTAACATAGGCTTACATAACAGTACTCATTATGTTGCTTCTTAATATTCAAAATGTATTTATAGTACCTTTTACAGGCCGAATTTAGATCCAGGTATATTTTTCATTAGTTATTTGCATATTTTACTTTATAATACTTTAGTTAAGGGATTTTAATCATTTAAATGGAAAAAAATACATACATAAATATTAATTGCCATTAATAATAATTATTAATATTCTTAAATTATTAAGATTAATATTATAGATTAATTATATAATCTGATTAATATTATCAAGTTTGATGTCCTTTTTGATAATAAGAGCTGTTTAAAATAAACCAACTGATATTCACAGTCATCGGATACTTTCAAATTTTTATGCATTTTCTTATTTGTACTCTTTGGGAAGAAATATGAAAATGATCATATTGGGGATTTTTTGTACAGTTACCAACCAATGATAGGAATGTTGCTTCTGTTTTAAAAAATCAAGTCATCTTTTAAGTATGTCCGCTAATTTTTTCAAGTCAATATTAGTGCAATTTAATTTTTTAAATAAGTTTTAATTTGATGTTCCCAATTGGGAACATTGGCCTGTAAAAGGTTAAATTTCAGGATAAGGGAAAGTCGTGTGAGTGACACACCATATGTATATATATATATATTCAATCAACAAATGATTTTTTTTTTTGAATCAACATATAATTGTACAAAATTAGCGATGCTAAAACTAAATAATTTTGTGAATTTATTTATGTATTTAGAATTCCATGGTTTAAGTTTTGCCCGTATCAATTAAAATATTAATTATTAAAAAATATTTATTCTTAGAAAATTTTAGGTGAATATAGTATAAAATATTTGTTGTTTATCTAATATTACTTAAAAAATAATCTGATACTAAAACTCTAATTTTGAAAAAAATTTAATTTTCGAGAATTGAAAATTTTGAGGCATTCATAAAACAAATTTAACACATAATTATATTTCTAATTTACAATTAAAATATACAATAATGTGGATATGCAACGTGTATATATGTATATTGCATATTCGGAATTTTTTAGACCATAAACACTTTGAGCAATACTAAATATTTATACAACAGCAACATTTGATTAATTATTACACAGTTCTCATAAATGTGATTTTAGTAATACAAAATATAAAAACTATAAAATATAGTGCAAAAAACACGTAAAATTATCCAATTAAACAAAGAATGCATACGTAAAATACTTTTATAATAATAATAAATATTAACGAGTTAATTTTATTCAAAACAATATCAACTACAAAAAGCATTTCAAAAATACTGGCAATATGTTCTTTTAAATTGATTAAAAATTTATTCTCTGTTTTGTTTAACTGCATAGAATAAATGTGAGCCTATATATAATATATATATATAGATAGATTTCGCTGTTTGCTAAGTTAGCATTTTTATAGTTACTGTCTCTTGTACAAATATGCTTTTCTTTCTGAAGTATTGCTAAAGGTACTATCAGACGGAAGACGATATATATTCTAAAATATAAGCTATTGCCGCTCAAAAGTGACCAAACGACTTCAGTAGGGTTGTTTTTAAGCATAAACGGAAGAACGAAATCCAGAAATGTAAACAACGGACCCCACATTTGGCTATTATTCCCCTCAAGGATGTTTAAAAGGGAAAAGAACAGAGGGTGTTCTGTAATCGCGATTCTCTGATTGGAGGATTTCGTTCTAAAGACTACCGTATGTGCTTTCAACAGTCGAAAATGCGTGATTGACGAACGTACGTTCGGCACTTTGTATCAGACGGCATATTTGGATCGTTTCCGCATGAAAAACCTGTTTATGAGGTATTTTGTGCTAAAGACTATCGTATGGTTCTTCGTTTGATACCGGCTTTAGGATTTTTTTCTTTCGGATAATTCAAGAATATTCAACGAATTCGAAGCAAAAATTGCACAGTCATATCCCGAAGTCACCCCTTTTCTTTTTTAGGATACTTTCAGGGGTGAGAAAATACCTCCTTTTGTACTACCACTATATTTATACAGAAATCTTAATCGTATTTTTATAGTAATGTGTCGAGATTAAATAGGAGATAGATTACACTTTTCGGCATGAAAATTGCCTCTGACACCATTTCAGCATATTCTTATGTAAAATGACCTCCAGAATGCGAATATGACGCCCATTTTGCCCTATCACACACCATTTTTTAGGAATAGCCCCCTACTTTTATCATTTTTCGTTGATTTTATGGCTATTAATTTGATTTTTTTTGTAGGGGGGGGGGGGGGAGGATTATTTTAACAGTTAAATATCTCCTGAGGGCTACACAGTTGGAAAATTTTAAAATATGGACGTTTGCGACAATGGAAACATTTTGAGGGGGGTGGGGGGATTTACCGATGAAATTATTTATTGCATTTTTTTACATTGTTTTTTATCTTTTATTATGTTATATATTACACATTATATATTTTTGTTTTTAAGTGCTAAATTATTATTATTTTTTTTCATTCTCCAAATCAAATTCATGGTCATAAAATTATCGAACCAAGAAAGAAATTGAGGGAAAGGGTGGTATATCTAGAAAACGGTGGGTGACATGGCCAAATGGGAGTCATATTCGGATTCAGCAGGTCATTTTACATAAGAATCAGCAAGATCTCTGTTTTTTTTTCTTTTGCAGAGCAGTGTTATTAAATAATAATAGTAGTAGAGAAAAAAAAATGGAATTCTCTTCTACCTGAAAGTCTCCTAAAAAACGTGATAATACTTCGAGTCTAGCGAGATCTAGCGAGCAAAAACCTAGCAAGAGTTCATTAACCAACTTCATCCATCATCCTGATAATCCTTTATTTACAGCAAATAGATAAAAATATCTACTTTAAATACATTACTGTTAGTCACTTAAGAGTAATTTTCAATGCTGTAAGTAATAACAATTTTACGCTTTGTAATTAATGAAGATTTGGCGAGAGAGCACCTTAGTATTCCACTGTTACATAAAAGTCGAAAAAAAGGTCAAAACCTTAAAAATTTATGCCCTTTATACATTTTTATTTAAAATATAAAACTGATGGTATATTCTAGAAGTAATACATAAATTATTTTAAACGCACGTGTAGATCGTGAAAAATTCCAATTGAAAACAGAGACAAGAAATGATCAATCCCATTCTTGAACAAAAACGGCTACTTGTAGGGTCTAGTGCCACAGAAAGAGTTTAAAGTGTGGTATTTAACTTATATCTATTTAAATACGTTTAACAACTCCTACATCAATTTCATTTTATACGCATTTTAATCTATTAGTACATTAAAATAGAACCAGTAGATAAAAGATTAAGAAAGGTAGTTGTTTGAAAATTTCATGCTCATATAAGAAACATAATTATGAGCCGACTTCCTCGAAATTCAATAGATACACAATTTATATCAATTTTATTTGTGAACGTAATTTGCCATGTTGTTTCAAAATAGGGTTTACTTTGAGAGGCCAGATAAATAAATAAATAAATAAAATAAAACAAAATCTTCTCTTTCAGTTGGCACAAAGGAATTTTTCTTCAATAAATTTATGCGTAACATCAAAGTTGGTAAAGTATTTTAAAGTGCGAGATAAAGTTTTCGAAAATGCTTTTTTCTTACTTTTGCATCACAGCAACTTTAGTCTAATAAAAATAATATACAAATATAATAAGTATAATTCTAATCAATTAAATTTTTAAAAATTACAATATTTACAATTAAAAACAAAACAAAATATTACGAAATGTGATTACGAAAATATGAGTAAAAATTATTAATTCTCTCTCAGAAACATCTTTTTTTAATCGTAAGATAATAGGTAATATCTAATTATAAGGAAAAGTTTTCTCAGAAAATATTATACACAAGTTGTTTATATTAATTGATTAAGCTTTAATTACTCTATATTGTAATTAAAACACTTAATATTGTTAAAAAAATAACTTCCTATACAGCTAAAACATTATTCAACAAATAAATCTTTTATAATATTTTTAAAATACAACATTTAACATAGCGTCTACATTTAATTAAATAGTTATATTTTTCTGCATATTTTCAGCCGAACAAAAAAAGTTAAAGTTATTATAAAAAGTTTAATCTCTGACACTTTGACATATTCTTGACTACATCTCTCTAAACATCCGCTGCTCTTAAATTACTTTTAAAATTAAACTTCATATTACCCATTTCTCCATATTAAAAGATAGGAAACAAGAAATTTTCATAGCAGTGAATTACTTCCATTTTAAATTAAACATTGTGGAACTCAAAACTAAAATCTATGCGAGATAACGTTGTCATTAAATATGAAGTTTCAGAAGAATTGAGTGAGATAGCCGTATATGAAAGGAAATTTACTTGGAAATTAAAAGCGGCAATGCCAGTTTGAAGTTAGTGTTTTGATTTATGTCAAGATAACGATATATTCAAATGACGTGATGTACGTTTGGAAATTTAATTTTAAAATGTATTTAAGATTGAAAGAAACTCAATTTGATTGTATGCAATATTTTGAATAACGTACATTTTGTAAATGTGTTGTTTTAAATAAGCGTAATGCTGGTTTTAAAAAAACCTCCGGTTGTGAATTTAATTAAATATTATACAAGGTAGATCAAAAGTTCCTTATACACTTTAACTACTATATAAAATCAAACATGTTATGTACAAGAGTTTCGTTTGAGAAAATGAAGAAATTAGTTCCAAATTTCCTCCTAAGATGGCGTAAATTTCACTAATTTTTCTTCACATAGCATTTCTTGTAGTTTTATTAGTGTCACATCGATACTTCTCTTAATTTTTATTATATTACTATGTGAAGGACAAAGTGTATGCTTCCCTTTAGGCAAACACTGAAATATTGAAAACCAGGATAATTCATGTAATCAACTGACTTCCACAATCAATGTTAGAACACGTGGTTTGAATTGGATTACCATTTGGATGTGGTTCTGGTTCAAATAATAAAGGGAGCAAATATTAGAAAATTGTAGTGTATAACCAAAATAATTACTCTTATTTTGCATTTTTGGTGCCCGGTCTTGCCAATTTTAACACACAGCCCCATCCACGTGTACAAAATGACACTATTTCTTTTTTCCTTAGATAATGTTTTTCATGGTAAGAAGCACTTGATTGCAAACACATGCGTCAAAATTTAAGTTCTGCGTCAAGGATTTTTGCCCTCTCCTTTATATAAGAAGAACCTCTGTATTCGCATCCTGAGATTTTCGTTTTTTTTTTTTTTTTTTTTTTTTTTTATAAGAATTTCGAAATGTGTGGAGGACTGCAACCCGATAATACTTTATAAAAGCCAATTTTTATATTTTCTTAAAATGAATTGAAAATTTTAGATTAGAAATCTCTTTTGTACTCTTAAAAAAAAAAAAAAAAACTCGCAACTTGTGTGCTAACTCACAAGCACAAAAATATTTTCTAAAAATGATAAAATCATGGAAATACAAGTGGAAATACATGGAAAACAAAAAATAAAATCGTAAATTTTCATGATCAATAATATATACCTATGAATGTAGAAGAAAGCGAACTTAAAAGTTATTATATGAAAATCAATTTTTGTGACTTCACAATCACTTTCTAAATATCTCTTATTTTTAAATTGCTTTTGCCCTAAAACGTCATTTTCTATATTTATTCTCCATCATACTTGCAAACCTTGCCCGGAAGATTGTTAGTTTCCGCCCCTTTTTGGACACCACTTAATTTTTAGAGTAATTCTCTTCTGATAAATTTAAGATTAAATAAGAAGAAAAGTGCTTTAAAGAAAGACTGATGTGCAAAAATATGCCGAAGGGGGCGGAACTAACAATCTTCCGGGTTAGGTTGGCAAGTATTCTTTCCAGTAACAACACAGAATAAAAGTAGTTTCGGATGTAAAGATTACTTCTGTTTTAAATTAAATTTCACCAAATTGAAATCTGAAATTCATATAATTTTGTAACGCCAACGTTGATATTAAATATGAAGTTTCAGAAGAATTATGAAAGAAAGTGACGTGTAAAGAAGTTAAATGTAGCAATTAACGTTTAAACTTTCATTGGTAACAAATATGTTTAATAACTTTCATTAACAATTTTATCATGATTAAGATACGATATAAAGATTATCTAGATTAAGATACTAAATTTTAGAAGAAAAAACCGTTTCACATTAAAGATAATTTTTTCTTGCTGAAAATTTAAATTATGTTACGATTTCCAATAATGTTTCACAATATATGATTTAGAAATTTGTTGCATACCAAGAATACTTACGTAAACGAAATTTAAGCTGTCTTTTAGTTTGAACTACGGAAGACAAAGTGCAAATATGTCTAGTGATGTTATTGATAACCCATTTTTCAGCTCAGAAACAGGGAATTTACTTGAAAGGAATTGAAGTTTGTTAACAGCTTTAACAACAACACGAAAATTAAAATCTATGAAAACTGTGTCTATTTTATAGAACACAAAAGCATAACTGAAAATAAAAGTTCTTAGTGACACAAAAGCTTTATCCGTCATTTGACCCAGACAGGCTGTTTTTGAAGCCAACTCCCTGCCAGTCAGTCTATAAATGTTGAAAACACGCAAAATTTCATTGTGAAAAAATATAAACTTATTGAATCCTAAAAATAATAAAATGGTGATAAATAAATAAATTAACAAATAAAAGTAGTAGTCCCAATAACAGCTTAAACTTCTATCAAATCCTTATTTTTATATTTAAATATGATAAAAATATTCAATCCTAATGCTTATTATTCCGTTTGTTTAACATGAAATCCCAAGATATTTACAATTATTCAAAATATCCCTTTATCATCTTTCAAATTCTCGTTAAGAGAAACTCAAATGTTCATTTAAATACATGAAAAGAACAACAATTTCACTTCCTAATTTCTTTCAAAAAGACGATGAGGAACTATGCTATTAAATAAAACATACGAAGAATCTGTTTACTGATGTTTTATTCCTGCAAACATTAAAATTTATGCTTCATTAAATTCAAGGAAATTTTCATCTGCATAAGAAGTATTTTCTTTTAAATTTCGTTGCCATTACTTTAATACAGCATTGTTTAATAGAGGAAGATTCAGAAATGAAGCTAATTAAATATGCACACTGTATGCATTCAGGAGGTTTTTTTCTTATTTCTGTTCATCCTAGTAATAGCGTTTTACACAAAAATTAAATATTAAAAAAAAAAAAAAAAAAAAAAAAAAAAAGGGTATTTTAACTTATAACAGTATTTGGAGTGTAATTTAAAAGTAGGAAATATGATTATTTCTTTACTTTATAAAAAGCAAATATAAAACTTTTTTTTATGAAAATAGCGTAAAAAGGTTAATTAAAAAAATAATACGAAATATAAGTTTTTTAAACGAAATATAATAATTTATTAATATACAAAACTAGCAATAGTAAAACTAGATTGTTTTATATATAATTTTATTTAGTTATTTAGCATTTCACTACTTAAATTTTCCCTTTATTAACTAAAATATTAATTATTAAAAAATGCTTATTATTAGAAATTTTTAGATGATGATATTGTACAATATTTGTTGTTTTATCTAGTGTTACTTAAAAAATAATCTAATACCAAAACTCTAATTTTGCATAAAATTTCATTTTCAATAATTAAAAATTTTGAGACATTTATAAAACAAATGTAACACAAAATTTTACCCATAATTTCTAAAAATAAAAGAATAATAATAATAATAATGTGGATAATAATAATGTGAATTTAATAATAATATTAATATTAATAATAACTTTTTTCCCCCACATATTTTAATTACACCTTTTAAATATTCAATACGTTCAACAAATTAACATTTAATTATAATTAAAAATTATTATTTGTCTTTAATTAAAAGCGAAAATGAAATAAATTTAAAACTAAACTAAATGTGACTGATTAATAAAATATTTAGTTTTTAATTTATCGTTTCTAGCGTTTACTGTTATATATATTTTTAATTATTACCATCTATTTTATAAAACATTTTTCGTTCTTTTACAAATATACTGTCTTGCATTTACAGCTGTTAAATTTAAAGGTTTTTAGTCACAAGTATTTTTATAAAAGCTATTTTATAAATATCTGAAATTGTTCTTTAAGATTTTATATATATATACATATATATATATATATTTAACTAAGACAAACTGATATTATAAATTAGTGTAATTGTCAATTATATGTAACACACACACATACACACACAAAATCGATTTAATATTTTTATTTATTTATTTTATTTTATTTATTTATTTATTCTTCTTTTTATTATTTTACGGATTGCTGAAATTAATTCTATATCTTTTTTTTTTTTTTTTTTTTTTTTAGAAAATTTGCAATTTTTTTTTTAAGAACATAAAGATTTTCATCTATGTTAAATATTTATACTACATCAGTTTTAGACTAATTAATACACAATCATCATAAATATGATTTTAATGGTGTAAAATTTAAAAACTATAAAATATAGTGTAAAAAACACGTAAAAGTATCAAATTAAATAAAGCATGCATACGTAAAAACGTTTTTTTTTTTTTTTTTTTTAAAGGAGTTTTTTAATTTAAAACAATATCAACTACAAAAAATCCTTTTAAAAATATTGGCAAAGGATTCCTTTAAATTAGTTAAAAGTATATTAACTATTTTGTTTAGTTGCATAGAATAAATGTGGGCTTTTTAACACACTTTTATTAGCTTCGCCTGTATGTATGTTTGTATGCATGTTTGTATGTTTGTAACCACTCTGGGAGCAAACAAAAAATATATATTGTAAAAAAAGATTTTCCCCTACGTGCCCGCTGTGGCTGTGAGGTAAAGCTCCGCGCTACGAATCTGAAGGACTAGCGTTCGAGCCCAGTCAGGGGAGATTTTTTAAAAATGGTTTTTGTTTAATTCTAAATTATTTTAATTAAAGATTTAAATGTAAGTAAATATTATGGTGTGTCACTCACACGATTTTCTCTTACCCTGCATTTTAATACTAAGATTTTGTGCTTTTTAGTTCACATTTCTATAAAAGCGTGTTCTTTAATTTTTTAAAACTATAATATTATTATTTTAAAATTTAAATTGGAGATTTCGCTATTTGCTGAGTTACCATTTTTATAGTCTTATTTTATAAAAAATCTTTTCTTTTTGAATAACTGTCAGTATTATAACAATAAAAAAGTGTTTTGGTGTTTCTTTTTATTTCTTTTTTTCTTTTTACAATGACTTAAGTTCTCTATTTATAAAGAACACTTTTTCTTTCCGATAATTCCAGAATGCTGAATTAATTCGACGCAAAAGTTACACAATCAGAGCCCGAAGTCTCCATCTTCTTTATCGGGACACTTCAGCGGTGAGAGAATTCCGCCTTTTTTACTTTTTATACAGAACACCATAGCTGCCAAGTTTTTTAAATTTATTCCGGAATGCTGTTAGCCCCGCCCTTTTTTCACACCGCAATCTTTGTGGAAAATTTTCTTCAATATATAATTATGATTAAATATGAAGAAAATTACTCTAAAAAGATTACGGTGTGAAAAAAGGGCGGGGCTAACAGCATTCCGGAATAAATTAAAAAACTTGGCAGCTATGCAGAACACTATTTTTATACAGAAATTTTAACCATATTTTTATTGTAATGTATAGTGATAAAATATGATATAGATTATTGAATAAAAATAGTTATAGCGAAAAAGGTGGAAATCTCTCCTACTTGAAAGTTTTCTGAAAAATGGGTAGATAATTAAACCACTATGTGCAGTGGCCTTATCTTGCAAATATCAGGAAGAGTTAGTTAACTAACTGCCATCCAGTTAACCTTTTATTTATTTTATTATGAAATAGACAAAAAAATGTACTTCAAATATATCTTTAGTCACTTATGCGTAATAAGTAATAAAAATTATACACATACTTGCCAATATCCAACTTAACATTTCGTAGTGTTGTTAGTCCCGCCTTTTTTTTTTTTAATTTTTTTTACACCAGTAAATGTTTACAGTAATATCCTTTAAATGCAATTACGATTGAATAAGAAGAAAAATACTCTAAAAAGATACTGATGTGCAAAAGAAGGCTGGGCTAACAATACTACTGAATATTAATTAGTATGTTAGCAAGTATGTATACATTATCACTTCATCATGGTAGTTAACACTTTCGCGACCGCATGTTTTTGCCTTTTTGATGGTGAGCTCCACCTGTGGGCGTTATTCCTTTACATTACATTATTTTAAAACAATGTTTACTGTATTCATATTTATAATATAAATAAATATACGTTACAATTATTTAAATTAATTATATTAAATTAATTATATTAAATTAATTTATTCAAAGTATTTGTATCCGTAGAGCACTGATTGCACAAATGTATATATTGGGTATATTGTTACGAAATAATGTAACCTATATAACCTAAAGAAACGCCCACTGGCGGTGTTACGGATTTTCAAATGACGTGAATTCACGTCAGCGGTCGCGAAAGTGTTTATTTTTATGATATAGTTAATAGATTTAGTTAATAGATTTAGTTAATTGATACCTTAGTATGTACTATTGGAACATGAAGGTTAAAAAGCGTCACCACTTTCCCGCTAAAAATAAATAAATAATTAAATAAAAATAAAAATGTAAGCAAATATGTATTTTCTATGTCCTTTATACATTTTTTTTTTTTTACTATAAAATTAATGGTAGATTCTAGAAACGATATCCATACTTGCCAACCTAACCTGGAAGATTGTCAGTTTTTTCTCCTTTTTGTACGTATTTTTTTTTTTCAAATATATTTACGATTAAATAAGAAGAAAAGTGCTCTAAAAAAAGACTGGTGTGAAAAAGTAGGCGGGAAGGGAAGGGACTAACGATCTTCCGGGTTAGGTTGGCAAGTGTGGATATATAAATTAATTTTAACGCACGTGAAGGTAATACCTTCTACACGTTTATCAACTCTATCATTTAACATCATTAACGTTTTAGAAGATATTTAATCTATTGGTACATTAAAGTACATTCAATAGACAAAAGTTTAGGAAATATAGACAATTGAAAAATTTCCGCTCGTATAAGAAACTTATTTACGAGCCGATTTTTTCGCAACTCAGTAATTACATATTACGTACAAAACTTTGAATAACTTTTGCCGCTTTTACTGCAGCACTAGCACTTACTTTGTTTGCTTGACGAAGGGTCGTGCGCTCTTTCAATCCGAAACAATTGTTGCAAGATTACTGCATTTAATGGTGTTTATTCAAAGTTTTGTACGTAATACTTTCAAACGCCAGTTCTGCGGTGCTTTCTTATTAATAATTACGTAACCTATATCGAGATTTTAACCAAGTTTATTTGTGAACATGATCCACAATTTTTTTTTCAAAATAGGGTTTACTTTGGAATACTTGCTAACCATCTTATTATGAACCGTACAATAATTTTAGTCTTATTTAATCGTAACAACCTTTGGAGAGAATAACTCTAAAATTATAGTGGTGTGAGAGAAGGGTGTTTTTTCAGGGGGCGTTAACAATTTCACGGTTATTAATGACATGCCAACCACCTCATTATGAACCATACAATTTTTAGTACCCTCCTTTTTTTTCACGGCAATAATATTTTAGAGTAATTTTCATCTTATTTAATCGTAACAACATTTGGAGAGAATAACTCTAAAAATATAGAGGTGTGAGAAAAGGGGCGTTTTTTCAGGAGGCGTTAACAATTGTTCGGTTATTAATGAGATGGTTGGCAAGTATGCTTTGGCAAGCTAAAAAAATAAATAAAAATAACCTTCTCTTTTGAATGGGTCAAACGTAAAATTATCAGTAAAATTATCAGCAACATCAATCTGGTAAAGTATTTAAAAATTTGCTAAATAT
Source organism: Salticus scenicus (assembly GCA_963930645.1). Lineage (NCBI taxonomy): Eukaryota > Metazoa > Arthropoda > Arachnida > Araneae > Salticidae > Salticus > Salticus scenicus. Next base: position 99,686,760 of record OZ005658.1, on the reverse strand, counting down.
CTTTAAAATATGCTTTTTTTTTTTTTTTTTTTTTTTTAAGTTTTACGTGGCAGCAACCTTAATCTAATCAAGAAAATATGCAAACATAATAAGTTCAATTCTAATCAATTAAATTTATAAAAATTGTAATATTTAAAATAAAAACAAATTAAAATGTTATAAAAACTGACTGAATAAAAATTACTAATTCTCTGTTCAAAGGAAACTTCTTTTTTAATTATAAAATAATACCTAAATATGTGGAAATTTTTTCTTAGAAAACAATATTATACGCAAGTTGTTGATATTAATTGGTTAAAATTTAATTACTCTTTATTTTAATTAAAACACTAAATATTGTTTTAAAATATTTTCCTAGACAGGTAAAATTTTATCTAAAAAATAAAAATATTTTAAAACATTTTAAAAAGGCGGTATCTGTAACAGAGGCTCCTTTTTATTAAATAGTTATATTTTACTTCTTATTTTTAGCCGAACAAAGAAAATTAAAGTTATTATAAAAAAGTTTAATCTCTGACACTTTGACATAATCTTGACTTCATCTCTCTAAACATCGGCTGCTTTTAAATTACTTTTAAAATTAAACTTCATATTACCCATTTCTACGTATTAAAAGATAGGAAACAAGAAATTTCCATAGCAGTGAATTGCTTTCATTTTAAATTCAACACTGTGGAACTCAAAACTAAAATTTATACGAGATAATGCTGTCATTAAATATGAAGTTTCAGAAGAATTGAGTGAGATAGCTGTACATGAAAGGAAATTTACTTGGAAATTAAAAGCGGCAATGGAAATTTGAAGTTTGGGTTTGATTTATGTCAAGACACCGATGTTTTCAAATGAAGTGATGTACGTTTGGAAATTTAATTCTAAAATGTATTTAAAACTGAAATAAACTTAATTTGATTGTAAGCAATATTTTGAATAATGTAAATTCTGTGATTGTCTTGTTTTAAACAAGCGTAATGTCGGCTTTTTAAAATCCTACTACTTTGAATTTAATTAAAGTTTATACAAGTCTTCATACACTTTAACTACATTATAAAATTAAATATGTGAAGAAAATAAGTAAATTAATTTTCCCTATTTAAGAAAATAAGGAAATTAATTCCAAATTTTTCAATCAGATGGCGCTAAGTAACATAAATTTTTCTTTACATAGCTGTTTTTGTAGTTTTGTTAAAGCCCTATTCATACCTCTTTTAATTTTTTACTACAGTACTATGTGAAGCTCACTCCCATATCTTAAACTAACAATTAGTACTATGTGAAGGATAAAGTGTATGATTCACCTTTAGTAGAAATTAAAGTATTGAAAACTGAAATAATGCTTGAAATCAACTGACTTCCACAATCAATGTTAGGAAACGCATTGATTGAATTGGATTATGTGAATTGCTTCTGAATTGCTTATTGAATTGCTTTTGGCTGGAACTATAAAAAAAAGCGCACATATTGAAATACTGTAGTAAATTTCACAAAATAAATGCTGTTTAATTTTTTACATTGAGTATTTTATGTTCGGTCTTGCAGATTTTAAAGTGCAGAGCCATCAAAAAGTAAAATATAACTTTATTATTATTTTTTTACTTTCTCTCACCCATAAGGTAGAGAAAGTATTGTTTTTGGGTCAAATTTTCGAACGCGAGATTTTGTTATATTTACACGTTTTGAGGTCAACTGAATACGAAAATCATGTTTTTAGCAAATGGTATGTGTGTGTGTCTGTGTGTGTGTGTGTCTCTCTGTGTGTGTGTCTGTTATCAGCATATCTCAAAAACAAATTATCGCAGAAAGTTCAAACTTGGTATTCTAAATGTGTATCATATAGGGATGCTACCGTAAGCTTTTCGTTAAGATCAAGCAAATGGTTCGTGTACAGGGACAATCAAGAGAATTCTAACACATTACGTCTATGGGGGAAATTGCAAGAAAGTAGAGTTTAACGTCTGTAGACTGCACTAAACCAAATGAAACGAATATATATTTTTTGTAATAGAGATAGTTAACTGGGAAAAAAAATTGTGTATGTAGGAGCCTCGCCTCCCCCCCTGGGGGGGGGGGAAGTCCCCCCTCGAGGGGAGTACATTTTCATGATGGGTATCTTTCAAAAGAGCTCGCCAATACCTTTAAAACAAATGGTTGAACCATTGATCTGCGATAATTTGAAGAAAAGTTATCGATTTTTTTTACTTTTAACGAAAAAATAACTTCGAAAAAAAAAAATCGCATTTATTTTTTTTATTTTTTTTTATTTATTTATTTTTTTTTTAATATTGAGAATAAAATGGACTTTTTTTGGATATTTGGTGTTATACTACTTCTCTAATATGGAAATCATCTGCATTATCATAAAAGATAATTTTTTTTTTAATAATAATTTTAATAAATTATTTTTTAAAAACAGAATTATATTTTAATAACCGAATTAAATTCTATATAAATATAGGTGCAATAATGAAACGGGGGTTTGAGGGGGGCGGTAGCCCCCCTCACACAGAACTGATTATCATATAAAACTCTTCAGAAGCCTAATATGAATTGTTTAATACAGGTTTACATAACAGTACTCGTTATCTTATCTTTTAATATGCAAACTGTATTTATAGTATTAAATTTCAGGGTAAAAGAAAGTCGTTTGAGTGACACACCAGATTATTTTAAATAAAAGTTTTTCGTTGTACAGCGCATTCAGTTGCGAAACACATTCTCATAAGATAATTACTTGAATGATAAGAAAGTTTAAAATTTGTTAGGGAATTTTGCTCCAACCTGTATACAGAAAGTCGCATTGTATACACAGCGTCAGAATTTTGCAAATCCTAGAATTTTCATGAGAATTTAGAAATATTTGAAAGTCTTAAAACTACTAATTCCAATTAAAAGCCATTTGTTTTACTTTCTTCTACATATATAAGAAGAAAGTTTTTTTTTTTTTTTGAGAAATTTCTAATTTCAGATTTCAAAGGATTGAAACAATTTGACTCAATTTTGAGTACTTTTATCTTTTTTTTTTTTTTTTTTTCGAGCATTTTCGCATCACGTTTGTTATATATTACTTGTTTGTAATGAGATTTAGAATGGGACCACCACTAAAAGTAGGCCTTACAAAAAAAAAAAAAAAAAAAAAAAAAAAAAAAAAATCTGAAGTATTTTAACATTACAGTGTTAAAATTTTAATTTTTTTTATTTTAACTAAATAGGCTTCTTTTTTTTATTAAATATTTTTAAACGAAATTTTTAAAAGAAAAATAAAATTTATTACCTGAAGTTTAATCTTTATGACTTTGAAAAATATTTTCATTATATCGCTTTTAAACATCAGCTGCTTTTAAATTATTTTACAAATTCAGCGTCATTTTTTCTATTTTACCTTCTATTAATAGACTGAAAATAAAAATTCTATTCCAGAGAATTATTTTCATTTGAAATTGAATTCGATGGAAAGAAAAGATAAAATTTATGTCAGATAACGTTAATAAATTTCATATCATAGAGGTCAAAGTCATCTAGCACTATAAAAAGAAATTGAAATACCGATTCACTTGCTTTTAAATTTTTGCGTTTTGATTTATGCAAAAGCAAAAATGAAGCAACTAAAAATAAATAATTATTAAATCGATATATTTTCTTTTGAAAATAAAATTCCAATGTACAGATATATATATATATTTCTTTTTTAATAGAATGAAAATAATGTATGTAAATGATAATTTAAATGTGTTTTACACTGTAACAAAATTATAGTTAAAAAAAATTAAAGAACACACTTTTAATGAAATGTGAACTAAAAAGCACAAAATATATATCTTTATAGTATTAAAATGCAGGGTAAGAGAAATTGGTGTGAGTGACACCCCATAATATTTACATACTTTTAGATCTTTAATTAAAATAATAATTTAGAATTAAACAAAAACCATTTTTAAAAAATCTCCCCTGACTGGGATCGAACGTTAGACCTTTAGGGTCGCAGCCCGGAGCTTTACCTCACAACCACAGCGTTCACATAGGGAAAATCTTTTTTTACACTATATATTTTTTGTTTGCTCCCAGAGCGGTTAGAAACATACATACAGGGTGAAGCTAATAAAAGCGTGTTAAAAAAAAAAGTCCTGTTTGGTGCCAGACATTTTTTGTAATGGCAGAAAATACGCATAAGTTACGGAAAAAGTATGTTGAAAAAACGTGTTTTTCTGTATTACAGAAAATTTCTAGCAGCAAACAGGACTTTTTTTTTTTTTTTTTTTTTTTACAGTGTATGTTCTAATTTTTCATATCATGCTTATTATTTTTCTTAATATTCAGTGATCTAACGTTTACATTTGCCTTTCAAATATGTCTTACGTCGGCAATAAAATTATTGAAGCACACATCCACAATTTTCATATATATATTTTTAGTTTCGTCGCTAATTTTTATCATCAACTGATTTTTTTATTAACGGTATAAGACTAAGATCATGACTCGACAAATATTTACTTAACAAAACAGTATTAGGTGCCCATCTTTTAAGTAGGAATTATTGCTAGTTCTTCAATAATTTTGCTGCCGACTGTAAATCTAAGAAAGATATAAATTATAAACAAAAAGACAAAACATTAAAATATCGTAGTAAAGAATAGTTTGTTTTGGTTTTTCACTCTATTAACGTCTTTTTCCCCAAATTCTTATGCACTTACTGTCATTCACTACGGTATGTTTGTGAATCTCAACCAAATAAAAAATGTGCCTCTATTTTATGGGAAATTCAAGCTTTTTCGTTTGTATTTCCGTGGCTCAGTTGGTAAGAAAGCCATGTTAGTATTCCGGTGGTCCCGCGTTCGATACCCTAAAGGACCGGAGTGTTAATTTTTGCAGACAATTAGTAGAAAAGATGTCAATTGATAAAGGAAAATTTATCGTTGACTACACAGTATTATAAGAATTTTTGAAGATTAAAAAAGCATTCTTCTTATGTCTCTTTTTAGAAGCAAAAAAGAGATTTGTAGACTAAAATCGCCCTCTGTTGGGCGGAATATTCACTAAAATGCCAATGAAACAATTAACAATACAAAATAAAAATGATTAGGAAAAACGCATAAATACAGTCCGTTAAGAAATTATAAGACCACTATAATTTTGTAAATTATAAGAAAAATAATGTTTCTAATCATAATTTAAGTACACAAAATAACATATTGCTCTATATTTTTTTATTATTAGTTTGCAATAACTTGGTATAATGCAATAAATGTTTAATTAAAATATATATTAAAAATAAGTGAAAAGTAACCTGTTAAGAAAATATAAGACCACTTGTCAAAAAACAAAATTGTAAAAAAAATTAATATAATAGTGGGCCTCCATTTTTCCTGATGACTTCAAACACTCTGTTTTTCATGGAAGTAACCAGGTGATTAAGTTCAGTTATAGAAATATTGTACCAATCTTTTACAATGGCTGCTTCCAGTTCATTGGCAGATGAAAATTGTTTATTATTAGCATAAACTTTGCGAGCTAATATACCCCATAGGTTTACCATGGGGTTCAAGTCTAGACTTCGACTTTGCCATGGCAAAACATTAATTTTTTTTCTGTTTTAAACCACTCCTGTGTGGATTTAGATGTATGACAAGCAGCATTGTCTTGTTGAAACATCCAGTTAGCACCACCTAATAAAGGCCCAAACGGTATCATATGATCATGTAGGATAGACTGATATTGTGTAGAGTTCATATGACCCGAAATCCGCTGTAAATCACACAATCCCTAATAACTGAAAGCTCCCCAAATCGTTACTGATCCTCCACCCATTTGTCGACTGAAGCATTCTTTTGGTTCCTTCCTCAAGTCATGCCAATAGTGTTTGTAACCATCGTGGCCATCAAGGTTAAATTTCTTTTCATCAGAAAATATAATTTGTTTCCACTCATCATTCCATGACATGACATTTTAAGCCCATTTTAATCTTTCATCTCGATGGCATTTCAATAACTTTGGTTTTTTCTTCAATTTCATAAATTTCGTATTAATATTTAATTTAAGACTCTTCCAGACTGTTACATGTGAAGTTTTCTTGCTGAAACGTTTCGAAATTTCACGAATTAAAAGACCTTTTTTAGTTGACAGTCGAAAAATTTGTCTATTATCACGTGCTGTCAAAATATTTTTCCTACCAGATCGTTTTATTTTGTTTGAATAATCTTTTCTAATTATGGCATTATGAATGGCAGTTTTAGAACGGTTCATTAACCTCGCAATATCTCTTTCAGATTTACCAGAACCTTTATAAAATAAAATTTTTCTCATTTCGCACACCGATAATTCTTTACCTCGAGGCATCATCAAATTAATCGTAGATAACACATTCAAAACCGAAGCCTTTGCTTCTTAGGTAATGCATTTACTAAATACTGACGCATGCGCTTTATATTGAGTTTGACGTCATGTATAATATGCTAATTTTCTCAGGTGGTCTTATAATTTCTTAACAGTCACAGTCTTTAATTTTTAGAAAAATGAATAAGTTTTAATGAAATTTAATTTAATTTTAAAAGTTGGAATTAGTACAGGATGCGTTTTCTTATCAATTTTAAATACGCAACTAAACATTTGCATATTATGCTCTCTTCTTCAGAAATTTATCAATACGCTTGTGGTCTTATAATTTCTTAACGCACTGTATTAACCAAATCAGTTCAATTTTAAGTTATAATATAAAAAAACAGTAATAAACTAAAATAATGATAAAAAGGTGCCTCAAAAGAATAATTAAATTGCAGATATTGGCACGTAATCAGAAAATGAAATCTCAAAACGTATAGGCAATCGTGTGGTGCTGCCATCTGTTGGGAATTTTAAGAAATAATTTCTCTTTTCTTAACACAGTTTAAATTTCCCCAGTTTTGGTTAATAAACAAAAAAGTTACTTTTTCTTTTCAAATTAAATATTATTCTAACTTCCAAAAGATATACGCTATAATAAGAATTAGGGTTTTAAATGTTTTTTTAAATAGATTATTTTACTTTCATATGCTACGATTAGTTAGGCAAATACCTACTGTTTAAATTGCATTCCAAACCACTACGATCATCCACACTGTAAAAAATATGTCCTATTTTCTGCCAGAAATTCTCTGTAATTTGAGAAAATACGAGTAATTTACGAAAAAATTACGTTCTCAGAACGTATTTTCTCAAATCACAGAGAATTTCTGGCAGCAAATAGGACATATTTTTTACAGTGCATGTTTGAACTTGGAAACCCAACACCTTTAAATTGAAGGCAAGAATTGATAAGTATTCTGCAACCAGTTTATCTAGAACATAGATTGCTATAGAGATAGGTCACTCGCGTATACTCAATGGCATAGCTGCCAAGTTTTTAAAATTTATTCCGAAATGTTGTTAGTCCCGCCCCCCTTTTCCCCCATAATATTTTTATAGTAATTGTCTTTATATTTAATCGTAATTATATATTGAATAAATTTTTTCTACAAAGATTATGGTGTTAAAAAAGGGCGGGGCTAACAACATTCCGGAATAAATTAAAAAACTAGGCAGCTATGCAATGGTAACAAAAATGCGACTGCAATGACCATGCGAGGCAATGTCTGTAAGTTTTTCGAGCTCTCCAGCTGACAGAATTGCTCAACTTATATTCATTCAGCCACTTACATCCATAAGACATCTATAAAAGTAAAAAAAATGATCCATTAAACTTCTATAAACATCCTACACATATCTATGAGCACGACAAAAGTCACTCTTTTTTACATCCATTGGATGTCTGTCAGCTTTTCATATTTATAAAGAAATTAAAAACCTTGTAAATTATTATTTCGCTGTTCCCTATTTGTCTGATTGTTGGAAATTTTACATTCAGTCCACATTTTCTCCAGATTCAGAATTCAATTTGCACTGAAGACGGTACGCTAAAGGTTACCGAAGCAGCTGTATGCATCGCAAATATTTTTCTTTTGGCGTTTCTAACGTAGTAGTTTATTCGGGTTTTAATATTCCAACGCCAAGTCTCCTGTTATTATTTGTCTGTTAAATATCCAAAAAATCTCCAAATCTCCAATAATTGTATTTGTTAACTCTAATACACATTGAAAATATGTAAATCTTGTTTGGATCTAACATGTTGCTTATATTAGACATTGAAAAAGGCACATATAAATTCCATCTGCATTAAAACTCCTATTAGATATGTACATTTAGTACAAGATATTTAGGCCATTCTTAAAATATTTTGTACCTTTTATGAATCATTAGATGTCTACTGGATATAAGTGGCTGTGTGGATTTATTGTAACTAGATTTTCTTTCAGCAACTTTGTTATTTTTTACAAACTTCATCGCGAAAAGCAACTTATTTTAAAAAGCAAAAACTAAATATTAAGCAAATGAGGTTTGAAAATAAACATGAACCAAAATTATTACCCTTTCCCGTTAATGCATTTTGAGTTATTTAAACTAAGCTATCAAGAATATTTAAGGATTTCATACTGGTATTTCAGAATTACAATTTGTAGTACATCGTTTGTACATGAATATGAATGCATTTGTCAAAGTGCATTTTTGAATACTATGAAAATTAATTTTATTTCTCAGAAGAATAGCTCAGAATGCTTTGAATATGATTTTTTAAATTAAAAAATAATAGAAAATGAAGGGAAAAAAAAAACTATCCTGCTACTTGTAAAACAGAAAAACATTTATTATTATTTATTTATTTATTTATTTTTTATTTTTTAAATCAAAGACGCTGTTTATGTAGACTTAACACATGTGAAAGTTCTTAGCTCCCATCCATTGACTCTAATGGTGCTACCACTACGGTTCCCGTTTTAGCTTCACTGTCCTATCAGTAGGGTAATATGTGATCTAGAATAACTTGAAAGAGAATCACATAAAAAAAAAAGTTTGTTAATCATTACAATCCCCCACCATCTATCAGAGGGTCAGACATTTAAAGACGTATTTATAAACCGATTTGCATGAAACTACATGTGCTCAAAAAATTAATTTATGTGTGTGATCCGGCATCTCGTTTCAAAATAGCAACTACTGTAACTTTTCAATTTGCATAAAAACATAATTATGAAATAATTTGTTTGAAATCCATTATTAATGTTGTGTATATCCCAGTATCAATCAAGTTTGTTATTCAAGTTGTTTAACAGTCTCGTTTCAAATTGTCGGCTACATGAAAATTTCAATCTCACATGAGAAATAAAAACATCAACCGACTCATCGGGCTGAGCCAAAAAAGATTGAATTCATGAAGTTTCTATGACGTCAGTGATCCCCTGACTGTTTTTTCTACCATTTCAACACGACACGGGCAAATTAATAGCGTTATATGATTACTTACTGTTAAGAATAGGTATTGTATGTAAGTAAATGTAGTTGGGAATTGGCAACTGCGTTCTCGACAATGCGGGTTCCCTTTAACGTTCACCACTTAATTTATTTTAAAAATTGCTAAACTAATTTTAAAAATGGCTTTTAGACACACAACCAATCATAAATATTTAAAATAAAAAAATAGCATTGTTCCTTTTCGAGAAATTTTTGGTTTGATACATCTGTAAGTTAACTTTATTAAATTCAAATAATGTTTAATTTAATAAATAAAACACTTTGTACAGTCGGGAAAAAAAAAAAAAAAAAAAAAAAAAAAAAACGCAACACTCAACGTAACTTCGTTGCTAATCAATGTAGAAAAATGTAATAGGTATCATTCGACGGGGAATTGTAAGTAGTTTCAGAAAATAAATTGAAATTTTGAATTGGGGGTCGTCTACATATTAAAACGCGCACCAACTTTGATTTTTTCAATGGTAATGCCCCATTTTTATTTTATATTTGAATTCCTGGAATCGCGACAACGCAAAAAAGTATATTGGTTGTATATTTTACTTATTTTTTCACAGAGTTACAAGTGTTCAAAGTTTGAAGGTGCTAATGTTAAATTCATATTTCAAACTTTTATTAATATTTTCACAAAAAATAACTTGATCGATATATATATATATATATATATATATATATATTTTTTACGAGATACAGTGAAGAAACCCAAACATAATCCATCATTACTTTTGATTCTGAAAAATATTTTTAATTCTGAAAAATATTAATAAATTCATATTTATAAAAATTATGATTATATTAATTTTTACATAAAATGAATCCTAATGCTGAAAAATATGGGTGTGCAAATTTGCAGCTCATTCCAGTTATTAGTTTTCGAGATATAAATAAATCTTTCTTTTGGAGGGGTTTAGGGGGCCGTTTCTTATAAAATTTTGCATGAGATAACGAATAAAATCTTAAAAAGTAACAAAGAAAATTAAACAAAATATTTTTATTTTTTATTTACGGGTCAAATTATATAACAACAACGCCAAACGCAAAGAAATGAAAAAAATGATGATTTTTAGACATAGCATCAAGAATTCCTGTTTTCTAAAGAAAACAAGCCCCGCCTTCATCGTTCTTCAAAACAAAACAATATAGAAAAGAAAAGTAAATGTGACATTGAGTATTCCTGTTAAACCCCTTATTTTATGTTAAGAAAATATGCACAAGTGGTATTTACTTCATCGATTAATTGGCGATAAATTTTGAATCTTTTAAACGAACACTAGAAGGAAAAAAAATAACTAATTAGGCGGGGTTTACTGTTTTAAAAAGAAAAATAGTTTAATGTGAAATTGTCAAATGTAAAAAACGAATGGAATTGTAATGCAAGACAGACTTGTAAAATCGTTTCTTAACTACCGTCAAAGTTAAAAAAGGCCTAATCATTTGCTTCATAAATTGCTTTATTTTATTTTATTTATTTACTTATTTATTTATTTTGTAGGGGGGAGGGTTATTATTTTAAGGACACTTTAGGCTTTAAAATTTTATTAATATATTTTAACTCTATAAACTTTTAAAACCATATTTTAACTTTTATAAATATATTTTAACACTTTTTGCGACTGCAGGATTTTGTCTTTTTGACAGTAAGACCCGCCTTAGGGCGTTATAATCTCAAAATAAAATATTTCAGAACAAATTTTCTGTATTCACAATTATATTACAAATGGATATACATTATAATTATATTCTTTCTAATCAATATATTTCTATCCATAGTATATTTTATTGCAAAAATATGAACACTGGGTACACACTTAAGAAATATGTAACACACAAATTACGAAAGAAACGCCCACTGACAGAGTTACAGATTTTCAAATGACGTAAATCTACGTCAGCAGTCGCGAAACGGTTAATTAAGAAATTATAAAACGAATCGTACAGTTCCAAAAAGTTCAACTGACCAAAAACTGGTAAGTGCGATTAAAATTGTTTAATATTTACTTAATGAACCCTTACAATAATTTATCCGAAAAGATTTAGTTTGTGTGTTGTTGTATATACTATATATCTATATTATTTCATTTCGTATATTATGTTACATACCTACGAAAGAAAATTTAAGCTTTATTGGTGATCAGTACAGCTATAATAGACACTTTTACTTGAAAAATATTGCACTTTTTTCAAATTGACTAATTGGACTAATTGCAAGTGTAATGTATTTAAATAGACCTAAATTTATCTGAACAAGTACTGAAATATATACAAATCTAAATATTGAATTCAAGTTAATTAAAGAACTGGAAAAGATTCAATGTTTTATTTATTTTTATAATTATTTTTTTCCTGAAAGATTTCCGGTGTGAAACATTAAAATTTTGTCTATTTATTATAGGATCTTAATTTTATTTTTCTACATTTACAGATAACCCCCTCACACATTTTTGTTTATAACTCTATAAATACTAAAGATAAAGTATATAAACAGTATACTTTTCCGCACTGCCAGACTCTCAGAAATTCAAAAATGAAGTCAAAATTGGATGTTGCTATTGAAAAAATCAAAGTTGGCACTCATTTCAATATGTAGATGACCCCTAATTCAAAACTTGACAACATATTCAGAAAGTGCTTTTAATTTCCTGTTGAATTATGTCTATTATATGTTCCTGCGTCAATTAATAACGAAATTACAGCGGATGTTGCGTTTTTTTTTCCCCGACTGTGCACATTATCGACTAGAAAAACTCATAAAAGTTGTATCAGGTGTAAATAATAGTCCAGCTGTTCATTAAATGAAAAAAACTAAGCATGAGTGCATCATCAAACCAGCAATTCGCACTCGCGCACACTAAGAAACTTCAAGTGACTTATGCATTTAGCTTCCTTTGCAGCATTATTTGATAAATTTTGGAATAGTGCTGCCATCTAATGAACAGAAAAGGAACAAAAGTTTAAAACCTGATTAAAACAAGGGGAAAATGTTAAAAAAAAAACTGCTGCATAAAAATTGTTCAATTATGTCAAATATTTGGTTTTCGCTGTGAAACCAATGAACGTTAAAGGGTTAAAGGATTTAAACTCGTAGAGTCATATTACTTTCGATAAATTCCACATAAAAATGTAAATTAATTCGTAATATTTAAAGTATGATTGTTTAAATTTATCGGTAACCTACTCGTATACATATAATAAAAGCAAAAGTATATTTCTGTGAATAAAATAAATTATCTCATATTTTAAATACACTTAAAAGAAATTTTTTTAGTACTATCGTAGAAATACTATTTCTTTTTGTATAGATATAGAACAAGTTACATAACAATAAAAACTTTAGTAGAAATTTTTAAAAATAAAATTTTCAGAGAAATATTATAAAAACAAGCGTTTTCGTTATTTAACGAGACTACTGTATATGCATTAGTGTTTTTTTCTTTCAGTTATAAGGAAGTCTAAGTGTTATATTTTTCATTTCTAAAAGTATTTTATTACGAATTTTTAGTAAATGTATATCGTAAAAAGGTTATCACTGGAAATTATTCTCTGTTCCGGAAAAAGAGAGGAAAATTTTAAATACAGTCATTACAGTATATTTTTATCTATTACTAAAATTCTGCACTTTTCTTTAAAACATTTTGCAGTAAAATAGAATCTTAGAAAGTAAAAAAAAAATAATATTTTTCATTTACATTTTTATATGTATTAAAGTGAAAATGATAACGAGTATTTACACATGTATTTGCCTAACAAGTCATTCAGTTTGTTCCCTATCTTTTAGCAGTTTTACAGTTTCATTATAGGTAGGAGCTTAATATTTTTTCATTTACTGTTAAAATACAACCTAAATATGTAGATAAAAACCTTTTAATTATCTTTAGTGATTTAGTATATTCCTAAAATACTCAACATTTAGTATATTCCTAAAAAACTGAAAAAATATTATCTTCATTTTAATTGAATAAGATTTATTTAAGAATTATTAGGCTTTTTAGTTAAATTATGTTAACCCTTTTGCGACCACACAACTTTTTTTTTTTTTTTTTTTTTTTGACATAGAAGTCCGCCTGTGGGCGTTATTCACCCAAGACAAAATATTTCAGAACAAAATTTTACGTTTCACATTTATATTACAAAAGGATATACATTATAATTATATTATTTCTAATCAATATATTTGTATCCATAGTATATTTTATTGAAAAAATATTAATACTGGATACATACTTAAGAAATAAGTAAAATATATAAATTACGAAAGAAACGCCCACTGGCGGAGTTACGGAGTTACAGATTTTCAAATGACTTGAATCTACGTCAGCGTTCGCGAAAGTGTAAAGAGTGACCTTTTTAAAAGAATAAGCAGCTTTACAGTGAAAAAATAAATTATACCGCCTTTATCTAGAATGAATAAGTAGTCATTTTCTGAGTCCCTAAACTAGAAATAAAGATTTCTGAGCTATATGCATAAGATAAGCCAATAAACTGACTAGATGAAATGATGGAGAGTTTCTAATCTATATATTTCTAGATGGTAAAACAATATTATGAATATTGTAAATAACATGAATACTTCGTACTGTGAAAAATTCTAACTTGATTTCTTAGAATTGGGTCACAAACTCGAACCATAGTTGCAAAAACTCGCTTCTTGTATTCGCACTTATTTGCAAACATTTTTAAATAAGTTTGACCTCGATAATATAGGCACATTCTTTAGAATTCTGATAGTGGTTTCTAGAACTCGCTTTCAAAGGGGACTAAATTTCATAAGGATGGCAGGGAACTATTTTTAATAGAGCCAAATTTTATATTCTAGATGCTAATTACAGAATTTTTTCTCAGCTTCTATAACAAAATCAAGAGGTTTTTAAATGAATTGATATATTTAGCATAATTCCGATTCCGAGACTTTCTTGAAAATTTTTAGATATCGTTGAAGAACAGTTTAACGCTTTCAATCCCAATTTTCCCCCTCCATAATACAATAAATCTTATATTTAGTCATAATTTTCTTTCAAAGGTAATATATATAAATATTTTTTTTCAATAGGAGTAAAAGCAGAGTACGAATTAATATAGCTAACAAAGCAACTGAGAGGTGTTTAATAATGTTTAATATAACCATTGATGCCATTAAAAATCATAACTTTTCAATAAATAAAAATATCAAACTTTTGGAAGAAATTCATATTGTAATTAATAAAATACAAATTATAAACATTAAAAAATAAAATAAAAAATATTTCAAACAGTTAATTTACTTAACCTTTTATATCCCAAATTACCATATTTTGGGAAAAACAGTTTGAAACTCTTTTATTACATTTCTTTGCTGCATCAGAAATATACATTTAGCTTACACTATAGCTTAACTATAGGGGAAGCTTAAACTATAGGTGGTTTGAAGTTCCAATGAAATCCTGTTGTGAATTTAGGCTATATTGAGGATTTTTTTAGATGGGATTTTAAAATACCGGTGGGATACAAAGGGTTAAAAGTAAATAACAATTTCATATTTTTTAGGATGCGTTAAGTGAACTTTATAGAAGTCAGCAAGTTTTACATCTTTGTAATACATTTTGGAAAAAAAATTGCTAAAGCAGTAGACTTGAAAATTTCCACGGTAAATTATATTTTAAAAATGTGTCAACTGTAACTATATTTGGAAATATTATGATTAAAAAGTTAAAATTGTGATACTTTTAGTACAAACACTATGTGTATAGCTAAGAGGTTTCTTCCAAAAGAAAACTATAATACCACTATTTTTATATAGTAATTTTAGATTTGATTAATCGTAGGTATCTAAATTATTAAATAAAAGTTGTGGTATCTAAATTTGTACTTGTGAGAACCCTGATGGGTAATTACGTGTAAATGGGGTTTCAGTCACACAGGACGTATTTCCCATTCCATTGTATTTTCTAAAGAAAACCACTATCCAATCTAATCACAAAACACTGCTGTAAATGTACCATGAATATACCTGTATGGTAATAGTATTAAGAAATCGTGTTCTTCTGTATGACTGACATCCAGTGTTGGCATATTTAGGGCTTTTTTATTCAATATTCACCAATAATTTTAAGGAGTGATAAATAATGATTAAACATCGAACTGGTTAGGCAACCGTTAATACTAAAATTTAGGGGCAAATAATGAATAGAAAAATCCTTAAATTTGGTAATACTGCTGACATAATCTTCAGCCATGAAATGAACCGTATATTATCTCTAGAAGGGATGCTCCCAACAATCGTTGTTTCTCGATCAGGATGTCTGAATTTTTGTTATGATCGCGGACATTTCTACGTTTTTGAAACTAAACGGAAAGTAATCTGAACGATTTTAAACGTTCCTGAAATGTTTATAATGTTTCAATGTTATATGATTGTTACGTTTCTGGAACACTTTGTGCTGTTAGGGCTGCAACATCAGTTTGATTTGTAAGTTAAAAAAAAATAATTAAAACTGTAACGCGCTAGGTTCAAACACGTACAAATACGTTAAATAGTCTACTTACTATTGAGCCATCTTCCCTACTTTAAATAAAGGGCTTTGTCGCCATTCTTGGCAAAATATCATTAGATATTTTGCCAAACCAATAAATTGAAGTGAAATTATTATTATTTTCAGAAGTTAGTCAGAGTTAGAAGTTGAACGATGTCGCTGCAATATGTATCTTAAATTTATACTCTGTTATTTACTGCGCGAAATGTAAATACGTAATTATATATATTTTTTTGTGACTGCCCGTTATTTTAAGTAAAGAAATAAATAATAAAGTAATAAAATAATTAAATAATTAAATCCTTCTGGAGTTCGTTTTAAATAGTTCTATTGTGGAATTCTATTATAATGGCGCCCAACGTGGAGGGCCACTTTTTATGTAGTAGTAATCCGCAGATCTTCGTTTTCCAAACATATATATTAATTAATATAAAAAGAAATATTTACATATATACAGTTTAAACTTATGACACATTCGCTCACAGCTACAGCCCCTCTATAGTTTTTTACATGATCTATATGTATGTACTCTAATGTTTTTCTATTTATAGGCATCAACGGCAGTTTTGGTAAAAACTTTTTGAACATTTGTATATATATTCCCCATCTATGTTTCTCTAAATGTCGTATAAATTGTATAAAATGAATATTTCTTATTGTTAAACTTTTGGATTCTAACTAAAAGTTCAATACATGTATGTATTATTAGTATGGGGTAAAGATAATTTTTATTAGCTATTTCGCATGTCAATTCGTGTTTAACGACTAACTTTAATAAACTAACAATTTCGTTTTTTCCGTTGTGCAAATAGCTAGGTGGGAAATATTGGTTATCTATAAAATTTTATGTCAAACTCTCATTTATCTATCTACAAGCTGTAGTTTAACTTCTATTTTGATTTCTACAGTAAAAAAGTTTTGCATTTTAGAAATACTATGATGATTAAAACCCTTAGTCCAGTTGTTATTCTGATGTCCAGTAGATTATTCTGATGTGATCTCAACATAACTTTTAATCTGAAAATCCAATCTGATGATTTCTTCAGCTGTTACTTCGAAATGAAGACGGAGAATTTTTAAAGAAAGTATTTCTGGACGTTTGCCAGCAACTTTTGATTTCTGAAGTAGAAAGAATTTTCTTGGACGCATGCCAGCGGATGCAAAGCAGTTGACCTTTTCAAGATATAAATCTGATAGTTAGAAATTTGGAAATTTTTTTTTTTTGATGAACTCTTCAAATAAAAAGACGTTTTTTTTCTTATCACGTTGCACCAGTCAATTTGAATTTTATAATAATTGATCGCATTTTTTATCTAAGCGATCCATTTGTACTAAATTTTTTTCATTTCATGAAATTTTTACCTTTCCGGTTTAAAGGAAAGAGGTACCTGTAAACTCTTTTGTAATATGTTGGGCTATATTTCACTAAATTTTTGGCGCTAGGGTTTTCCATCATATATCAGCTTAGAACGAGCTTAAATTTCTTATCATAATTTTTTTCTAAGTGGGTGGTTTTTCAGCCCGGCGCTCTTAAAATTTTTACTCACTATTGGATTTTAAAAGCAAGTAGCTATTGTTGGGCAGTTTAATTTAAGCTTTTCCCCTTCCTCTTTTTCTAAAGTATTATACAGTTTAATTTTAAGCAGTAAGTCACTGCGACTATTTTTCAGTTGCTCAGCATAGCAATACTTTAAAATTTTCACGGGTAAAAACCCGTTGTGGATTTCTACTTGAAATTTTTGTCTTTTGGGGAGGAACTGTGAGGTAAAGTAATGTTAGCGTAACGCTACAAACGGAGTTCGCACTTTACAAATAACACGTGAATGTGCAGAGTTTTAGGATTCGGTTGATTAATGGAGTTAGTTCTTATGCTAAACTAAATTATAATTTGCGGTATCTTAATATTTTGAAAACTGAGATTGATATAAAAGGTGATGTGTTTCATAGTAGAAGGGTAGAAGTAGTAGGAGGTCAAAGGAGTTAGTAGCGAGCGGCTATAGTAGAAGATAGTATCGATATATAGTATCGATAGTATCGATAGTATAGTAGGTCGAGTAGTATAGTGGATTAGGGAATCCTCCCACTAACGAAAGATTAGTAAAGTTGCGAGAGTTAACGACGTTTAGTGAAGCAGTTGAGATTGGTATCTATTTATGGTTAGAGTATTTATGAAGGCTGCCCCTTTAAGTTTATAAAGGTATTGAATGTGAATATAGTCCAACGCCCACCTTTTCATTAAGCTTTAAATAAAAGCTCTTTATTTATATTATAAATCTGGCTTTGTCGCTACTTCAGAATTTAATTAACCAAAGTTAAATGAGGGCGAGGGCGTCCACCACAACGGATACGTCCTCACAACTTTGTTACAAAACTAATTTTTTATTATTTACATAAAAATGTTTATATTAAAATACAACTGAAACCATTTTTATTTTTAAAACTTTATTTTTAATTCAATTCAAACTAGGAGGCTTGCAGTAATTTGAAAATCTCCATTTTGATACAGTGTATTAAAGTGCATGAGATTTTTTCTGCATATAATAATGGACACAACGAGTCCCCATCTTTAACGAGTCATGATATATGAAAATTAAATTAAACAAAACTTTACTGAGCACAATCAAAGTTTTATCACTATTTTTTAACAATCTTTGACTTATTTATGAACGGAAATTTGTGGAAAATAGTGGTGTACATGGTACTTTGCGTAAAGTGAAACAATCCCTTGTATTTTTTAAAAATAAGAATTTCTGTATTTGAACAATGAATTTTTGTCCTTAAGGGTTAAATTTCATTATATACTTCCTTAAAGAGACGCCTACATCATGAAGGGAATCTACAAATCAAATATCATATTCGTAAATTCGACGGTTTGCAATCAGCATTAATAGATGAATCAGTGACAATTCAAATTTATACATATTATGGTTTTCCCGTGTCATACATACATTAACCCGTTAGTAGTCGCTAGTTGGTCGATTCGCCGCCCATCCCTTCAGTGTTGCCAGGTTTTTTTATTCAATAGCCACCAAAAATTTTTTGAAGTGGCATTTGATATACATAAAAGGTGAATCGATGTAAAGCAACGGAATAAGCACCGCAAATTCCTAGCTTTTCTCTTACTAAATTAAACTGTATAAAAGCGGACGCCAATACTACTTATTTACACTTTAAAATTATTAAAGTAGCATCACTTATGCTCGTATAATAATTCCCTACAACATTAAACATTGTAAAATTATTCCTACGGTAAAAAGTAGTTCACTAAAATTAAAAACTCAAACTATATGAAAAAAATGCAACTAACATCGTTGCTAACTTTATTCTGTTCTATTTCTTGAATAAAAAAAAACAAAACCATCGATGCCACACGCATCACATAATCTTTACATTTTAACAAATTTTGAAGATAGCACGCGCTCATATTTTACGTAAAAATTCAAAGCATTAAATTCATTTAACTCTTTTTTTTCTTTGACATATTGTTCAGCACGTGAACTTACAAAAATAGAGGATAAATAATAAACAAATTTATACACTGAAATTGAAAATGGCTCAGTTATAACATCCTCCCACCTTTTGATTATAGGTTATAATCAAAACCAAATGTTGCAGGTGTAGTTCTCAATACATTAGTCTTTCAGGGACTTTAATTCTCCTTCCCGCTTTGCTATATCTGACTGGTTCCTCTTCTGAAGTTACAACGGGTTTAACAGTTTGAGCAGAGGTTTCCTTTGAATGGTATGCTTCTTTCAGTTTTGAACTATTATTTGATGATGTTACTTCTAAAGGATATAATCTTTGAATAGGTCGTAAAAGTTCATGTTGCGAAGTTTTAACCTTTACAAGTCGAACTTTCTTATCTTTGCCAGGAATAAGTTCTGTGATACGGCCTAGTGGCCAGTGGATTCGTTTCTTGTTGTCAGATCCAATTAATACAATATCTCCGACAGCGATACCCTTTTCTGGCTGCTTTCTGTTTGCTCGCTGTATGAGAGCACTCAAATATTCGGATCGGAATCGATCTCTCAAAGCTCTGAGTAGGGACTGCCTGTATCTGAGCCTCTTTGATAAAGAATTTTGTTCAACTGCATCAACATCTGGAAGCTGAATTTCGTGAACATCTTGAAGAAACATAGATGGGGAGATAGGCTTTACAGTCGCATCTTCAGAAAGATATGTTAGAGGCCTTGAATTCACTACACTTTCAACATCAGCTAAAAGAGTTGTCATTTCTTCGTACGTAAGACAGGCGCGTCCTAAGACTCTTTTAAGAAGATCTTTTATTACCCTAATCATCCTCTCCCAGAAGCCACCCCACCACGCCGCCGTTGGCGGGTTAAACTTCCAGTCTATGGAGTTGATAGACCCATATTTTTGTATACATTGCCAGTCTAAGCTTCTCAATAAATTAGCTGCGTCAACAAAATTTGTTCCGTTATCACAGTAGATAACAGAGCATCTTCCTCTGCGAGCCACAAATCTTCTCAAACCCATCAAAAATGCATCTGTGGAAGCAGAGGTCACTAGCTCTAGATGAACAGCTCTATATATAGCACATGTGAAAATCAAAATCCAACTCTTCTTATCGTTCTTAAGATACAAAGGACCAGCCATATCTATGCCTGTAATTTGAAATACGGCAGAATCTTTTACTCTGTTTTCAGGTAGAGGAGCACTAGATGTCCATAAAGCCCTTGAATTAAACCTTTTACAAATCACACAGCTGGCTAACACAAGCTTTACACTCTTTCTTCCGTTGAGGATCCAATACCTTTCTCTAAGCAAATTTAAGAGGATTTGTAACCCCGCATGACAGTTCTTTACATGAATATAAAAAATAAGTCGCTTAACAACTTCATGCTTTGAAGGGAGAATTATGGGATGGAGAAAATCTTCACTATCTTTCCTGTAAGTTATTTTAGTTTTCAAACGAATGACATGTTGCTCATCCTTACAGGTTTGTAATGTCTTCAATCTTTCATCACTTTCCGAAGAGAAAGATTCTTTTTGAACCATGCGCAGAGTTTTTATCTCAGCTTCCCGAAATTCAGTAGCCGTCAATTCGCCTTTACTCTTCTTATCAGGATTTAAACAATTATGCTTAAAGCGAAGAATCCAAGCAACTAAACGTATGATTTTTCCATAATTTGAAAAGTAGCTGTAATACCAGTTATTGTTGGATGGAAATTCAGGTTTCGTCAACATACAAGTAGACTTTGACCTTTCTTTCTGAATTTCTTCCTCATTCCAATCTTCATCGGAAGTGTTCATGTGGTTTCTAAATTCTGCTGAATCTTTCATCCAATGTGGGCCCTCCCACCATCTGATTAAAGCTAATTGCTTAGCCTTACAGCCTCTAGACGGCAAGTCTGCTGGATTCTTCTCACTTGGTATATGTTTCCATGATGAAGAACTGCTTAATTTCTGAATCTCTTGAACCCGATTTCGGACAAACACAGACCAGCTCTCATTTCTTGATATCCAAGCAAGCACTGTTGAGGAATCGCTCCAGTAATATCTCTTCATTTCCTGCCAACCCAAAGCATCCACAACAGTTTTCGCCAAACGAGCGCCAATAGTAGCTGCTAATAGCTCCATGCTTGGTACAGTCGTATTCTTTAAAGGCGCAAGTCGGGACTTGGCAGCAAGCAGAATTATTTCCCCTTGATCTTCCTTTTCTATCCTCAAGAATACTACTGCTGCGTAAGCATCTTTACTTCCATCAACGAAAGTATGAATTGTGCATGCATGTAAGTTTTCTGGAGTGATCTGGATATGTCTTGGTATCTTAACATCGTTTAAATATTTAAGTTCTTGGAACCATAATAGGAATTCTTTTTGTAATTCACCAGTTATTTCGTCATCCCAATTAATTCCTAATTTCCAAGCTTTCTATAACATCAATTTAGGATAAAGCATCACCGGAGCAGTAAAACCAAAAACATCAAAAATTTTATGAACTGCCGATAACATACTTCGCTTGGTAATCCTTTCTGTGTTGAAATCGTTTAGCCATTTCATGTTGACTTTTAATGTATCGGAAACCTTATCCCAAATCAGACCCAATACTTGAGTTTCCTTCTGGTTCGACGTTTCATCGTGATCACCAGTGTATTCCCACTGTCTTAAATCAAAACCACCATTTGCCATTATTTTCTTTGAGTCCGAGATAAATTTCTTTAGATCTTCTTCACTGTGCACACTAGTGGCGACATTGTCTACATAAAAACTATGCAAAAGCCTTTGCTTGAAATTTTCCTCAAAACTTGCACTATTTTTGATGTGATATTCAATTACTGATGATAAAAGAAAAGGGCTACACTTTACACCGAAAACGACTCGTGCATGCCTAAATACTCTAAGTTTCTTCTCTTTTAGATCTTTCCACCATAGAAATCGTAGGAAATCTCTATCCTTTTCACAAATGCTAATTTGAAGAAACGCTTTTCTAATATCAGCGGTTACACCAAATTTTCTTTCTCTGAAACGTAGGAGAATATCTGGGATAAGCTCAATCAAATTTGGGCCACACTGCAGACACTGATTTAAAGATGGATGGTTAGCCAACTTTGCTGAAGCATCGAAAACCGGACGGATAGGTGTTGTACTACTGGTCTCTTTAATAACTGGGTGATGAGGTAAATAATTACCATAAGAGTTCACTTTGGTAGCAGGAACTTCTTCTATGATCCCCTCATTCAACCAGTCCATAAATATATTTTCATATTTTCCGTACATGTTCTTAGTTTATAACTTAGAAGTTGTATTTAGATTTCTTTTCTATAGTATCTGTTATTCCGATCAAGTCCAATCTCCATAAGTTTGAGATATCAGCTTCATTTACAAGCAAAGACGTCACCATCATTGCTAAATTATCTGTTGAGACTTCGGTGTGAGGCGCTTTGCCCATCAATGTCCAACCAAGGTATGTTTCTATGGCAACAAGACCAGATGTCAATACTTTTCTTTTGCCAGTTAACATTTTTCCCATAATATCAGCACCAATCAATATTTCGATAACTTCACGGCAATGACTTACATCAGATAATTCGATTTCATATTCTTTCAACTCTTTAATCCACGGACCATTAGTGACCGGTTGAATGTTTTCACATATAGTAATTTGATCCATCACTTCAAAATTACAGGTGAACTTCTCCTTCATATCCTTAACCTTTATTCTATAACAATTATGTTGGCATTCCTTTGTTGTAACTCCGCCAAACAATGAATGCATCATTTTTTGTTGACGAATGGGAGTATAATTCATCTCTTCTGCTATACTTTTCAAAATATAAGATTTTTGGGATGCTGAATCTAACAATAAACGAACTGTTTTTTGCTTGTTTTCGGAGATGAGTTTCACTTTTAAGGTTTGAAGGAATACTTTAGCACTTTGCTTGTTAAAATTTGCCATGTTTACTTCACTACTGACTGAATTTTCTTCAACCTTTTCTTGTGCAGTTTTACCTTGAGAATCACGCAAATCGCACATCAAAGGCACATGCTTCTTAGAACAGATAATGCATCTTAAAACTGCTCGACATTTTTTCACTGTATGATTAGGTAACAAACAAGCGAAGCAGCAATTTTTATCCTTTACAATATTTTGTATCTCAGTTAAACTCAATTTTCGAGCTGAAAAGCATTCAGAGCTCAAATGTTTGCCTTGGCAAAAAATGCATACTCTTTTGAAATCTAAAGCAGAAGACGTTGTCAATAAACCTGCAGCTGTCGATATCTTATTTCGCATATAGTCTGCACTTGCACTGTTTTTCCTTTTAGAATATTTATTATCTTCACGCTTTGTCAAACCGAAGCCCGCTACAGCTAAAGATATTCTCTCTTCACCTTCTACTTCCGTTTTCAAAAAATGCATCAGATTATTCAACCTTCCTTTAGCATCCGTATTAGAAGAAGAGAGATTTGAGCGATTCCAGGCCTTCAAAAAGTCTGCTGGGAAACAAGACTCAACCATAGGGTATAGAATTGAGGCATATTTATCAGTGGTAACACCTAATGTTTCTAGCGCCCGTAAATATGACTCAAGCTTATCATATAATGAAGTTAATGCAAATCTACCTTTTATTTGCACAGATATTATCAATTTCAATAACTCTCGTACATACACTTCTACTAGAATATCTTCCCTGACAAAACGAGCCTTTAAACTTTCCACTGCCTTTGAATAATTGGCGCCAGTTGGCGAGAAACTTTCAACAACTTCTCTTGCGCGTGAACCAGCGATTGTTGCTTGTACTAAATACTGGAACTTGTCCTCTGGGGCAATTTCATCATCTTTATCGATTTGTTCAAATTGGCTCCAAAAAGGCAACCAATCCTTAATTTCCCCGCCAAATTTCCTGAATTCCAGCTTAGGTAAAGTAAATTTTCGTCTCATAGTACTATTTTCATAATTACTTAAAATAGCATCAGTTTGAATTTGCCCAGATGATTGTATTCTCGCCAATTCTAAATCATGATTCAATCTTAATTTCTCTTTCTTTAGTTCTGCTTCTTTTTCAAGCCTTAACGCTTCAGCTTCTCTTTCAGCTTCTTTTTCAGCTTGTCTTTCTTCTTTCAAAGCTTGTTCTTGTTTTTCTTCTTTCAAAGCTTGTTCTTGTTCTTTCAATTTTCTTTCCGCTATAGCATTTTCTAAGATATCTTTCACAAATTCGGGATCCTTTTCATACTCTTTACTATTTAAAATCAGCTCTTTTAAGCTTGCTATTGTGAACGACGAAGGCAAAGTCTCTCCAATTTCTTCGGCTACCCATTTCAAATCTTCTTTTTTAAATCCTTTAACGGTTTTAAACATCTTTTTAATCTTAATATACTCAAAATAATTTTACTTCACTTGAAAGGTCCTGTCGCAGTGACTCCAGTATTTTTATGTAAAGCAACGGAATAAGCACCGCAAATTCCTAGCTTTTCTCTTACTAAATTAAACTGTATAAAAGCGGACGCCAATACTACTTATTTACACTTTAAAATTATTAAAGTAGCATCACTTATGCTCGTATAATAATTCCCTACAACATTAAACATAGTAAAATTATTCCTACGGTAAAAAGTAGTTCACTAAAATTAAAAACTCAAACTATATGAAAAAAATGCAACTAACATCGTTGCTAACTTTATTCTGTTCTATTTCTTGAATAATAATAAAAAAAAAAAACCATCGATGCCACACGCATCACTTAATCTTTACATTTTAACAAATTTTGAAGATAGCACGCGCTCATATTTTACATAAAAATTAAAAGCATTAAATTCATTTAACTCTTTTTTTTCTTTGACATATTGTTCAGCACGTGAACTTACAAAAATAGAGGATAAATAATAAACAAATTTATACACTGAAATTAAAAATGGCTCAGTTATAACAATCGACTTGAATAATCGTCGATTATGTATACGAAATGCCACTTCTAAAAATTTTTGGTGGCTATTGAATAAAAAAGCCTGGCAACACTCAAGGAATGGGCGGCAAATCGACCAACTAGCGACTACAAACGTGTTAATATAATAAATTTTAATCAAGTATCTGATATAAAATTTACTGCATAAATAAAGTTTTTCAAGAATGTCTATACAGTATATAAATATAAAATACAATAAATGGGGAATTTTTGTTATTTTCAATAAAATAAAACTATGTAACCCATCGTATACAAAAATAAAATTTCCTGTAACTTAGAATTAAAAAAAAAAAAAAAAATGCTGATGGCAGTATTTTCATTCAAACATATTTTTCCATTTGACGTATAATGTATGTTTTAAAATACTTAAATTTGTTAACTGAATAATAAAACGGAGAAAGCAAAAATGAAACTTCTTTATAAGAACTTGAAACTTTCAATTTTTTCCCTTTTTCTTTTAAAATTTTTGAAGCAGAATAATAAGGAAATCCCTCTCAAAAGGGAAAGTTCATGTCTTATCTTGTTTTCGATTGAGTAGTATTTTTTTTAGCTGTTTCAATAAAGAGATAACTACAAAGGTAATTTCCTTCTTTTACTTCATTTTTCTCCACTTTTCTGGGAAAATAGGGTATTTTTCTTCTTTATGGAATAGTAATCAAAACCTTTTTCGAATACTAATCTGGGTTCCGAATAGTTTTGTTAAAGATCAAGGAGTTTTCAAAGTTTGTGTAACAGAAGGAAATGTAAAGGATTAAGTCTTTTATTAAAGAAGTAAATGTTTTTGTAAATGTTTTTGTTTTATGTATATATTTAGTTTTAATGTTTATATATTGCATAATAAATTATTCATTGAGACGAATATTCTTTATAATTTTTCTCAAAATACTGATAGGTTGTATCATAAATTATGAGTTTTGATTTTAAAATAACTTAAGGCGACATTGGACTTCTTAAATTGCGAAATTGCACTAAAAATTCAATGTTTAAATTTTATTAAATATAAAATTATGTAACAATACCAGAAATTTTCCAGGCTTAAATAGGGCAGGGCTTTGCTAATAAGAAAAAAGGACATTTTCCAGCTTCATGAGGACAGTTTTAGATTTTTAAGGGCATATTTGAGTTTTAAAATACTTATTTTAAAATTTCGATTTTAGGTATAAAGGAAAGAAAAAGTTTTAAATTCTAACATTAATTTTGCCACTAACATTAATTCTAACATTAATTTTGCCACTAACATTAATTCTAACATTAATTTTTTTTTTACACCTTAATTTTGCCTGTTGCTGATGTATGAACGGATGTTGATTGTTATGCACGATACATTTATTAATATTTATAACAAATCTTCAGTTTGAAGGTTATTTTCTATAAAAAGCTGTAAGAGAGTAACTGTTTTAGATTAAGGACAATAAAGACGCAATTTATTTTTATTTTTATTTATTTATTTATTTATTTATTTGGATCAGGGGCAAGAAGGGAGCTATTTTTTTCTTCAGTCATAGGGCAGTCAGGGTGCAGCACCCTCCTGAAACTGTCTGGGGGAAATTCTGACAACAGTAATGCGTGGCAGAAAAAAAAAGTAATTTCCGTCATTTTATGTTAAGTTATAAAAGTTTATATGTATAAACAAATTTTGCATCTACTTTAAAAGGAAAACGGTTAACAACATTTTCACAAAACTAATTTTTATCTAATTGCATCAATTTTCAAATGTTAAATGCTTCTATAAACAAATTTTGTATCTATTTTAAAAGGAAAACGTTTAACAACATTTTCCCAAAACTAATTTTTATGTAATTGCATCAAGTTTCAAATGTTAAATGCTTCTTATTTTTTGTTGAATCTTCATAAAACTTTATTTATTGGTTTTATCGCATTTTTTGTACAAAACTTATTACAGTTTTCACTTGTTTGTTTTTTTAGAACTTTAAATTTTTTAAATTAAAATTTTTAATGGAATTGCCTCGAAATTAATTGGTATATATATGTATGTATGTATGCATTTAAAAAGATATGTTTATAAATAATATTGTCATCTACCTTTTGTCAAAATGATTTGAAACATTACCTGGAAAAAAAAAAAAAAAAGAAAAGAAAAGAAAAAAATCCATTCTAAGAAAAAAAAAAAATAATTTGCCAAGAAATTTTTGAAATTTAACAATTAATTAATAAATTTAGTTAATATCTTAACTAATTGTAATGTGAATGTTACTTTTAATATAGTATTTTTCATCGACAAATAACACTGCATGAAACTGATTTTTTTTGTAGAATTAGATTTAAAATTGTAGTAACCTCCACCCCCCCCCCCACCCCCCACTTTTGCCTTAATAGAACATATTATGTATATATTTTACGAATTTTCATTTTAAATGATTGCTTGTTGCATACACTTAATATGCGTGACGGGGTAGGCGACAAATGATATATACATATGAATTTTTATATCTATCCACGGCATAGATGTATTTAACTCGTTAACGCCCGAATTAATTTTGAAAACTATTATTAGCTGACTATTTCCCTTGTAAATTAATATAGACAACTGACAGTAAAATATGTTAATTTAAATAATTCTTTTGATAGTTTTTAATTTAAAGCCTATCCTCGTTTATTGACGTTTAATGTTCTAGCGAGAAAACTTCGAGATAGAAAAACTTTGAGATAACAGATTAATTTCTTGTTATATGTTGACAATCGAAAGTAAAGTATTATAATATATATTATTATACAACTTGATTTAAGTTAGTATACCTGCGCAAAAAGCAAATATATGTGCGACGGATAAAAAATCATAAAATGACTATCCAAATTATGAAATAATAATTAAAAGTAGGCACATAAAACTTTCAGGGATCATTTAGAGTGACGCTATAAACTGTCACTAAAAAGCAGGAATCATTCTAAGAAACCACAAAAAATATACGTGCCATTTTATTAGCTGTCCTCAAATGAGGACACTGGGCACTAACGGGTTAATCCTAAACGTAAGTTTGCCTCTAACATTGAGTGAGAGAGATAGTAAAAGTTTATATTAGTGAAATGTTTGAAGTAATAAACAATCAAAATTTCCTGAAATGTTTTGGAAACATATTTTCGGCTATTCCCCGCTACACACACACACATACAAAATTTACATTTTACAAAAGATTATATTTATTCCTTATACAAGGACAGGGGAAAAGCTGAAGGAGAAAACCTTAAAAAATGACTTTTTTAAGGACATTTTCGAATTATTGATGATCCGTATACTCTTAAAATTATTAGAACATTAAATATCCCAGCATGTTTCATTAAAAATTGGAATTATGATTAACATAAAATGTTTTGCGGAGCAGCTCAAAAAATAACAGAAAAGTAAAAATCTTGTTTAAAATCGACCAAATTCACATAAGAAATTATGAAGATGTGTCCCAAAAGAACATATCTTTTTTCATCGTGTTCCTAGAATATCTCTTTCTAATTCGACAATATGAAAAGCTCAGATTCAAGTCTCACCGGAACTGAGTTTGAAATATTTTTCAATCAAATTCAGGTTTATAAAGAGGTTAAGGTAAAACGGTAGGGAAGAATGTAATATTTAAAATCGTGTTACCTCTTAATTTTTAAGGGTGTAAATAGCATAAATTATTTCTTTTTTTTCTGGTTATACTTTTTAGGTATTTTTTACTGTGCGAATCTGATCGAATTTTTCATATTAAAATAATTAAAGTATGATAAAAAGTACTGAAATGTTAGATTTTTTTTATATTAAATCTACATGTATATAATATATTTATATTTTATTTAATATATATATATATATATAAGGTTTTAACAGTTAATTTTTAAATCGTTTTTTCTTTTATATACAGTTTGATAGTTTAGTACACTCATTTTATCATGAGATAACGCTCTTATAGTAAAAAAAAAACAGAAGAAAAGAAAAGAAAACGTATGCCAATAACTTAAAGCTGTAAAGCTGTTATGAACCCAAAATGTCTATTAACAAAAAGTTTTGTCTAGACATTAGTATACAAAAGAAAATGTAATAATAATCTTATCGTTAAGATATATATTTTAGTACTTCATGCGTTCTGTATGTACTGAAAAAATCTAGGTTCATGCTATCTTTAATTTAAATAATCACTAATTTCGATTAGTTGCATTCATGATCTTTAATCATATAAAAGTATGACATAAATTTTATATTCGGTAACAGTGATTAAATATAGGGTAGTTACATATAAACTTCCTTTAGGAACGACCTCCTGTAGCTAAAATAGTGAGTGGAATGTCACCAAAATATCCAAGCGGCTCCGGAACGTACTTTTTACGTTCATAAACAGTTCTATAAGTACATTATGAAAACGTTAAATTTGTAGGTTTTTCCGACGTTTACATGCCATCATGAAGACGTTCAGTAACATGACCTTATAAACAGTCAATAATCACGTTATTTTCCCCGTAAGTTCCACAGAAATGTTTTTAAAAACGACGTTCTCATAATATTTTGAAAAACGTGCTTTGAATTTTCTGAAACGTTAACATTTTGAAGCGATGGTGGACGTCATTTATTCTTTTTTTAAGTTATTGTCTGAGAATTATAAAACTCTTGCATGCTTACGTATTCAAATATAATAATATAAAGTACACTAAACTTTCTCAAAAAATTTTTGACGTAAAGAAAGTAAAATTTAAAACTTTACATTCTTTAAAAACGTCCAAAATGTTTCCTTATAACAATATTTTTTAATTTAATTAAAAATTAACGTGACATGATTCGGAACTCGTTATCTTTCTGCTTCCACAGTATTTATAAAATATGTCATACAGAAAATACATTTCTGCTACTATTGATGAAAAGATTAAATATGTAAAATATTACTATTAAAAAATAGTGAACTGGTCTCCACAATTCAATAATCACATGTGCAACAATTATATTTTAATTACTTATTTCATTGTAAATGATACAGCGTCATTTGTGCCGTAATAAGATTTTTTTTTTTTTTTTTTTTTTTTTTTTTTTTAATAATAAATTTGTGTTACGAGATTAAATAAAGTATTTGTTAACTTTTCTGACAAATTTCACCATTTTAAATTTCAAATAAAAATAATTTCGAATAACTTGTAATATTATGCTTAAGTGAATACTTTAATGGTAAAAAGATAAGTTTTCTGGATTCTTTACTGTTTATTGTTCAAATATAAATAGCATTATTAAGTGATGTTATCAAAAACTTTATGAAGGATTAAAAAAAAAAAAACCTTCTTAACGGATATTATTCTTTTCATTAATGTTTATATTAAAAATGTTTTGCCTTAACAAAATAGTCTGAGTTCTTAAAAATATTTTCATCTTTCCATGCTTTATAAATTAAAATGTTTTTATTAACTCTTCAACAAGATTACGTATTGCAGCTCTTAAATTCGGTTGAGGGTATTATTATTTTTATTTTTTTTCAAAAGAATAACTGTTTTTCTTAATATTTTCCATGCAAAAGTTTTCGAAATAACGGAAAAACGTTTCTTAATTTTGAGATGCTATAATAGATAAACATAATGGAAGTTCTTTTTTTTTTTTTTTTTTTTTTTTCGATGCGGAAACCTGTAAATGAAACCTTATTTTGCATTATGAAAATATTTTCTTTTATAATTTTACATTTTTAGTAAATAATGTATTCTTTAATAACCTTTATTAAATGCTAAAAATAGCTTATTATTGCTAAAATGCTAAAAATTCTTCATGCAAATTGTTTTTAACAGGTTTATTTTTAGCGAATACTTGAAATTTTCTTTTTAAATAAATATTTTCTTTGTATATTAACAAATGTATTATTTTCTGCTCATGAAAGATGTTTTCTATAATAACAACAATAAAAAGTGCGTGAGCCAGAAAGTTAAAGAAATACATTTTTTTACCAACTTTATAAAACAATCAAATTAGTGTTTTTATTTATTTATGTAAATTCTCTTATTTTATTTTTCTTAGTAAATTAGACTAAAATACTGCTGCAAAATTTTAACTAAAAAAAAAAAAAAAAAAAAAAGAAGAAGAAGAAGAAGAGGAGGAGGAAGAAGAAGAAGTTCTATTTTAATAAACACAAACGTCATTAAAATATACTAAAATTATGATTTACACTGTTGCTGAAAGGTTTTGGCAATTTTTCCTCTTGAAAGATGAAATATATGATTATAGTGCAGATACAACCATTAACCCCTTAACGCACGCTGTCCTCGCTACGAAAACGCAAAATTTAAGATCCAGCTGCAAAAATTCATACCGGAAATTTTTGAGCAAAAATTTACGTTTACAACATAGCAGAAAAGGCCGGTTTTTTTTAACCTTAAAATTTAAAATTACTTTTAGTTTAATTTAGTTCATGAATTCCGGTGGCAGTATAATTTAAATGTTCTGAATTAATTGTCTTGCGCCGCAAAAGGTTACTATATACAAATAATAATTATTCCTTTATTTAATTTCATAAAGCTATTATAAAATATAATTATGTGGAAAAAGTAGCGTAAAAGCCGCATCACAGCTGAAATTAGAAGGTTAACTAAACATACCACGTGAGCACGACAAACCTTTTCGATTCCATTCCTAAATTCAAAACATTTGAGAGTAAGTGTAATCAATTACTCTCAGTGAAATTTTTATTTACAATATTGTTTCTTACGTTTTTTTTTTTTTTTTTTTTTTTTTCGTTTCCTAAATATTTAGTAAGTGTAATCAATTACTCTCAGTGAAATATTTATTTACACAGTATTGCTTCTTACGCTTTCTTCCTAAATTCAAAATATTTGAGTAAGTGTAATATATTACTCTGAGGGAAATATTTATTTACACAGTATTGTTTCTTACGCTTTCTATTCTTTCTCGTTTCCTAAATTCAAAATATTTTAGTAAGTGTAATCAATTACTCGCAGTGAAATATTTATTTACATTGGATTTAACCCATTAACCGGCAAAACTAGAAATAATGATTTTTTTTTTCTAAATACAAACAGTAATACTCATTATTTTGATCATATATAACAATAATTTGAAATAAAATTATTAAAATTTGTCTTATTTTACTAAAAATAAGGTGTTGTATTTGTACAATTTCAGTGGAATAAGAGTATAGAATGAATACAAATAAATGTTTACGGAAATATCCTTGTGGGAGCATAACTACAGCAAACACTACAGATGACTTCAAAAGTAATTGTTTTATTATGAAACTTTTTTTTTTTTTTTTTTTTTTTTTTTTACAAGTTATGTAAACTTATTAAAATATGAAGATTTTCGGATTGGTTAGTGCTTCAAGTTTGAAATTTATTTTTAAATATATAATTATTTTTCAGATTAAATTTTTTTTATAATGAAAAAGACATCTATCCTTTACTTACTTAAAAACAATACTTAATATAAAATATATTTTTTAGTTAACTGTTAAACGCAATTAAATACCAGCGAAAAATGGATTAACTGGTGATCCTGACACTTGCAACACGACATTTTAATGCTCAAATCTACACTGTCACCGAAAACAGCACTATCTAACGCTTGATCCGACTTCTGACCTTCACTCTTCCAACTTAACACATGACATACCTTACAAATATATAGATATTTCTCAAAAACTATTTACATATAGAAAATTAAGTTGTTCATTGCTAACAATAATTTTTAATTTAACTAATAATTAACAGGACTTAATTCGAACATTTTTTATAGTTTTCTGTTACAGGATTATGATAAAATATTTCACGTAAAAAATAGATCTCTGCTATTATCGGCAACTAGTATACATGTATACTAGTTGCTAGTATGCAGGTATACTAGTATATACTATATATAGGCATACTAGTATACTAGTATATACTAGTATAGAGGTTTGCACGGGCCGGGTTCGGGCCGAATTTTTGAATTTGCTCTTGCGCTTAAAAAAAATTTTCAGGCTCGGGGCGAACCGGGCCGGGCTCAGGCTCAGTTTTTTTGTGTATATTCGGGCGGGGCCGGGCCTGAATGAAATTTCTCCGGGCCAGACCGGGCCTGAATGAATTTTTTGCCAGGCCGTGTCGGCCCGAATTTTTTTCTGGTTTCCTCGTTAATCAATGAAAAAGGAAAATGATAAAATATTTCTTCAGTCATTTATTTTACGTAATTTTACAGGCTTGTATGTCACATAAAGTTCTATATTTTGTTAAAAAAGTGTCTGTAACGTCAATTTAATTGTCTATCAGTTTGTCTGTCCGAAATCTGATTTTTTGCAAATATTTTTAGCGTGCCTCGAAATTAATATATTTTACTTAAAGTAATATTAGATGGTTTCCTGTTCAAAATAGTATGCATGTCGCTACCAGTTTGCGTACATGTACATAACAAAAGAAATTAGATACATTACTGTGTATGAGGATTTGTTTCTTATGATCTGTTGAGTTTAGGTGGTATAAAGGCTATAAAAATCTTTCCGCTGTAACTTTTCCTCTAAGGCTCCGTTTCCCTTTCTCCAGTGGACGAAGTAGCATCATTTTTATCATGGGCAAAAGCAACTTTTCTAGTGAATGTGGTTGGATTAGCATTAAAGTTTTGTTTACCGGAGCACATGGAAGATTCGGATACATTATGGTATATAAGAGAAAATTGTTGAAATTGCATTTTCAGTAGTATTAACCATTTTTAACACCTTCCTATATTGTTTGATGAATGCTAATATTTTCGATTTGACTTTCTGTTTGTCTTTGTGCCTTGTCTATAATAATGAATTTCTGTTTACATATAATTGTCTTATAAAATTTCAGTAGTTTTGTTAATGAACGTACTATTGTTTGGTTATATAAAACCTCTGCAAAACACATACTAAAAATCGTTTTTTTTTTTTTTTTTTTTTTTTTTTTTTTACATATTTTTGAATCGGGCCGGGCCGGGTCGGGCCTGATTTTATCGTTTTTTGTCCGGGCAGGGCCAGGCCCGGGCCGCAGTTTTCGACTTCAAAACGGGCCGGGCCGGGCAAGTAAAGTTTTCGTACGGGCTGGGCCCGGGCCTCAGAATTCTGGCCCGTGCAGACCTCTATATTAGTATATCCTCTTTCAGGGACTAAATAAGTAAAAGATTTTTATTAAAAAATTGCGAAATTATATATCCCAGAAATTTCGAAAAGCTATCATTTATGTTACTGCAAGCTATTGAATTCAAAAGCTCTAGAATTCAATAATAACCTGCAAAACTATTTATTTCAGTGTTTATTTTATCATAAATTATATTGCGTTATTCGACCGGTTAAAAGAAATTTCATTTATTTTTATTATTATTATTAAACTGTGTTACGAGATTAAATAAAACAATTGTAACTTTTAAATAACTTAACATTTTAACAAATGTTACGATTTTAATTCTAATAAGAAAGGAAAAATAAATTTGAGTATCTTGTAATTTTATGCTTAAATAATTTTATAGGGAAAAGATATGCTTATATTCCTGGGATGTGTTCTTATTATGTTGTGTTACAAAAAAAAAAAAAAAAAAAAAAAACCTTTATAAAGATTTATATTTTTTTCAATGGAGTTTATATTAAAAAAGAGTTTCACCTTAACATAATAATCTGAATTCTTAAAAAAAAAAAAAAAAAAAAAAAACTTTTTTAATTTACACATTAAAATATTTTTATTAACTCTTCCAAGAAGATACTTAATGTAGCTGTTAATTTAGGTTGAGAGTAAATTTTATCAAAAGAATAATTTTGCTTTTAATACTTTCCACGGAAAAAAGAAACTATTAAAAACCTTATGAAATATTTCAAAAGTGTTTCTCAGTTTTTCAGATGCCATAAAGGAAGTTTCTTTTTTTCCGATGTTGAAACCTGTAAATTGAACCTTGTTTTGCATTTTGAAAACATTACCTTTTTTATTTTACAATTTTTGTAAAAACATATTGTTTAATAACAATTGTTAAATGTTAAAAATACTTCAAATTTCTTCATAAAAAATTCTTTTATCTAAACTAAAGTTTCTTAAAAAACTATCATATTAAATAAATAGCTTCCTTGCATTAAAATAATAATAATAATAATAATTTTGCTAAATTGAAGTTTCGTGAAAAGCATTTTTTTTTCCTATTGAAACGGCAATAAACAGAACGCAATATATACAGGATATTTTTTCACATATAAAATAATCAATTTTGTGTTTTTCTTATAAATATGTATTTTAATAATTTTTTTTCTGACTAATAGTACTGATGTCTACTTTTCTTTCTATATGCAAGTTTTAAATCGATGAATTGCTGGATTTTAATACATACAAACCTTAATAAAATCTACTGAAATTGGGATTTTTACATGTTGAAGAAATGTTTTGACGATTTTTTTATCTTAAAAATATGTTTATAAAGCACTTTTTCTCAATAATGCTAACTTACTACCATATGTGAGACCACTTTTGTACATATTTAGCACTAATATATACAAATATTTTTTTCCTTTATTTAGCTGCATAGCATTAATAACAGATTGTTACATGAAAATAGTTGTGTAAAAGCCGCATCACAACTGTAGCTAAGCATGTGTGCCACGTGAACACGGAAAATCTTTTCTGTTCCTTTCCTAAACTCAAAATATTTCATCAAGTGTAATCAATTACTCTGAGTGAAATTTTTATTTACACAGCATCGTTTTTTACGTTTTATACTATTCGTCACCTAAATTTAAAATATTTTACTAAGTGTAATTGATTAATTCCATTTAAATTTTTATTTACGAAACCTTGTTTATGATTTTTTCTTCTTTTAATCGTATTCTAAATTTAAATTATTTCGTAAAAGGGTGATGCCTCGCCAAATTCTGTTTAACTTGCTAGAATTCAAATTCGAAACCAACAACTTTCAAAAATCCAAGTCTGTACGCATGCTCAGTTAGCATTTTTGTAGGGAGCCGGCGCTGCGGCGAGACGCTAGTGTACATTGACATGTTATTTTCCCCGGAAGTTCTACAGAAATGTTTAAAAAACGATGCTCTCATAATGTTTTGAAAAACGTGCTTTGAATGTTGTAAAATGCTAACATTTTCAAGCGATGGTGGACGTCATTTTTTTTCTTTTTTTAAGTTATTGTCTTAGAATTATAAAACTCTTGCATGCTTACTTATTCAAATATAATAATATCAAGTACACTACACTTTTTCAAAAAATGTTTGACGTAAAGAAAGTAAAATTTAAAACTTTACATTCTTTAAAAACGTCCAAAAGGTTTCCTTATAATAATATTTTTTAATTTAATTAAAAATTAACGTGACATGATTCGGAACTCGTTATCTTTCTGTTTCCACAGTATTTATAAAATATGTCATAGAGAAAATAGATTTCTGCTACTATTGATGAAAAGATTAAATATGTAAAATATTACTATTAAAAAATAGTGAACTGGTCTCCACAATTCAATAATCGCATGTGCAACAATTATATTTTAATTGTTTATTTCATTGTAAATGATACAGCGTCATTTGTGCCGTAATAGGATTTTTTTTTTTTTTTTTTTTTTTTTTAATAATAAATTTGTGTTACGAGATTAAATAAAGTATTTGTTAACTTTTCTGACAAATTTCACCATTTTAAATTTCAAATAAAAATAATTTCGAATAACTTGTAATATTATGCTTAAGTGAATACTTTAATGGTAAAAAGATAAGTTTTCTGGATTCTTTACTGTTTATTGTTCAAATATAAATAGCATTATTAAGTGATGTTATCAAAAACTTTATGAAGGATTAAAAAAAAAAAAAAAAACCTTCTTAACGGATTTTATTCTTTTCATTAATGTTTATATTAAAAATGTTTTGCCTTAACAAAATAGTCTGAGTTCTTAAAAATATTTTCATCTTTCCATGCTTTATAAATTAAAATGTTTTTATTAACTCTTCAACAAGATTACGTATTGCAGCTCTTAAATTCGGTTGAGGGTATTATTATTTTTATTTTTTTTCAAAAGAATAACTGTTTCTCTTAATATTTTCCATGCAAAAGTTTTCGAAATAACGGAAAAACGTTTCTTAATTTTGAGATGCTATAATAGATAAACATAATGGAAGTTCTATTTTTTTTTTCCGATGCGGAAACCTGTAAATGAAACCTTATTTTGCATTATGAAAATATTTTCTTTTATAATTTT